>BMAV01017047.1:0-33759 GCA_019973955.1 Trichonephila inaurata madagascariensis | reverse complement strand
AAGGGTAAGTTCAGTTCGGCTATTTAAATTTTGTTGAATACCCAGAGCGGGGGTGGTCAAACTCCGGCCCCCGGGAAACATTTTCCCCCCAAAGTACATTTTTGTGACCCGGCCAATATATTGGCATACACAATAATATTTAATAAAATAGCAAACCGTCCCAAATAAAAAGAATTAGATAAATTAAAGAAACGTTTTTTAAATTATACTCTTTTTTTTGTTGTTATTATTATTATATAAAATACGCAATTTAATTTTTTTCGAATATACCACAATTAGGTAATTAGGTAAATACGTAAATGTCAAGTGTTAGTGCGTAAACATTAAATTTTTCTTGTTCTTTTATATACGTAAACTATAATGTATTATTCAAAATAATCATGTGTTTTTATGAACACTAATTTTCTTTTTGGCCCGTCTAAAGTTAAGCCTTGTTTGTTTGGCCCTAGTTAGCCTTTGAGTTTGTCACTCCTGCCCTAGGGGTTTGTCAGGGTCCTTTCATATCTCTTCCACCAACCTCACGAGAGAACTTGCGACTCGACAAATGTTCAGAGTGCTCCCATACCGCGAATGTACTACACATTTACAAATGCCCATGCCTTCTCCTGGATTCGAACCCAAGCCCTTACAGCATATTGTTCATCGTCAATAAATACTATATTGGACGAGCGACATTAAACTTATAGTAATAAAATCCTTCAATTTGTGAAATTGATTAATTTTAGTTCCCTTACAGAGCCTTTGTATAATTTTTGTGTGTAGTTTTCTTAGTATGTAAATTATAAACTTAATGTATCCATGTATAAATTTATATATGTGACTCACAATACAATTCATTCATGTTTATCAATATCATCTGTCTTCATTAAAAAATACAGTCGGACCTCCAAACGAACCTCTATTTTGCGAATTTCTTTATTTTACGAACATTTTAAGAAACCAAGGACAGAAGAATATTGAAATATAAATCTCTATATGACGATTTTTCTTCATAACGAAATTTTTTTGGGGATTTAGCGACTTCTTTAATAGAGTTCCGACTGTATATAACACAAGTTGCAAAGAGCACAAATACAAAAGTATGAATTTGCCGGTAAAATATTGTTATAATTTTTTTTTCTTCATTCAGGATTTTATTTTCAACACTCATCAGCAGGGTGAACGAGGAAGATCGTATCATAAGCAGAGAAACACATTTCATTCAATAATAGTGTTACATATATTAAAAGATATTTATAAAATAACTATATATTTTCATAGATTGGAAGAGAACTTTACTGTTTGGCTTATATGTTAAATTCCGAGAAAAACATATTCAGTAACTCATATATTAAGTTAAATGAATTTTCATTTCATTTTTTTAAGTATAATCAAAATTTCTCTAAAATTAAACCACTCTTACCGTATATCGACGTATAAATACACTCCATAAGAAAAAAATTGACGCAACAGAAAGAAATTGCCCGATTTTAATGAAATTTCGTATACAAAGACATTTCTACCGAACATGCAAATGATTAAAATTTGGTGTTCAATGAATGAATAGCGAGAGCTAGAGCGCATCGGAGCTGTGCACTCAGCAGGTGTCTATAAAAAGCGATCCTCAATCTGATGGTCAAAGTTTCTGTGGCATTGCGATTTAGGATACATTTCAAGGACTGAAAAAATGCCTCGCCGCAGGATTCGAACTGTGAGAATTTGAAAGAGGTCGTATCATTGGATTGAAAGATACAGGTTGGTCAAATCGGAGAATCGCTCGTCATATGGGTCGAAGCGGGACGGACATTAGAAGATGCTGGCGAGAATGGGTGGACAGTGGCAGATTTCAGAGTCATGAAAGCGGTCAACTTAGGGCCACAACCGATCGGGAGTATAGATTGATTGTCATATCAGCTGTCACAGTGCCTGGTCCATCGTTATCAACCATCAAACGTGCGACCCGCACACGAGTGTCCACCATGACCATCCACAGACGGCTGATAGAGCGAAATTTCCGCTTGTACCAATCGTTACGTCACTTGCCACTTATGCCTGTACAATGTTAAGTCAGATTACAGTGGTGCTTGACTCAATCAGGTTGAAATCAGGCTGACAGGGGACATATAGTGTTTAGTGACGGATCCCGATTCCAACTATGTCCTGACGATCATCGAAGACGTGTCTGGAGATGCCCAGGTCAGCGTGCTGATTCTGCTTTCACTATTGCACACCACACAGGCCCTCAACCAGGTGTTATGGTCTGAGGCGCCATTTCTTTTGACAGCCGGATCCTTTTGGTCATCCTTAGAGGCAACTTACGGGCAGATCACGAAATCTCTCTCCAATTGAGCATGTCTAGAATATGATAGGAAGGCGACTGAATCTGCCACAGAATGTTGATGACCTGGCCTGACAATTGGAGCAAATTTGACAAGAAATACCGCAAGAGACGATCAGGATAATTTTTCACTCTATTCCCAGTCGTGCGGCAGCTTGAATACATAAGCTTGAATCCAACTTGAAAGTATTTGATTAATGATTGAAAATTTGAACAACATATAGAAAAATAATTGTAGGAACTGAAAAATAATTTTAATAAAGGAAATCCAAAAATAAAAAATGCCAACGACACACGGTGTTCCCAGGAGATCACCCTCCCAAGTACTGACCGAGCCCAATGATGCTTAACTTCAGTGATCGGACGAGAACCAGTGTTTTCAGCATGGAATAGCAGTTCGCGGTAACGAATTGACCACTTTGTTAAAAAAAGCCTTAGCAGATTATTAATTAAACTTTATTAATCAATTAATATTTGAAAAAAATGTGTCAACATCAAGTGTCATCCATTACAAGTTTAAAAAATGTAATTCAACTTGAGTGGATGAATAAAATGTATTTTATTAAAGATTGAAAATTTGAATAAGATATGTTACCTTTAAAGTGTGTGAAATCAGTTATTTCATAGAAAACCTAGGTACTTCATGAAATAACTAGACACACACACAAGTCAGTTAAAGTATATAACATTATTGAATTCTACGCTTTAACAAGGCATTCATAGAATAACGATTACTTGATTGTTAAAGTATGAAATACGGCCTATGGTTTGAGTTTCAAAGCAGAGGGATATTAAAATGGGGTGAGGAAATAGGATTATTACAATGAAATTTTATGTGCAAAAAACTCATAAGAATATCTATGGAATCGGGCAGGTACGCATTACCAAGATGATCTAGGATTCGAGATATGAAGGAAGTGACCATTCAGGGGGATACACCTGTGGGGACGTCCCAGGATTTAGGGATCTGAACATTGATTTAGTCGATCCTTCAAGTACCAACCCCATATCATCAAAAAAGTGGCACCATATGATTAACATGGAGAAATGAAAGTTTAGTGCTAAAGTCCTCCTTAGGCGTACTAAATGGGGATTGAGTGGCTAGATGTATAGGTCGCGACGAGTGTAACCTGTGGTTCACATCTCAGAGCCGAGACTCAAATACAAGTCAAGATATTGCGAATTTAAATGTTCAAACAATTTAAATTGTTTAAAACTATTAAATAAAATAGAAAGAATGACCCTACAAGCAAGAAAATTGGTGGAGGTATACAATGGATGAAGGGAGATTGAATGAGCCAGATTCGAATGGACTGACAGACTTGAGTGTCAGGCTATTGGCAAAAAGACTGCCCAGGGAGGGGGATACACCTGGGGAAATCCCCAGGGTTTCGGGTTCTGAACATTAATCTAGTTGATCCCCCAAATACCAACCCCTTACTCTCAAAAAAGTGGCACCATAGGATTAACATGGGGAAATTATATTTTAGTATGTAATCCCTCCTCTGTCCCAAGCAAGTTATCATAAGTAAAGAAATTATGAAGGGGAGGACAGGCCAGATGCTACACATCAAAAATAATTATAAAATAACTTTGAAATTCTTCATTTTTCCTTGTAACGGTTCATCATTAGTTATTTCTTCAAATAACTATTTAACGTATGAAATGTTTCCTCTATTATATACTTTATAACTAACGTCTAGTTGTTTCATGAAATACCTAGTTATTCTATGAAATAACTGAATTATACACTTTAACGGTAATATATATATAAATAAATAAATAGAGGTAGAGTGTGAACTAAAAGATAGGAATTGGAAAATATATATATATATATATTCGTACAGTCTAATGCAAAAACCAGGAAACGAGAGAATAAATGCTGTTCTATAATACACAGGGATATGTTTCTTTTGCATGTTGCTAGTTATTTAGCTTTTCCACTCAGAAAAAAAATCTTGACATTTAATAAAATTATAAAAATATGCAGAGAACGATTTCTTTTTACATTTTTCAGATACTTTCTTTCGTTCCAATGAGTTGATTTTCTGAAACACAAAAGGGGAAACAATACAATCTGCTTTTCAGTTATTTGGAGCCAAGATCGCGGATATTTCTAAATTGAAACTTATCGAGTTGAAATAAAATGTTGAGAGAAAGAAAAAATAATCTAAAATAATTCTACAGTTTCTGTACCTGCCTCCAAAATTGAATCTTTGAGACATCATATTTATTTCTTAGTCGAAATTGATAAAATCTTTCCCAAAGAATATTTGATATAGTAAAGGTATAAAAAATTTCAATATATATAGAATCTATATATATATATATATATCATTCAATCAAATCATGTGAGTTACACCTAATAAAATCCAATATAATATATTGGAAGGACGCCTATAGAATTTTTTTTCAAAATAAATTTACGCCGTATACTAAAATGGAACATAGTTTCGATAAAAATTAAAAAATAAAATGAAGGAGACACAGAATTCTAAAGCAAAAATGTTTTACGATGCGAATAAATTATTTTAAATAAGATTGTTGTTTGTTCATTTTATCAAAATTTGTTTGGTATTCGATTTTCAGAAATTAATTTTACTTTAATAGGATCATTAAAGCAAATATGTCTTTCAATGTTGTTCCAAATAAGAAATCGAGAATTAAATAATACAGTGAAATACGTTTAACGCGAAAACGCTTAAGACGAAATATCGGTAAACACGAAATAAAGCAGCGATCCCGACAAACTACTATGTAATTTAAAGCATTTTTTCCTCTTTACACAAAACGAAAATCGCTTAACACGAAAAGATTTCCTTTCTGGGAACGAACAAAATACTGAAAACATCAGTTGGATTAAACTGCCCTATTGTTTAATCGGAAAGAATCTATTGCAGTAGATAATGATAATGTGCGTACAAAGACATTTTGGAGTTTGTTCAAAGCTCAAAAAGTATTATTGATGCAGATTTTGATGAGGAAAATGATGAAATTGATATAGCAGCTCATGTTCCCATATTATCCGAAATGAGGAACTTCATGATAAGTATAGACGGCCGCGGTAGCCGAGTGGTATAGGTATCGGACCGTGGCTTGCTTTGTCACGAGTTCGAGCCCAGTACCACTAATGACCCGCCTTGTAGGGCAGCGATGCACGCTAAATCTTTCGAGAGCTGAAACGTCCTCCCGTTGGTGTGGTAATTAGGTGAGGAGGTGCCAGATCAGGTGTCGTCCACGTCACTTGACTATGGTTCAGAATTACGTGGTCCATCGCCAAAAGCCCTCGTGTAGCTAAAAAGTGCGACGTTAATATTCAATCAATCGATCATGATAAGTATGCACAGTTATTCAGAAGCACATTCCAATGGTGAAAAAAATAACAAAATGGACGATATTAAACAATTAGTTGACAATTCGATGCTGAAGCAACAATGTAAAGAAAAATATCAGATTACTCGTATTTTCCAAAAACTCAATAAATGTTTTGTTTTTAAAAAAAATTGAAAGTTTTGTATTAAACTTCATTTCTTGTAAATGTTTTTGTTCCATTGATTTTCATAAATATATAAATATCAATGTAAATAGAATAAACTCTAATAAACTTAATTTTGTTGATACATGGGGGATTTTTTTGCAATATCCTTTAACACACGGAATTCTTTTAACATGTAAAAATAATACAGTCCCAACGGTTTCGCGTTAAGCAATTTCACTCTAAATTTAATCTTTTACAAGCAGAAATAATAAACATAGGACATACATCCAAAGTGACTACGCACTAACGATAACCACCAGATAATAAAAGTTTTGTTTTTACTGAGAGTCATTTAATGCTGACCTGGGGTAATAGATTTCAAAGTATGTTTTATCTCTATTCCTATAATGGAGATGAATAGGAATAATTTTCTGAATAACAGTTAATCTTGAGTTTCAATCTCGAATTCAACAGGTTAAAGAAAAAAGAATTAGCTGAAAATTTAATTTAAAAAATTGGTAGATTACTTCTTTTTAAATTAATAGAAAACTAATTAACAGAATATTATATTTTTATTGTCGAATCATTTAGAAGGTCAAAACAATAGTTTTCGCTACAATTTCTCAGTTTATTAGATTTACAACGAATTAAATTGCTACCAAAGTATAGTTATCACCGTTATACAGGGTATCCCCGAATAACATGTACAAACTTAGAGGGGAGGTAGAGAACATCCTGAGGAGCCATAATTACACAGGAAATCATGGGTGAAAACGTAACCCTAACGAGATAAAGAGACAAAAGAACAGTACAGCTACGACACAGGATGTAGCGTAAAACGCTTTATTACACAAAAAATAATAACAAATAAAATAAGAAGAATAACGGAAGATGTTCGAAACTGCAGCCGTTGACATGTATGTAAGCTCGACACTGACGCGACAAGAATTTGTGGACTTTTTCGAAAATATCGGGCATTTAACGGATCGTAGCAGCATCGATGAATATTCGCGCCACGAGGTCCATTTAAGATTGACGGGTGTATCGTACACAAGGTTCTTCATGGCACCCCAGAGGAAAAAATCCAGTGGAGATAAATCTGGTGATCTGGGAGGCCAAGAGAAAGGACCACTATGCCCAATCCACCTGTTTGAAATATCCGGTCCAAATGGTCGCGTACACACCTTGTAAGACATTAACCCGTGGGTAATGCCCTACTCCTACATTTTCCTCGTGACCTAAAGGTGTGGGAAAAAAATGAACAACCAGGCGTTGGCATAATCTTAATATATCTTTATTAAGATCTAAAATTAAACACTATACAATAATAATATTTATATTTTAACTTAGGGGATCTGAGGTGAAGAAACACACAATACGTATTACCAAATAAGCACGATCTTAACCACTATATTTAACTTTCCCGTCCATTCCTAATCTCTGTAACTAATAGATACTAGTATTATCCTACCTTAATCTCTTGTTTAACCACAATCCTCTCGGATCCTAAATATCTTTTATCTCGCGTTGAATTGTATCCAGCTTGACTTGATCGTTCTGTCACGGATATCTTCACACTCAATGACGGCTTTCTTCTCTTTCTTCAGTTCACGCGCTTAAACCAGACTAGCATAATCACTTCCCAATAGGTCATACACCTATTTGTCAAACTTTTGCTATTTAAAAGGTTTCTAATTTGCATGTTCACGTTTCGCTTCTGGATTTGGTTGGAAAGAATTAAGCTTTTTCGTCCTCAAAGAACCGAAGAAGAGATTTTAGTAGAAAACGCGATGAGCCCGTCACAGTATTACCAAATAAGCGCGACTCTGACCACTATATTTGACTTAACGGCCTAATCCTAATCTCAGTATACACAGTTCCTAGTAGTTAATAGAACGGTCCTACCTCTATATCCTAAGTAGCAGCAATTCTCTCGAATCCTAGATGTAATTTCTTTATCTCGCGTGGAATGGTATCCACCTTAACTTGAACATACTGGCACAAATATCTGATCTCTGAAATGTCGAATAACTTCTCACTTTTAACTTTAACTTTCCTAACCACAGACTAGCATAATCACTTCCCAAAGGCCACCCCGCTTACGCTAAACTTCTGCTATTTAAAAGGTTCTTAAATTGCATAATCACGCTTCGCTTCTGGATTTGGTTGGTAAGAATTTGTCTTTTCGGCCCCAAAGAACCCAAGAGGAGTTTTTAGTAGAAAGCGCGATGAGCCCGTCACAACCTTCCATAATGAGATTGTGCCCCGTACTGTTGAAACCGCTGCGTCACCGTACAGGTGAGGGGACAGCGGTAAGCAGTTCCGTAAGTACCTCCTGTAGAAAAACGAGATAATTGCCAGAGTCCTGTCGATGCAGTAAGATGTATGGGCCGAGTAAACAATACTTTGTCACACATTAGCAGTGACGAGCTGTTGTGCGACACATGGTTGGTGCTGAGTGGGCTATTTAAGGCCCACAAGTGAGCGTTGTGCGTATTGAACACCCTTTTCGCGTCAAAAGGCTGCTTCATCACAGAACAACACGGAACTGGCTAAGTGCATGTCTGCTGCACTTTTATTAACAAAACACTGTGCAAACGCCACACTTCGTGGGAGATCATCTGGTTGTAATAACTGCACTCTCTATACATGAAACCGATGTAAGCCTCACCCTGCAAGACGATAGACAGTTGTTCGAGATTTTCCGGTTGCAACGGTAAGCGCCCGTGCACTGGTACCGGGATTTTGGTCCACAGCTTAAAACATGCCCTCTTCAAATATGGATGTTCTTGTTGTTCGCGGCCACTCACTGATTTCAATCATGACTCTGAAAGATCCATCTTCCGCCAGGTTCTAATACACCTGAGCAAACGTTTGATGATTCGGTTGCCACCTCGTTGGATATTTTTTCCTATACAGCCGAACGGCAGCACGTCCATTTCCGTTGCCTAGGCCGTAGATGAAATGGATATCCACTAACTCGGCATTCGTGTAACGATTCGCGTTCATCGCACGCTGACAGTGTTGGAAAAGTTGGCACGTGTGGTTTCCAGCGTGCCAACTTTGGGAGTTTGCGTACAGCACCACCTATCGCTTTCCACCCATGATTTCCTACGTACCGTAAAATCTGGCGTATAACACTCACTTTTAACCCAAAAAATAGGATAAAAATTTACAGGTGCTATAAAAAGGAGAACTTTAAAAATAGTAAAACAAAATTGAGCATAGAAAATATTAGACTTCTACATATATCTAAATAAGTAAACTTTTCAAAAGTTTGGAATTATACCTCGAGAGAATAAATGACTTCAAAACACAAAAGCATTGCGCACTTACATTTCAGGTTTGTTCAAAAAAGGGGGTGAGCGTTATACGGCGAATATACCTCAAAATTAAAACTTGTAGCTTGAAAGTAAAGGTGCGCGTTATACGCCGGATTTTATGGTAATTATAGCTCTTCACGATGTTTTCTTCCTTCCCTCCAAGTTTGCATACAGCACTTGGGGACACCCTGTATAATAGAGCATATGATTGAGGAAATCTATTGAAATGAATGAGAATCACATAAAAAGATGAATCAGTAATTTGTATTAAAATCTTCGAACTAACGAATTACTATATATTCCAATAATACATTAATACATATTTCAGTATGTGAAACGAAGTTTTATTTTAAAACGACAGTAAAGGTTTCATTTAAATGTGGTTTATATTTACTCATCGTTTTCGGGGTCTAATAAGAGTTCTTGTATACATAAGGATTGTTCATGAAAATGAAACAAGAATCAGAAAAGATGGATCTCTATTGAAATAATTAATTTTAAGCACAGCCTAGACTTGCTTCTTTTTTATCTGCAATAGGGCATTTGTGTTTTTTTAACATATTTAACAGAATCAGTTAACTATACATATATTTAAAATTCTCATAAGTTAGAGAATTCAATGAAAATATACGATTGGGCAGATATAACAGCGTAAGCGAAAGTTTTATTCTTTAAACTTTTATTTATATATCGTTAGGTAAATTTTATATAAATCTCTATATAAAAATATTATAATTTTGTTTAATCAAGTTGAAGTTCAATTAGAAAGAGTATAATTATAAATGCTATAAAACTATACTATCAAGTGTAGGAAATGTACATGCGTGGGTTTTAAAATTTTTAAGTCAAACATTTATATTTCAAGAAATATTTCGTCTTATTTCCTGAATTTTGTTCCTTGGTTTAAAACTGATTAAAATGGAATTTTTCTATAAATATAAAAAAAATATTTCTGATTTTTGAAGGAAATATAAAAGAACACATAAAATACACGTAGAAAGAAAACGTTGCAGTTTATGTTTAAAACAGTCCATTTTGAGAAAGATGTTGACAGAGAGGAATATCAGTATTTGTGTTATACAGTTGAACCGTTTTGTGGGTTTTTTTGTGCGTTTTTTTTTGTGGATTTTTTTCCCCCTGTAATTTTTTTATATCTATTTACAGTGGCATAATGGAGAATGTTAGGACCCCCCCCGAAAGTCGGGTTTTCCCTTTTTAATTTTTTATAAATTGGGTAAATACGTATTTAGCATTGGTTTAAAACCCCTTTTTCCCGTGTGCGGCTTTAAGGGGGAAAATGGGTTCTGGGGATCCTTTTGCGTTCCCCCTTTGGCCCACGCTTCACTGTAGACGGGGGCGGAGCCCCCCCCTGTCAATGGCTGGTGGTCCTTTTTGGTGTCCCCGGGGCACTACCGGGGTTAGTGCCCGGGGGGATGGGGATTTTCCCCTTGGACCCCCCCGATGCTGTAGCATTATATTCTGGTACTCCAGGCGAGGGGGGGTTTTTTTACATGACCGGGAACCCTCCTTGTTGAACTCCGTGGTGGGTGGAGGCACCCCAGGACGAAGTTGTGTACGCGTACTTATGGATCTAATGCAGCTGTGCCCCGGGTAAAGGCCTTGTTTTACCCAAATTTCAAACCATTGATCAGATATCTAGTACTGCACGTTTTCTTATTCTATCGTTACTCGATAATGAAATGTCAAAAAAAATCCCCTTTTGCAATTTTCAAAGCTCTCTAAGCTATAGGCGAGCCTAAATCTGTTAAAAAAATGCGATCCGGTGACCTACTTGTGGAGACAAAATCAGCTATTCAATCAAAATCCTATCTATCTACAAGAAAATTTTTAGATTCTGCATTTACAGTTACTCTCCTCACTTATCTCTAAACTCCAGTCGTGGTGTCATATCTGAACCTGACCTGTTGAACACCCCTGACGCAGAACTTCTTGATGGATTTTCTGATCAGGGTGTAATTCAGGTCAGAAGAATTTCAATTAAGGAAGATGCAACGGTTATTCCTACGAAACACCTGATTTTAACTTTCAATAGCCCGAATCTTCCTAGTACAATAAAAGCTGGATATCTAAACTGCAAAATACGTCCATATATTCCAAATCCTCTGCGCTGTTTCAAGTGCCAGAGGTTCGGACACTCCCTGCCGCGGTCAATTAACGTGCTCTAGGTGCATCTGTTGGACATTCTTCCACGGATTGCAGTCTGGAGCCAAAATGTATTAATTGCTCACAATCCCATTCATCAGACTCGAAATTATGCCTGAAATGGAAAACAGAAAAAGAAATTCAAACTATTAAAACAAATAGAAATATATCGTATGTGGAAGCACGAAATTAATAGCTCCTCAATTGTCCCAAACATACGCACAAGCGGCCAAACCCTCAACTGTAACCACAACAACCCAAACCGATGAAAATATTACAAAAATAGTATGTCCGCCTTTAAAACTACTGCAACCTTCAGTATCCATTTCAAAGCCAACACAATGTCCTCTAAAATTCTTACTGTTACCAAATCATCAACCGCAATTCACAGACACAACTCTTACCATCCACATCTTCTACCACAGTTACATCATCAGAATCTCAACCCCCTATTTCTGTAACAAATACTACTTCCACCACTTCTAATAGTTTATCTACCTCTGCTGAATCTTCCTCATCCAGAGTATTAATATTTATTCCCTTAAAGGCTTGTCCTGTTTCTCAAACTGCTACCATTACATCCAATACCATACCTTCTACATCCCAGGATACAAAATTAACTTCAAAACCCCGTAACAAAAAATGTCCTCTTAAAATAACACATGTAACACTATTAAACCTAAAATAGAAATTAAGATGACGCCTCATAAACCTTGGAAATCAGCACCGGTAGAATACACAACAGATGAGGAAGATATGATTGTTTACGACATAGAAGAAGAGATGGAATCACCGAAGAATCGCAATACCTTAAGGGAAACAAAAAAGGATATATTGTGAAATATATCTTATATAACCCCTACGAAATATAAAAAGTGACATTTCTCATCATTATTTAATCTTTGCTTTATGCATAAACCTATTCGTTGATTTAAGATTTTTGTCTTGGTGGGGGTAATCCCCCACCAAAGGTTTGTTTGCTTTTATCGTTAGAATACGTCTTTTATACTTATTTTGATTTTTAAATTTTATATTTTAAATTTTAAAATATATTATCAATACTTTTAGATATTTTAACAATTGTTTTCATGTTTTAACGAATGTTTGGCGCAGCTTAGCCAAGATTGGCTCTTGAGCCATAAAACCCAACATTCACTCACTCACTCACCCGACAATGCGCATTCAGTTGCTTTCTCTCAACGCTCCAGCAGCCCGCACTTGATTGAAGACGAAACTTTCAATGACAGTGGCATTATCAATAATTTGATAGATTATGAAGACGGACAAAAAGAACCGGATTCCTGAAGAGTGGATAAAAATATGCAGGGATCCAGCTTTCCAACAAATTGAAAAATATGTTCTTAAAATGATACCAATTATAAGAAAAGAGAATAAAATTCCAAAAAGGGTTTCAATCATGTATATCTGGTTATCGTGACGTTTACAAGCAACTGACCTCCCGTCCTTCGTCACCTTTACTTTATGTTGCCAAAAAATAAATTAATTGAAATTGCACCTTCAAGTGACGAAAGCGATTTTGAACTTATACATTACAGGACTTAGGATTACAATGAGACTTATCCGCATACACAATGAGAAACTATATGCTTTTAAAATGTTTCCATGTGTAATATTTAATTATTTATTTTGTTATGGAAGTACTCTTACATAAAGTTCGTAAATAATTGGCATATTTTATAAATCCGACTTTTTATATGCAGTCCCTATCCACCGCATAAAAAAAGTTTTTATAATATTTCCATGAATTAATTCGTTCTATGTAAGAATTTAGGAAATTTTTAATATTTTTTTCGTGCGATTTTTTTTATGCGGTCCCTATCTACCGCACAAAACCAGGTTCAACTGTACTTGTATAAATATCACAACTATGTAATTTCACAAATATTATATAATGCATCCCCATCCTTGAATTGTAGGATATTATGAAATGATATAGGCTAAATTCGTTTTATACTTTTTTCAAATCTCAAAATGCTTTAAAAATATAGGCATAAACTAAAAACCAGTATAACAGGAAAAAATATAAATTTTTTACTGATGAAATAGCAGTGCTATCACATACACTAAACCTTAGAAAGTGATACAAATCTAATCTTAAGGTATCCGTCTACTTGCGACAACTTTTTTTTAATGGAGATTTTTTTTGGTTTATAGATTTATTTAGTACATTTTAAGGAAAGGAGGGGCTAAAATTAAGAAGAGAAAAATATATTATTACTACTAAAATGAGAAAAAAAGGGGTCAAAATTTACAAAAAACCATACCATTCTTTACAAAAACTTTACGAACAAATTTTAAATTTTTAAATTTTGATGCGTTGCTATATTATTCCTTTTTGAAATGACCTTTAGGATAAGAAATATTTTAATTTAAAAAAAAAAAACTAGAGCACTTTATCTCAGTTATTATATGAAATTGCTTAAGAAAACAGTGATTATATTCACAAAAAGGACAATAAATTTTGTAATAAAGCAATAATTGATAAATTTGATAGTTAAAACACTTCGACTGTAACACAGAACAAACACAAAAAATTTCAACAAATTGTTTAAAAAAACTTTTTGAGCAATCGCTGTTCCCTTTGAATTTTTCGAAAAAAACACATTTCGAGTAAAACGCATTTGAATGTTTGACATCTTATGTAAAGTTATGTCATCTGCTTTTACTAAAACACTTGTAGTTTTTATTTTATTGAATGGAAAATAAAAAACTTGGTATTGTTTTAACGCTACTAAGATGGCTTATAAAATTAAATCATAAAAATGTCATTTTTTAAAAAAAAACAAACATGAGTTTAGGGTATAGTCGGATACCTTTACTACTTAGAATAGAGATATTCAACCTTTTTTTCTGCCTGATCGCATACATATGATAGCTATTTCATGCGTACCACAACATGAGATATATTTCTATTATTTGCTTATTCCATGCAAATTTATATGACTTTATTTTCACATTACATTTCCTAATGGAATAAATTAACAAATTTGATTGAAACTTCTGATTTCTTTGCTTAATCTATAAAAAGTCATTAAAAAATAGTTTAATCTAATGAAGGAGGTTTTAGCACTATATGCTACTAAAAATATATAGTAAACAATTTCTGTCAAACCAAGTAGATTATGAATTAAGTTTCCTCTAGAACATGCATTCACTCTAGGGAGATCCAGCGAGACATGTGCCATTATAAATTTTGTCAATCAGGAATATATAATGCATACTTAATGGGATTTTATATCCATCAAGAATACAGGCTAATCATATTAAATCATATGAAATAGGAGACCCACTCACATAAAATTTCAAATAATTTATCCATTCGTCCGTTTGATACTTTCGATAGCATAATTCATCGTTAATGTATGATATTTATGTATGCAAATCTCATCTGGAAGCTTTGGGACATTACGGAGTATCCATCATCAAAATTGAAATTATGCCTATTAAGTGTTTGTGTAAATTCCACTTTCATAGATGAACATTGCCAAAATAGAAGGAATTTAATTTAAATTATACTTAATAAAAAGAACAGTATAAAGATTCTTAAAATTTTCTAAATTAATCATTTCTGCTCTATTTTTGCTGTTTCTAAGACTGATTTCATTAGGGCATTGAATATACGCAACAAAATTATATTAATAAATAAGCTATCTAATTAATCCGATACTGATAATAAATGCGGATTTCAAAGACAATTTCGTTTCCAAAAGAACGAAACACATTCCAAAACGCTTGAAGTTAAATTATCATATTAAAAATTTTGTCTTAAATGAGAAGGCATTAAAAGAAATTTGTGCTATTATTTTTAAGCCTAATCTCTGTGAAGTATTCTAGTCGGCTGCGGTAGCCCAGTGGTAAAGGTATCGGATCATGGCAGGCATGTCTTGAGTTCGAGCCCAGTACCACTAAAGACCCGCTGTGTAGGGCAGCGATGCACGTTAAATCTGTCGAGAGCTGAAACGTCCTTCCGTTGGTGTGGTGTGGTGTAAGGAGAGGGGGTTCCAGCTCAGGTGTCGTCTAAGTCACTTGACCATGGTTCAAAATTACGAGGTCTGTCGCCAAAAGCCCTCGTGTAGCTGAACAGTGCGACGTTAATATTCACTCACTCACTATGAAGTATTCTTATCATTATTTATGATTCATTACGCATCTTATGCATTATCTCTATACGCGATCTTGGATATTTAGGGACATTAGTAGTCTGTGATGTCTCAAGACATTTTGAGGTCCTAGGCCACTCTGCAAAATTAAACTCCACTTAAGGCCCTTTTCAGTAGACGGTGTACAGTATATGTAGTCAAATATTCCATAGTATTAGTCTATGCCTGGATCTGGACGATAAATGAGACATATTATTCCAATAAACATATAGTTCAAAATTCACATTCGGAAAACATCCCCGATAACTTTCTTTTAAAAAATTTTTCAGATCATGTAATCTTCTAGAGAATTAGTGAAAAATGCGAAGAGGCTCGTAACTGGAAGCCAAGGCTATGGGTTCAGTTGGCCTATTCTTTAAAACATCCCTGACCACGGTAGCCAAGTATCTATGGTCATAAACTTGTAATCAGTGTTGTCGAATCATGGGTTCGAATCTTGATGCCACTGAAGACATGCCATGCAGAGGTGCTAAAGCACTTAAAGATCTGGTGTTGAATTTAAGAGAGTAGGATGCCGTCTGAAGTGTCGTCTTCATCACTTGACGCGTGAATTTGCGAGGTTTGTCGTCAATACCCCTCATGTTGCTATAAATGTTACGTTAATAAACACTCACCTGATATGGTTACATTAATATATCTTGTTGGATGGGAAGAATACAACAACGATCTTGAAATTTGAGAATATGAAACCCTGAATCCTTTTAGGAACTTAAATATTTTTTTATTTCTAATTTGTATATTTTTGTACTTTTCCTCATTTACATTCATATTAGGCTGGGGAAAAAGAAATCCATTATTTTTGCATGAAAATTAAGATTTTATTTAACATGCTTCTTATTGTCCAATTTAGGTCAAATATGCACCGTTTTGTTGCATAATTTATTGCCATTTTAAAGGTAGCTTCATAATGACTCTCTCACAGAAGTTTTGGCCTTTATTGGCAAAAACATCTAGTAAACAATTTTCACAATCTTCTCTTGAACCCGATTTTTTCACTCAGGAAGTTTTGCAATGGAAGAAAAAGGTGTTAATCGAAGGTGCCCGGTCCGAACTATATGGTGGATGCATTAAAACTTCCCAACCAAGCTCCCAGAGGTACTTGCGAGTCACTACAGAAGTAGTGTGGCCTGGCATTGTCCTGATGGAACACAACGCCTTTTCTGTTTGCCAATTCTGGCCATTTCTGGTCAATTGCTAGCTTCAAACGCTCCAGTTGTTGACAGTAGAGATCTGAATGTAGTGTTTGGCCATGCGGAAGCAACTCCTAAAAATTGATTCCTTTACAGTTCCACCAAATACACAGTAGAACCTTAATGCCGTTAGTCCTGGTTTGGCCACCTTTTGAGCTGCTTCACCGCACTTTGACCACGATCGTTTTCGCTCAATATTGTAGTTTGTGACCCATTTCTCTCTCATCCCGAGTCACCATCCACTTAAGAAATAGGTTGATTTCATTCCTTTTGGCTGTTTTCTCGCAGATGGAAATTCAATCCATCATGTGTTTGGGGTTAATTGGTGTGACACCCAAACATGGACCTTGTTTTTGAATCCAACTTTGTGCAAATGGCTTAAGACTGTTTTATGGTCAATCTTTAGCTTCTGGGCAATAGTATGACTACTAACATGCTGGTCAACTTTGATTATTTCTGTGATTTCTGTGATCGACATTTTCGATGACGGTCCTGCCTGTGTGAGATGCATCTTTAACATCAAAAATACCTGAAAGGAATCGATGAAAACAAAATTGAACGTAATTAGCTGTTACAGTATCAGGACCATAAACACCAATCGCAATTTTAGCCACCTGGCTTGTATTTTCGCCCTTATCAAAGAAAACCTGTAAAAAGAACCGAATTTTCTCTTTGTTGACTTCCAATTTTAACACCGTGTAACTCGCAACTGAATGGACCAAACACAAAAAAAAAATAATAATAATAATTTTTAGTGTGAAATGTCATCTTGACAACAAGCATAAAGTTGAAATTGTTTGAAATATCGACATAACAGCCATCTACCAAAGAAATAATGGATTTCTTTTTCCCCAACCTAATATATCGTAACACATTCGGTAGTTTCGAATTTTCTTATCTTATTACCATAAGATACTATTTTCGTATTTTTTGTGAAACGTTCAAAATACCTTTTGGTTTGTAAAGCTGTGCATTTACTTTGATTTAAACCTTGTACCAAATGTTAAAGATTTATAAAGGCACATTTATTAATCATAATTTATATTATAATTTGTATTTCAGACTGAAGACACCCGCAATGGTTTCTTCTACTTCAATTATAAATTTGTTTCTCGATGTTTGGGGTTGAATGTTTCTCATTAAAATACACTTTATAATTGCTAATACGAAATATAGTCATTTTCTTTTGAAACCGAAAGAAAAAAAAATTTAAATGATCTATTAAACATATTAAATTTACCCCTTTATTTCTATCCGAAAGCGTATCTTAAGTAAAACTAATTTTAAAACATCAGAATATATATATATATATTAATTAAAAAAACAATATAACTATTGATGAAATCCTTATTTGAAAGTGTTAGCTATTTTAAACTTTGATGACTACAATATATGCCTTGTGTATACTTTTTTGTTCAAAATTTTAAAAACTTTAGCTTTCTTTTACGATTATTTCAGTAGTATAGGACATATATATTCAGAACTAATGGCATCCAGCAACATTAAATTATAAAATTCTAATTAAAAAACACACGCCTCTCTTGATAAGCAATCACTTATGATTTTACTTCTAGAACTTAAAACTTCGCAATTCTCTCCTTTTTTTTTCCAATGAAAGATTAAACTTTTAGTTGGAATTTGCTGCTTCACATTAGAAATCTCAAAAAGATAAGATTATTACTCTTTTTTATTAGAGATAATTTTCAAGATCTCATGTGCACTGATATGAGTTGCACGTTCAACCACATTTCTTATCGGTCGAATTTTACGAGTAATAAAAATTTGTTTTCCCTTACGTTTTGTGATGTTCCAATTTTCAATACGGAGCTCATGCACTCTTCTGCACTAAAAACGCTTTCTTGTGTTGTTTTCCTTTGGCTGAGAAATCGCCCGTGGGGACCTTGTATTTCTTTTTATAGCATAAATTATGTTTAACGTGAAGAAATATGTCCCTGTCATAAGTAACATCTTTGGATAAATCTTCAATTACTATCTATAAAAGTAATTTCTGTAATATTTCAAAATAATGTCAGAAGCAAGGGCAAGGAAAGAGGAAGATATTCCTGAAGCAGCGTTTCTCAAACTATAGGGCGTACCTCCTAGGAAGGGGGGGTGATAAACCTACGTGGGAAACCCGAGTATATCAAATAGTCGAAAACAAAAGATTATTTAAAAAAATTATTAATTTACTTATAGGAATAAGGAAAAGACATCTGATGTAATAAAAATAAAAAATTTTAAAAACACCCGGGATTAATTATAAAGTATCAATAAAAATTATTTATAATTGATATAAAAAGTACTATAAAAATAATTTAAATAATTTTTCCATGAAATGGTTTGAACATATTTAAAAAGCTAATAAAAACAAAATTTGTTAATAATGTGAAAATTTTATAATTAAAAATTTTGGTAGCTTTGACAAAATATTATTATTGAATTTTTTCTTGTTAAATGGTTGGGAAAAAAATAATGTTGAAAACTGGGTCTGGGTTTTTTAAAAATTTTAAGCCATGTTTTGTGCCCAAGGAAAAAATTGAAATAATTATAAAGGGAAGTGTATGAAAAAAATTCTTGACATGAAGGACGTTGGCAAATCAAAACGATTTTTTGAGAAATAATTTGGGATTAGGGATGAAAAAAAAATGTTTAAACTATTTCAAAAAAATTTATAATTTGTAACCCTTATTTAAAGTTTTTAATAGATCCCCAAAGCCCTGTTGTTGAAAATGGCTTATTAATACTCCTCAAGTATCCTGAAGCTAAATGTTGTTAAAAAATATTTTTTTTTCAATTAAAGGGGATATTTTTTTAAAATTAACTATATTATACAATATATATATATATATATATATATATATTATTTAATTATATATATTTTTTTTTATATATATATAATTATTCATGATTATTGCCCCAGGAATAAACTTTACTGCAGGTTTCTCAAACTGGGGGCCCCCTGGGGCATGATAACCCTAGGGGGGGGTACCTATTAAAAGGTCAAAAATAAAGATTTTTTTTTAAAAATTATTAATTTGCTGAAAGTAAACAAATAAATACATTCTGACAGAAAAAAGAAAAATCTTTTACACTGATGTAATACACTTATAAATATATTTTTTAATGTACTTTATGATTAATTTATAAAAATCTGGTTAGAATAAGTTTAATAATTACCACAGTAACCCCATGGCCTTGTCATATATTAAATTATATGCAAAAAAATTTAAAAATGATCTTAATAATTTGTACTTTTTATAATTGTCCCCCCAAAAACCGATTAAAAAATTTGGGGGTTCGCTTCCCAATGTCACCGGGTTTCATGTCGGCGGCGTATTGGGGTATGGGGAGGGGGGACAAGGGGGTTTAAAGAGCAAATCCCTGAAAATGTAAATCTTTTCCCCCTGCAAGGCCTTTTTTTTTCATTCCAAATGCTTCGGAATAATTTTTTATGGATAGGTTCTGAGAAAGATCGTACTTCCCAAAAGACGTATATATATATTGTTCGGGGCATACAACGCTCTGGCTGAGCAAGACGTTTATATACGTCGGCGATACTTAAGAGTTTACAGTCGTATTCTAGCTTTAGCATCAAAATATAGTATAATACATTTGTGGCCTTTTATTCAATACATTTGTGTTGTATGGAAGGGGGCGATGAAAATTATAATTGAATATTGGGGGGCAAGTATTGAAAGTTTGAGAAGCACTGTGTTACTGGGATATAATTTTTCTGGTTTTAGTCCCATTATTTTTTTAGTTCCAAACAAAAAAAAGCAAAAACCAAAAAAAACAGGGGGGTTTTACAATAGACAAAAAACCCTACTTTTATAATCCAAAGATTCAGCTTTTGTGTTTTTTCTGTGGTATTTCCGTTCTTAGGGTAAATTTAAAAAATTAAAAAATACAAATTGAAAAAATACAAAATTTTTTTAAAGAGTTTTTTTATAATTTCAAAAAAAAATTTTTTTTTCTGAGCTGAACAAAAGTACCATATTTGTTAAAGTTTGAGTTCATATACCTAAAGCTGATAAAAGGGATTTTTTCTTTAACTTCCCGTAACTCTCTTGTAGGTTGATTTTTGAAAACACCTTCCTAAGCTGATATCTACTCAACAATAATAACACATTGGTACAAATTTTGTGTAATGAACTCTTAAAATAGTACAGATAATTTATATCTAGATTTTAATCGGTATTACTTTCTGTTTTTTTTTTTATTTTAAAAATTGTTATATTCAAAAAACCCCGTTTTTTTCAATATAATGGCGATTCACGGAAACATAGCGAAATTTTGAGAGCCAAGTTTGCATTTTTTGGCACCAGGGGGGGATTGATTGAACAGTGTAGAAGTTGATATGCTGTTGTGCCACCTGGTGAGAAGCTGCAACAAAGAGCATAGCACAAACACCTTCTACACAAAACAATTCATATGCATGGCAATTTTCTAAGTGATCGGTTGAACGGTGATGGAGTGAAGCAAAGTCATATATACAAGCATCCATTTTTATATAAATAGATACCGGAAGATTTGATAATCATATGATTTCCATTATCTACTGTAGTGATTGGTCAAAATACGGGGAAATAAAAAATTTTATCCTCTTACTTTTTAAAAAGTTCATGGCAGCTTTTGGGGAAAAAATTTGGGGGCAAAATGGTATTTTCCATTAGGTGGATAAACCAAAAAATTTATTACCATGCGATGTCTCTTGGGGCTCAAGACCTTCGCAAATTTTTAAAATATTTCCTCCATAAATGTATATATATAATATATTTATATAATATATATATATATTATATATATATATATATATATATATATATAATTACTATATATATATATAATTTTATATATATATATATATATTATTATTAAAAATTAAATGTATCTTGCACGGTGCTTAAAATGAAAGAAGACTCCGAAACACAAAGGGAAAACGGCAAAAGCCGTAGATGTACACTTTGGGGGGTAGAAGAACAGGGAAAAGCAACACATTAATGGGACAAAAAATTTTTTCGAATGGTTGGACTACTGGTGTTCTATATTACTACCAGAAGTCATTTGGGAAAATCAGACAGTGGAGCTGCATGGAATTCTGACATTCTTAAAAAAATTTTTCCAGACGTCTTGAATAGATCAAGTTTAACAAGGGTTCGTGAACAAATCCCTCCGAAATCATTTTGCGATCCGCTTCCCGTGGTAGTAGGATGAACTCTTTAAAAGAACATCCTACATGCTGATAGTGTATGAAGATGCCGACTGAACGGGCAACCGCTCGACGGTGATATCTGGAACGTTACCGGAACAGGGGTGTTTCACATCACGCGACCTTTTCAAAATTCGTTTTTCGTGGGGTTGTTTCTTTCTATAAACGAGTTATCGCTCAAACATCTGTAGCTGCTGGGAGGATATTTATTTAATTCGTTCAACCACACATTTTTATCGGTCGAATTCCTTCGAGTAATAAAAATTTGCTTTCCCTTACGTTTTGTGATGTTCCACTTTTCACACACACAATACGGAGCCCACCTCTTTCTACACTAAAAAACGCTTTCTTGTGTTGTTTTCCTTGGCTGAAAATCGCCCTCGTGTGAATTTGTATTTCTTTTTATAGCATAAATTATGTTTAACGAAGAAATATGTCCCTGCTCATAAGTAACATTTTGGATAAATCTTCAATACTATCTAAAAAGTAATTTCTGTAATATTTCAAAAATAATGTCAGAAGTATAAAGGGCAAGGGATAGAGGAAGATATTCTTGAAGCAGCGTTTCACAAACTATAGTGGGCGTGCCTCCTTTAGGAAGGGGGGGAGGGATAAATTCCTACGTGGGAAACCCTGAGTATAATAAAAGCCGAAAACAAAAATTGTTTCAAAGAAGATTACATATTAACATTATATATGACCAGAAGAAAATAATGATTGAAACTGGGTCGTAAGTATTGAAAATTTTAGAAGCACTGTGTTAAAGTGTTCCAAGTTCAAAAATGTGAAATAATTATAAATTGAAGATGTAGTGTAATAGACTTCATTCGCACATCGTAAGGACTTTGAAGCAACATACATAATACTAAGATATTTTGAAGCAATACTGATCTTGGATTAGGGCGTAGCAAATAAAATGTGTTTCAAAACTCATTTCAATGTTAGAATTTATACATTTATGTAACTCGCGGTTCATTTAATCCACATTTAAGTAACCATAGATCGCCAAAAGACCTCGTGTAGGTGAACAATGCGACAATATTCAATCACTCACTCACTCAGTATCCATAGACCCCAGCTACAACGTGTGTGTTAAAACAATATTTTCTTTTGAAAACAATTAAGAGATGGATACTGTTGATTTACAAATATTGCAGATTGATGATTGCATGACAATATATATATATATTATTCATGATTATTGCGCAGGAATAAACGTGTTACTGGGATATAATTATCTGGTTTCAGTCGGCCATTATTTAATTTTAGTTCCAAACAAAGTAAAAGGCGAAAAGAAACACAAACAAGCAGGGGCGTTATACAATAGACAAAACCGTATTCTTTTATAATCCAAAGATCTCAGCTTTTGTGCTTTTACTAGCTGGTATTTCCGTTCTTCTGCAGTAAATTCTAAAAATTAAAAAAATACAAATTGAAAGATACAGTTTTAATGTGAGTTAATTTTAAGTGAATTGCAAATTAAACAAAAAAAAAAAAAAAAAGATTTTGCTGAGCTGAACAAAAGTACCATGTTTGTTAAAGTTTGAGTTCATAAACCTAAAGCTGATAAAAGGGATTTTTCATTAACTTCCCATAACTCTCTTGTAGGTTGATTTTTGAAAACACATTCCTAAGCTGATATCTACTCAACAATAATAACACATTGGTACAAATTTTTTGTAATGAACTCTTAAAATAGTGCAAAGAATTTATATCTAGATGTGTAATACATTAGTATTAATTTATGCTTTATTTATTTTATGTTAAAATTGTTATATTCGCAAACAACACCGTTCCTTACATTATAATGGCGATTCAAAGGAAACATACATAGCAAACTGTTGGTGATGCAGCCAAGTTGGCATCATTTTTGGCGACAATGTTGGCAATTTTGGGATTGATTGAACGGTGTAGAAGTTGATATACTCTTGTGCCATTTAGTGAGAAGCTGCAACAAAGAGGATAGCACAAACACCTTCTCCACAAAACAATACAAATGCATGCCAATTTTCGTAGTGAAAGGTTGAACGGTGTTGGAGTGAAGCGAAGTCATATATACAAGCACCCATTTTTATATATATATAGATACCGGAAGCTTTGATAATTATATGATTTCCATTATCTAATGCAGTGATTGGTCAGAATCAGTTGGAGAAGTAAAATTGTATCCTCTTACTTTGAAATGTATCAGCGTGGCAGCTTTTGAGGGGGAAAGTTATGGTTAAAATGTTAATTTCCATTAGATGGATAAACCAAAAAATTTATTTCCATGCGATGTCTCTTAGGGCTCAAGACCATCACAAATTTTTAAAATATTTCCTCCTAGTTAGGAGAAGGGGGTGCCAGCTCAGGTGTCGTCCACATCCCTTGACCACGGTTCAAAATTACGTGGTCCGTCGCCAAAAGCCCCTCGTGTGTAGCTGGAACAGCGCGACGTTAATATTCATTCACTCATTCACCGCAATAAAAAGACCTTGACAGGGTTTGCGATGTATTTATTTACTTCTGAGAAAATTTGCTTATTTGCGCCTTTCTTTTCCACACCGCATATGCGCATATGTGAAAAACGGTGGCGAGCGAATCGCGTTACTTTTAATCGGCGCTTTAGTGGTTAAGCCATATAGAGTGGGGCGTGGGAGCTTCCTTGAAAATGCAGTAAAACACACTACATGTTTCATTCAAATATATTGTAATTTTCCGCCTACGGCAAAAGATTAGATTTTTGAATTTATACAGTTTTAAATGCAATGTCTGTTAAATATCTCTCTCCATTATCAATACACTGATGCAGCTGATTTCGAAAACTTTGAGCCACCTTTTCAAGCATATCGACAGAGATATTGCCGTTTTCGGCTCGGATGTTGTTCCGCAGGGTCTTGGAGCGATCTTTGTAAACCAGGGACTTGAAATAAGCCCACAAAAAGTAATCAAAGGGGATAAATCAGTTAAGCATGCAGATCAGCTTACGTCCCTGCGTAGGGAGATCAGTCTTTCTCGAAAGGATGCTCTTAAAACAAAGGTGGAACCCTGGAGCTCTGGGATGTGGTTCCCCATCTTGTTGTAACTACGCGTTATCAAGATCCCTTTCTTGGAGAGCGGGTAAGAAGAATTGTGGGATCATTGTCACATACAGGTCTGAATTGAACACATATTCATTCAATATTTTCAAGTCTTCTAACGGTCTTCGGAGATCATTTCCTTTCTTTAGAGACATTCCCCATTGCTTGGAAGGCATCCATCCACATTAAGGTATCCGACTACGTTCGGAATCGTGATTTTGCAAAAGCGTACAGATGGATAATATTTATAATATTTAGTGTCACTTAGATTAGAAAATGTATATAAAATTGTTTTAAGAATAGTATTAAAATAAAAAATTATTTAAGTATAATATTTTGACAAAAAATGAACATAGAATGACCCATTTTCAAAATGTTCTCCTTTTGTGAAAAATGCTTCTATTATTATAATACACTGCTGGCCACCATAAATGCAACACCCTGCAGGAAGTATGCAAATAACATGAAATTTATTAACATGCATTAGTTGGAGTGTGAGATATGCAAAAATGATGAATTTCAGCGCAGACACACATCACGCGCGCGCCTGTTCAACTACCTCAAAAAGCACTATTAAGGCTTGGAGATTTCGACGATGTCGGGCTCGGCAATTGTGTTTTCTTTTGCGGTTTTGCAAAAATGATCAGTTGCGTCTCGTAGAAAACAGCGATCAGCTTTTGATCAAGAATCCGAGTTCGACAGGAGGAAGAATAGTAACCTACCGGAGATTGTGGATTATCTTCAGGGAAACTCGCGTCGAGTTCGACGAAACCAAACAACTGTAATGCAGATATGTGACAGTTGGATGGAGGAAACTACGACGGACCAACGTGGTCGATCGCATCCACCTCAGTGCACCACTTCACGTGAGGACAGGCAAATTGTGCTCATGGCAGTGACGGATCGCTCAGTCACATCACGAATCATAGCACAGCACATTGAGTCTATAACGCTTCATTCATTATCCGCGCGTACCATTCGACGCCGTTAACAGCAGAGTGGTATGTCCGCAAAACGTCCATTGCTTGGTCTATCCTTGATGCAGAACCACAGACGTTTCCATTGCCAATGGTGCGATGAAAGAAGGAAGTAAGCAGCAGAATGGAATGAAGTTGTCTTGACACCACGATGGTCGGATTCGAGTCTAGAGACACCGTGGAGAGAGGCTGCTGAACAGCTGTGTTATGCACCGCCACACTTGTCCTGCATAGGGTATTATGGTATGGGGTGATATTGGATATCACTTTCACACTTTCCTAGTACGCATTGCCGGTACTTTAAACAGCCAGCGCTACATTTTCCGTGGTGTTGGAATCAGTTGTCCTTCCTTACCTGCAGGGCTTGGCCACAGCCATATTTCAACAGGATAATGCGCGACCACACGTGGCCCGCATTGTTCAAAGGTTCTTCGTCAATCACCAGATTGAATTGCTTCCCTGGCCGACTTGCTTTCCAGATCTTTCACCGATAGAAAACATGTGGTCCATGGTTGCTCAACGATTGACCCAGAATATTAACTTCAGCTACCACAATTCAGATCAACTTTGGCAACATGTGGAAGCTGCTTAGTCTGCTGTACCCCAAGAACGCATCCAAAGTCTCTTTGAATTAATTCCGAGGAGTGTGGCAGCGGTGTTCTCCAACAATGGCGGCTACTCTGGCTATTGATTCTGGTAGGAACCACACTTCACGGAAAATGTAAACTTAATCATTTGATGCTTGGTCAACATGTTATCTAAAAAATAGATTTTGGTGTGCTATCTCTTATCTTTCTTGGTGTTACATTTACGGTGGCCAGCAGTGTATTTTGCCTGTATGTAGCTCAGACCTTTGTACAGGGGCTCAACTAGAATCTTTGAAATATATAACTTAGAAGTGGGTTTATCCATGCTTTACGACAACAGAGGGGAGAAATTTTAAGTAAAAAACGCCTATAATTATTTCAATTGGTTGTAACTCTGAAAATAATGTGAATTTTTCAAAAATCATAGTGTAGCCACTGTACAGATGTCTGAGCTATATACAAGTAAAATAGTATTATAATAGAAGCATTTTTCACAAAAGGAGAACATTTTGAAAAAATGTTATCCTAAGTTAATTTTTTGCCGAAATATTATATTTAAATAATTTTTTTCTGTCAAAATGTCCTTAAAACAATTTTATACATGCATTCTAATCTAAGTGACATTAAATATCATGAAAATTATCCATTTATGCGCTTTTTTTAAAAATCATGGTTCTGAACGTTGTCGGATACTTTAAAACATTTCCATTTAGGAAGAATACGACTTCGGGAAGGAATACCGAAGTGGCGACTAAAGGCCGGTGCACTGCAACTACCACCCGACCGTTTGAGAAATACGCCTCCACGTAAAAAGCGCGCTGTTGCCTCGACCACAACATGTATGAGAATGAGACTGGTGGGAACACAAATATCCCACTCCGCTCCTTCCACCGAACCCCTCCTCACGCCCCTCTTATCCCTACAAACATCACTGAGAAAACCTTTCTTAAAAAAAGAAATTTCCGATGCCCCACTCTGTATAATTCGTCCCATAAAAGTAATCTGTATATACTTCCGTTTAAAAGCTGTTATTTTGGGACAATGTCACCAACTATCTCGTGAAAAATTTCAACTGTTTTAAATTTCCACTACTTCTTTCCAATTATGTCCTAAGCAAATTGTTTTGGTCATTAATATGAAAATATTAAGAAGATGAGGATGAGATACTTGTATTAAAAATGAATGATTTAAGAACATATTTCTCACTACACGTATTAATGAATTTACGTCTAATGAATTATTTGATCTTAAATATAAAAGATCATAAAAGTAAGAACACGAATTTAAATATTGAATTATGACGAAATAACGTCAGTTCATTTTTTAATGTAATTTTTTTCACAAAAATGTTTATTAGAAATCTGATTCTTTAAAAGTTAAAGTATTCAGTACTCAAAAAAAATGCTGTTTCTAAATAAGTTCATATCTATTTTACAGTTTTATAAATATTTTGAAAACACTCTAAAAGCTTTTTATAGAACTTATTAAGATCACTAATGATATATACTTTTATGTATGTGCTTAAACATTTGAATGTCTTAATTAGGAGTAAGAGTCTGAGAGAGAAAATGTTGGATTTGAAATATCTGCCTTTCAATCGTATTGTTAATCCTCAATAAGGTGTATAAATATTATTGCCTAGTTAAGTAAAGTTAATTATCAATATTATGTTATATATAATATTGAGAAACTACTTTATTTAATTCAAAATTGGGGCTTTTGCAGAGAAATACATTTTTAAACATTCATATATTTTAGAGTTCTGACATTTAAATTTATAGGCTCAAGTTAAGAACTTTTCGTTTATCATTCTTCAAAGCTTTATGAGGTGTCTCTTCTAATAATTACTATCTCTTCTAATATTAATACTTTTCTTTTCAAAGAATGAATTCATAAAATTTCAGTTTAAGTAATATTTCCCTGCACAATATTTTATATAAGAACCCTTTTATATTCGTTTTAGAATACTGTTATGTAATGTTTAGAGTTTTCGCTTTCTGCCGAAAGGATAATGTTGTCGAATAGATCTTTTTTGGCAAAGAGAGAACGCTCTTTAACGATGCCAAGTAGGTGAGACCTCGAATACAGTTTTGGTGAGCCTCTGGTCTCTAAATATCTATCATGAAATTTGGTGACAAAAATGTATTCCCGTAAATAAATCTAGAAGAATCTAGAGGGATTATTTGACAAGTAATCTCATTCTTCCCAACCAGTTTGAGAACAATCCAGAAAAGCAGTATTAAAGTTAAATATTGATAGCGAGTGTACATTTCATTTGTCTTATATGGTGTTGTGATTACAGATTCAAATTACTGTGCTCCATATTTGTGTGAAATTCGAAAATGTACAACTGCGGATTTACAAGTGTGTATTAATTGTAATCTAATACAATTACTTGAAGGTTCTAGAACTAATTATTACTTGCTGGAAAAGATCCTGCTTGATATTTCTACATATGAAAACTGTTCAGTAGCGTAATATTATGTAGCGGTATCATTTATATAAGCCAGTAACAGAGCCTCCAGATTGAAGTGATCACTTAGGTCTAGTGATTAAGTTACTCGGCTTCGGATCCAAAGGTTGCAAGTTCTTTCCTACCGAATAAACTCGCCATCACTTTATTGGTGACTCTGGTTGAATTAAAAAAGGCAACCTTCTGATCTGTCGTGGCGCCTTCTAGAGCTCACTACTTCAATTACATTGAAGTCTTTTACATAGTTTTAGAATGATTTGAGAGTTGATCTGAGCCGATATGATGTATTATTTTGGACAGAGAGACCTCCCTGATTTTGACAGAGGATGTATGGTTGTTATTTAGTATAGGTACGGAGTCTTACCTTCGTCTTTTCGAGGGCGTAGTTAGCCCAGATTTCAGGTTTATTGAAAACAATGCTCATCCAGCTGAAAAAATTCTGGATGGATTTACTTCTCGACACTTATTATTTTCGACTTCATAAAAAAACCATGTAACTCACAAATTAGCAATTAAACCCAATGCTATTGTTCTTCTATTAATACTTTTTTAATTCTTGAACATTTCCTCTTGCTCTCCTTTTATTCTTAAGTTTCCCTCGCTTAGCCCTGGGTAATGAGCCCTGGTACGACTAGCCTTTTTTCTATGCTGCGTTTTATTTGTTTTGGGAATTTCTTTTCTAATTGCTTTTTTTCTCGTATCTCAATAAAGATTTATTTTCGTTCTTTATCACAAGTTTCATGTAGTTAAAATGAGGTTTTATGTGATCTCTATTCATTGAATTTTTATAAATTGTACAATGAGCGAATTTTTAATATATTCTAATTTCCTTTGATAAATTATTTATTTTATTTTCATGTATAAGGGCATATTGTTTATATCCGTAGTAGAAATTGTACCTTTTTTTTCCTACTGTCCTATTTTTGCTTTTTTGGTTATCTCCTTTATTTTTCCCTTGAGGCTTCTAATTTTCTATCTTTTTCCCGTGTTGTACCTTATTATATTAATCCCTATTTATATAATTTGTTACCCACCCTTTTTATCTTTACTTTATGTTACAATCATTATATAGTAGTAACAGATATATAATAGTAATAAATGATATGTTTTATTATAATTTATGTTAGTATACGAATTGATTTAATTTTTATTAACTGTTATTGTCATGCTAATTTTTTTCTATATCTGTTTTCCATCGCCATTATAAATTGTATTTAAAGTTTGCTGATTGAGTAATATGTTTCGCTGTTTGTAATTATTTTTTGCTGTATATGTTTGTTATGTAAGATTTTACTATATGTAAGTTATGCAAATATGATGAACTTTTAACAAGTTCAGGCTCGAGTACTGGAGACGTCTGTCTTCCTCGAAATGTTGAGGTTATTGTTTTTTTACGAGGCACAAATCTTTCAAATCTAAGCTCTTGGTAGGGAACTTGGTTCTCTTGGGTTATTAAGGAGGAACTAGCCAGATCTCTAGACATTAACCTTGTAAAACATATTTAAGACGATCTTAAGAGAGCAAGTGTAACTTGAATTTCCCCCTTCAGAATCATACCAGTCCTGAAACCAGTGGAGGAATTGAGGTGAAGCCTAAATATTCAGACATGCTCATTCCCAGCACAAATAAAAATTGGGAAAGATACATAACTATAACAGAGAATCACAATCCATATTAACAAATTTTTTGTTCCATTTTGTAACTGTTTTCATATAGTGCAATTATAAGCTTTATATACGATCATACAGTCTGCTGCATTGTATTTTTTAAATACTTATACACATGCCTTGTTTAATTAATTTCACATACATACATTCTCTACCTGACCGATGCACAGTGTGTAGAGGGTACACAGACGACTCCGAATCGCACAGGAATGCAGGATCGCAAATGCCGTACTTGCTAGCTATGGTGCAAAGAATCAGAGAAAAAGAACGAAAACAGCATCACAATTACGGGGCAGAAGACATTTTATTAAAAGTTTGTACTACAAGAGGGGATCGAATTTATGACCAGATTCATTTGGCAGGCCTGACAGCATGCTTCATGGAATTCCTCACGTTCTGGAAGACTCCTGGAATATCACATATCCTCCCAGCAGCTACAGATATTCGAGCGATAACTCGTTTATAGAAAGAAACAATCCCACGTAAAATTCTGTTTACACTTGCAAAGGTCGCGTGATGTGAAACACGCCTGTTCCGGTAACGTTCCAGGTATCACCATCAAGCGGTGTGCCCGTTACAGTCGGCATCTTCATACACTATCAGCATGTAGGATGTTCCTTGCTTGAATACGAGTTCATCCTACTACCACGGGAAGCGGATCGCAAATGATGACATCCGGCAGGATTGATGTTCACGAAGCCTTCCGTTCAACGTGATCTATTGCAAGACTGCCTGGAAGAATTTTTAAGAATGTCAGGAATTCCATGCAGCTTCACTCTCTGACTTTCCAGATGACTTCTGGTAGTAATATAGAACACCTGTAGTAGTTCAACCATTCGATAAAATATTTTCTGTCCCATTAATGTGTTGCTGTTCTTCTATCCACCAAACTGTACATCTACGGCTGTTGCGACCTGCGTTCCTATGTGATTCGGAGTCATATCTGTTCATTTTAAACACCGTGCAAGATACATTTAAGCTTAATCAGTATATATATATATATATATATATATTGTATTTTTTTGTATTTTTTTTGTATTTTTTGTATTTTTCCGATCTTCATGTTTTGCTTTTATATTTTTATTACGTTATTTCTTGTTATGTTCATAATCTATTATTTCTGGTTTTTTAAAATATTATACAAATTTCTTTTATATATATATATATATATATATATATATATATATATATATATATATATATATATATATATATATTCTCGACAGATTTAACGTGCATCGCTGCCCTACATGGAGGGTCTTTAGTGTTACTGGGCTCGAACTCATGACATGCCTGCCATGATCCGATACCTTGACCACTGTGCTACCGCAGCCCTGTCTTTTTATTGCATTCCAAAGACTTCGGAATAGTTTCACTGATAGCAGCGCAAAGCAAAAATCGTACTATGGAAAGATGAATATATAGTACGTCCGGAGCCCTCAACGCACCGGTTGACCTAGAAGGATTTCTACGTCGAGATCGCTTAATGGGTAAAGAAAAGTAGACGAAAGAACCAAGAAATAGTCTTAATGCTAAAAATTAATAAAATCTGTTGGACTATGGGAGGAGTTTGAGCCCTTAAGCCCCATTCTTGTGCAAACCACTGCTTTAGAAAAAATAATATAATATTGAAAATTAACAGATACATTTTTTTTCCTTACATAAATTATTTATTATTTTATCTTCAAATGTTCTTAGGCAAAAATTTTTATTATCTCTTTTAAATTAGCAGATACAAAAGTGAAGGGGCATTTATTGTGAACATACATTCCAAAATTCTGTAATTATATTACAAATTACCATTAAAACACGGGATAAAAATTACAATTGCTCATTAATTAATGACTTAAGTGTACCTAAACAAATAACTAACGCATGAGCTTTCGTTGATAATTACAAATCGTCTTTCAAAGCATTTGTAATGAAATTTTTAAAAATAATAAAACTTTTAAACACAAAATGTAGTGCATAGGAACTACTATGAATTGTTTTGTATTTTGCAAGAAGTTATTAATGATCATATATAGATAAAAGTGTTAACGAAAAAAGCAGGTTAAGCACAATTTGTCATCATTATTTCAAGAATACTTACCAGCATCACTGTCAACTTTATCGTCCCTCATATTATTGAAAGTAGAATGCATCCTATTTTTGTGTGTCCTATTTTGATCGATGTGAGTAATGACAATTGGAATTTATTCTAAATAAAGAATAAATATGCCATTTCTTTTTTTTCCTACTTTTTTTCTTTCAAAAACTAAGGCCACTACCTAACTAAAGCCAATGTACAAATAAGCCCATTGATTTACGTTCATTGTAATAATTAATCAGAAATATGTAAAATTAGTCGGAAAGACATTTTTTATGATATTTAATACACCTCCGAAAGCTTTATTTCTATACTTTTCAAATATTGATTGAATTCATAGCAAGGTATCGCAAGACCCCTCACACATATTTGTTTATGAGAATACTTCTTCTTTTGGGTATATACGAGTATTTGCTATACTTGATATATATTTCATATGCAATTACGTATGAAATATCTAAATATATATTATTTTTTGTAGGAATTTATTTTTAAAAATTAATATACAATTTCCTTTTTAAATAATACAAACTGGTACTTTGTTAAAATACATCAGTGATTAAAATGACATTAAAAAAATCAGTTTAAATACAATTTTAACTACTAGATTAGTATTTACAGTGTAACTTGTGAAACACTATTCTTTCGAGAACAAAACAAACCTCGTATTTTCGTATTACCTGCTGTAATGAGTTTAAACTGATTTATTTAAGGTATAAACCAACAATAATATATAACCACAAATGTTTTTTTTTTGTTTGTTTACTATAATAAAGTCAAAAAATCACAATAAAAACTACTTTCATAAGAACTGTAAAAATTGCAGGAAACATTTTGACTTCTAAGAACGAAATATCTAATTATTATTTTAAGGTATTTATTTTACCCCGAGTATCACTGTATATAAACTAAATTATTCTCATTACATCAGTGTTTCTCAAACTGTGGGGCGCCCTGGACCGTTACGAGGGGCGCGAGCATATCGAAATAAAAAAAAAAATAATTTAATTTACTGGAATAATTAAAACAAAATCTTTAAGACATGT
>BMAV01017045.1:0-74040 GCA_019973955.1 Trichonephila inaurata madagascariensis | reverse complement strand
TACTAATATGCGGCATTCTAATCTCGACATTAGTGCGCTTTTGATTCTCTGTCCTTTTCTTGTCTCTCTCTCCCTCTCTCTCTTTTTCCTTGTTACTCTTCCTTATTTCGGTCTCGCGTTTCTACAGTTTACTTTAGCAAATTTTAAAAATAGGATAACATAAAATTTAACTAACACGTAAATAATAAAATACTTATTTATTAATTGTAGAGGTTCAACATTACAAATAATTGGTGACATCGTGGTTGAACAAGACAATAATCAAATGGAAGTTGATGATGAAAATCCCACTATAGATAGTGTACAAAAACCGAGACAAATCATTAAATTTAGTTAAATTAATTTTTATTTTACTTTAATAATCATTCATGACTCTAATAATAATTTACTAAATTTCCCAAACTAAAATGAGGAAATTATTGGTTGAATAAAGCACCAAAAACTTTTGCAGAACTTGCTCGAGAATTCAGAGCACGAAATGCACTGATTAAAGCATCCGACTACATTCGGAACCGTGATTTTTCAAAAGCGTATAAATGGATAATATTTATGATATTTAGTGTCACTTAGATTAGAAAATGTATATAAAATTGTTTTAAGATAACATTTTAAAAATTTTTTAAAGCCCATATTTTGACAAAAGATGAACATAGAAGGGCCCAAATTTTTTTCAAAATACTCCTTTGTGAAAAATGTTTTATTTAAATATTTTGCTTCAAAAACCCTCGACCCCCGTACAGAGGTTAACTAGAATTTTGAAATATATCACTTAAAAAGTGGGGATCCATGTTTTACAAAACCAGGGAGAAATTTTAAGAAAAAACGATAAAATATAATTGGTAGAAATAATTCAAAATAGTGTAAATTTTTCAAAACTTAGTTGAGCTCTTGACGGTCAGTATATACAGGCAAAAAAAATTTTAAAAGTATTTTTTCACAAAGAACATTTTGAAAAAGAGTATTCTAAGTTAATTTTTTGCCAAAATATTGTATTTAAATAATTTTTTTTGTCAAAATGTCCTTAAAACAATTTTGCACATGTATTCTAATCTAAGTGACACCAAAAATCATGAAAATTATCTATTTATACGCTTTTGCAAAATCACGGTTCCGAACGTAGTCGATACCTTAATGTTGATTAATAGTGTGACCACTAATATGAGTGGGACCACTCATGAATTTTGACAATGTTTTGGTCTGTAACCGCTGACCTTTGACGTCGAGTACGTTCATCATCTTCCTCACTGTCTCTTCTCCCTGAAAAAGGCTTATATCATTGAAACACATGTGCACGAGACAAAGTTTCATCTCCATAATCTTTGGTTGATATATGAAATGTTTCCGTGACTGATTTCTTAAGTTTCACAAGAAACTTGATGTTGATTCGGCATTTTTCCGGCAGAATGCAGTTGTAAGTGTTCACTCAATGATGCATTACTCCCGACTCGCATGGTCGATTAAGGTATCCGACTTCGTTCGGAACCGTGATGTTAGAAAAGCGCATAAATCGATAATTGTCATGATATTCAGTGTCCCTTAAATTAGAATGCATGTATAAAATTGTTTTAAGGACATTGTAAAAAAAAAAAAAATGATTTTAATACAATATTTTGGCAAAAAATTAACTTAAAATAATCTTTTTTCAAAATGTTCTCCTTTTGTGAAAAATGCTTCTATTATAATTATATTTTGCCCGTATATAGCTCAGACCACTGTACAGAGGCTCAACTATGATTTTTGAAAGATTCGCATTATTTTCAGAGTTACAACCCATTGAAATAATTATCGGCGTTTTTTTCTTAAAATTTCTTCCCTCTGTTGTCGTAAAACATGGATAAACCCACTTCTAAGTGATATATTACAAAAATTCTAGTGTTGAGCCTCTGAGCAGAGGTCTGAGCTACATACAGGCAAAATATTATTATAATAGAAGCAGTTTTCAGAAAAGGAGAATATTTTGAAAATGGGTCATTCTGTGTTCATTTTTTGTCAAAATATTGTACTTAAATAATTTTTCCTTGTAATACTATTCTTAAAACAATTTTATATACATTTGCTAATCTAAGTGACACTAAATATTATCCATTTATACACTCTTGCAAAATCACGGTTCCAAACGTAGTCGGATACTTTAAAGAGAAATTGGCCACATGGATACAGGAGGTGCATGGGATGACATCACTAAAACATTTATTGCCAACTGCACTCTTTTTTTGAGTTAAACACTTTTTTTTATGTGTCACACCTTGCATGTTAAATGTAAAGGTAAAATAAAACTCTTTTTAGAATAAACTATAATTTTGATTTAAAATTTTTTAAAATTTAAATCTTTTATATTTGTATCAGATCTTACGGCACGGGTAGATATATATGTTAAAGGAAGTTTTAACTTGAAAATAGTATACACGTGTACTCATGCACACACAAAGCCAAGATTTGAAGCGAGAAACATACATAAGCATCCTTTTAAATAAATACATATAGCCTGCGCATTGATCGATTGGCTACATACTTTGTAAATTTGACATGCAAAGAAACAACAAGACCTGTTAAAATGGAATTTCACTGCCACAACAATAGTTAGACGTTTTATGGAAGTAAAACGTCTAACCATTAAAAAGCGAATCTACAATGTTCCTTCCTATCGAAACATCTGCAATCTAATATTCGATTCGGGTTGGTATTTTCAACACGTATATTCAATTTGGTTGTCGGAATTGCACTTCTATTCCAGAAAAACAAAATTTATATTTGTTCTAAGAGCGTGACATGTTTCATAAATGACAACAAAATGCTTGTCATTCAGAGAGAAAGTACCTTTGAAATAGTCATTCCTTGCTTTCTTTTTACGGGAATTCTCGCGTTCCATTTTTATGTATTGCAGTGATTCTCAAACTGTGGGGCACCCCTCCAGGTGGCGATAAACCAACAAGATGGGGGGGGACGAGCATATCGAAACTATTAAATTGTCTTAAAAAAACTATTAATTTATTGAAAGGAAGGGAAACAAAATACATTCTGAAATAATTAAAAATAAAATACACGTTGCATGTTTATTGCAATCTGTTCCAATTTAAAAATTAGAAAAGAAAAGTAACATAATACTGATCATATTACAAAAAAAGTAACCTACTTAAAATTACTTAAAAGTAACATATACAAAATTTAATATTTATCTTAATAATTTGTACTGTTTGTAACAATTAACCTCCGCTGGTCTTTGCCTGTAAAATGCGCTACCTAGATATGTTTTGCCTTTAAGTAGATTTCGGCGGCGGCTTTGTCGCATTTCCAAAGTACCGCCTCCAACCACCTTGAGGAACCTCAAATTTGAAAGTAAAATATGTGGGTGGTGTATTTTTAAAGCATTCTCACAGAATGGCAAGACTTTAAGTGCAGACCGCTTAGAGGGTTAAGGTCGTATAAGTGGCTTAATGTAGAATATTAAGGCCACCTGCTATGTCAGGTTTTGGGCCCCAAGCCGTATTTAGCGTCAGTCAGGCTTTCGGTCCCCTAGAATCATGCATCCCCACCCCTACGATGCGAAGGAATACGTTACGCTACTAGGTCGTATTGCATTTTTTGTGTTTCAGTACATTATTATTGCATTTGTAATTGTATGGATGAAAGTTATGATTGAAAATTTGGTCGCCAGTATTGAAAGTTTGAAAAGCACTGACATATTGAGTTATCACTAGACTGCTCGCGCAAATTGCTTAGTTCTTACCTACTTAAGAATTTTAATAGATTGAGATTTTCAAACTTCTGATAAGATTTCCTTTAAGTTTGAGAGTAGAATTTGATTAATGGATTGTTTATTAAAGTTGCACTCAGGAGCATCTCGAGTGCTACTGGTGCCGGATTTCGTAATTTTATACAACGGGTTAATGACAAGGACGACTTCTGAACTGGTCGTCAACTCACTAAGCGAACGTACCCGCCAGTATAATGACTTAGAACTTCAGTATATTTAATATGTTCAAGCTACTCTACAGGATGGATTTTCTGTGGCATGAGGATTCGAACGTATGACTGGACAGGAATAACGCCGGTCGTGAATTGGAACCCTTAACCAATCTTCCTCGACACCACAGCCATGTTTCGAAGAAAATGAAATCGAAGCTTCTTAGGAACAAAGTGTTTATCGGGCTCTTGTTACGCTGTTTACAAATTATTCAACAGATGTACTTCAGTAATTCTTACCCCCATGTCATCTCTAAAATAACAATTTTTTAACAATCAGTGGCAACATTAGATTAAATCCGAGGGATACATTTTCTATGAATATGTAAAAAAAAAAAAAAAATAGGATAGTAAAAAATTAGTAATAATTGTGTTCGATAAGAACAGAATCATGAACCTCTAAGGCAACAAACCTTGATTCAGACGATTTTGCTTCGTTTGTATGGAAAAGCAAGCAGCTTATTTATTTCAAATTACGTTGGTTTGGAAAATATTGTCCCAAATCAATGCTTCTGAAACTCTCAACATTTGCGACCCTATTCTCAGTCATAATTTTTCTCGCTCCCCCCTCAAATAATAATAATGTATTGAATGTAATAATTATGAACTTTGACGATAAAGCTACAATATGGCTTTAATTATAAACCGTACAAATTATCATGATAATATTAAATTTTGTACATAAGTCCATAGGAGTCAATAGTAATTATGAAACTTGCTTTTAATTTAATATTGATATATTACTCGTAATTATCAAATACATTGTGTAGTACTGATACATTTAAAACTATATATCAGTAAAAATATACATTTAATTTTTAGTTATGGGAGAAAATTTTTTGTTTTGATTCCTTTTAATAATAAATATTTTAAATCTTTTATTTTCTATATGCTTGTGCGACCCCCACGTAGAGTTATCACGCCCCCCTAGGGAAGCATGCCCCACAGTTTGAGAAACGCTGTCACAAAATGAAGCACGAGAATTGTTCGGATCACCCGGTTTGTTCAAAATTTACTATTACAAAATTTTGTGTTTGCTGTTACAAAATTTGAAAGTAAATTGCTCTAAACCTTCTCAAAACTTTTTCATATTCTAAAAAACTATGAAACCAAATATCAAAATTAATTATATTGCTTACTTGATTCCATTAACAAAATATGAAATTTCTCTTGTTTATCCCTTAATAAGGAACATATTTTTTATCACACCAGAAATATGTGTTTCTAAAAATACTTTATGTACAAGGGAATGCCTTAAAAAGTTAAAATACATCTCCAGCAAATCTTTATTGATTTTTAAATTACTCTTATCTTGTAGGCACATGGCTAAGTTCGGAAAATAAGCCATATTAATCCACATATAAAATATGTAACTACCCACAAACATTTTTTTTTTAAATTTCATTTTATACGCATATATTTTTTAAAATAAAAAATAACTCAATTTATGTTGAATAATAATTTAAAGTAAATGAGTCATACATTCTCTCCTTTTATTAAATAAATAAACATTTAAAACAACTGTGCGCCATTTTCTCATTTTTATTTGTTTTGTTTATTATTCTTGTGTACACAAACAAAAAATTGTTGCCACTCACAAAAAGAGATAATAATTTTTAAACATCATTATTATAAAAAATAAATAAAATATGCTCGAAGACGTCACAGTTTGGGATTACTTCAGACTGTGTGTGGAATTCAAGCGTGCAGCACCTTTTAAATTTTATGCCATTAACTTCAATTCATACTCAAATTGAATTAGATCAGAAAATTATAATTCTTAGAATATATTTATTTATTATATTTCATTTAAGTGAGCAGAGTGTTGATTAATATTGCACTATAAAGCAACTGGAGGGCTAATGGTGACGGTCCTAGTCATCATTCATTTAAAGAGGAGACATCTAAGTTGTAACCCTCCTCTTCAAACTAGCCACGGAAGCCGGGTGGTCAAGATAACGGATTCGTGGCTGGAGTCTTATTAGAGTTGCACCGCGGAAGACCCGCTGTATAGAGAAGGGGGATGAACGTTAAATATCTCGAGGCTCAGAGGTCCTGAGTGATGTGGAAGTTAGGAAAGGAGAATGCCAGTTCAGAGGTCGCATGACTGGGGTTCAAACTTTCGAGGTCTGTTGCCAATAGCTCTCGTGTAGCGTCGTTAGAATAACTCTCACTCTCAATCTGCATCAAGATAAAGTGAATGCACGTTCTCCCGTTGGTGTCCCGTGAGGGGATTTACCTTCTTTAGGTGAGTACGAGTGTTACAATCCCGAGGTCGCCTAGCGATCTTTTCCCAAGGGGTTTACCGTCTTTAAACACGAATTTCACGAACCCGGGGTACCCTAGCGATCCTTTTCTATTTTCGACCCTCCTTCTTGCCATTCAATTTTCCCATTTCTTCTTTTCACGTCGAGTCCATTGACCAATATTTTGCGATGTACATAGTAAAAATTATTGATTAATTTTTTCTTATGAGAAAATTTATAATTTATGATTAACATATTTTGGTTTACCATTTTTGTATTGCGTTAATTAAGTTTCTTCTTTTCGCGCGATTTCTTTAAATATTTTGATTATGTTTTTTTATTTGTTTTCGACTAAAACCATTGGTTTTCTAACCCGCATGTTGTCCATGTGCTGCTTCCCGTAAGGAGGAAAATGGTGTCCTGGGGATACATTTGCGTTCCCTTTGGTCCACACTTCGCTGTAGACGAGAGGCAGGAGTGAGCCCGCTCCTGTCAATCGACTGGTGATACCTGTCTTCGGTGTCCATTGAGAAACATTGCTGTAGAGTTAGTGCTACAGAGATAAGGGGTGGCGGGTTTACCCTTTTGATCCTCACCCACATGCTGTAGCACTATATTCTGGGTGTACTCCATGTAAGCGCCGTACCTGGTTTTTCCCTGATGACCGGCACACTGCCTCCCTTGTTGGACTCTGTGGTGGGTGGAGGCACGTCAGGTTGAATGGCTCATACGCCAGTAAAATCTACACTCACTCATTCACACACGCACGTCAAGCCGAAGTTAATTTCGCGCCTATGGATCCAATGCAGCTTTGTCCGAGTATATGTGTGCCTTGTTTTACCCAACTTAAACATTGACGCAATTTCAAAACATTCACGATTTTTAATTTTATCCCTACTAAACAATAACATGTCATGAAAATCTCCATTTATTGTTCACAAAGCTTTACTAGGAATAGGTGGAGAACCCAAATCCATTAAAAATTTAGAATCATGTGGCCTATTTTTAGAAACAACATCTGCATTACAAAGCAAATCATTTTTGCTGGCTAAGACTTTTTTTAGATTATCCGCTAACGGTTAGTCCTCACAGAACTTTGAATTCTTGTCGAGGCGTCATATCTGAACCAGATTTTTTGTGTGCCTTTGAAACAGAAATTTTGAAAGGTCCTTCTGACCTGGGTGTTACCCGGGTCAGAAGAATTACAATAAAAGAAAGACTCGTCCCTTTTTCCCACTAAACATTTAATTTTAACCTTCAATAGACCTAAATTACCATCAAACATTAAAGCTGTTTACCTAAATTGTAAAGTACCTCCCTATATACCGAATTCTTTACGCTGTTTTAAGTGCCCTAGATTCGAACACTTTCTTCCGCGGTCAATTAACCCTCGATCACTCACGCGGGTTGTTCTGTACACCCCAGCAACAAGAAAATCCTCCCAGGATTCTAAAAAGAATGCGCAGAAGCACGATTTTTTCTGTAGCTGCACATTTGTATCATTTGACCTTCAGGCCTGATGCAATACCTCTTCTCGAACGATTGAATGTAATGACCTTCAAAAAGTTTATCTGGGCTGAGAACTCCCGCGAGAAGTTGAGCATATTTATACAGTTCGCTTCCGGAATGTTTTAAAAATACATTAAAATATTATTTTTCTATATACTTTGTACTATCGCCACCATTAATTATTATAAAGCATACTTATTACTGGTATATACATTTTACTGGTTTATGAAAAATATAAAATTATGTTTTAAAATGAAAATTGTGTATGTTTAGTTTAAATTAATGTTAGAGCTCTACTGTATGCACAAATTTAATAATTCTTATTTGTAGAATACAAAAACATCTTGTACTTATAAATATGTATCATGAATGTATCTTCACTTATTTTCATAATTAAATACACGTGTTAAAAGTTTGGGGTGTTCTCTATACCCCGCGAATAACGATGGTGCTGTAAAAACAGGCGCGAAAGTGACCGTGGTAATTTGCTCTAGATGTGCATCCGCTGTATTCCTTCTACGGATTGCACACTCTAGAGCCAAAATATATTAATTGTCTTCACAAACCCACCCATCAGAATCAAAACTATGGCCAAAAATAGAATATTCTGAGAAAGAAAGGGTTTAATGAATGAAAGGAAATAAAATTTTCCATAACTCAGTAAAAAATGCATAAAAATAAATATTTATGTTTGTGTCTGATCGAAAAGTTAAAGAGTATTAAAATAAAAGCCCAAAAAAAAAAAAATTGAGTTTTAATATTTTGATCAATTTTGCTTTTTCCTCCAATGTTGCTTTGGTCTTATAGTGTTTTTTCACTATCCACATGTTACGACCCGCTTAAAATACCTGTTATGTGTATGCGGCCCTCGTGAAATACCTGTCATGCATATGCAACCAGGCGGGAAAAAGGTTGAGTACCCCTGCTCTAAGCGATGAGTTTTCAGTGGTGATAGGTTTCAAACTTATGACACGAGTGTTTGTGCATGACCCCTTGGCTACTTGAGACCATATTTTATTTAAGAGCCAATACAACACACACACATATAGCTTACGAAATTTTTCACAAAATATCCTTAGATATTGTAAGAAAATTTTTGGTATGAAAAATACAGATTTAAGGTATCTGACTACGTTCGGAACCATGATTTTGCAAAAGCGCGTAAATGGATAATACTTATGATATTTAGTGGCACTTAGATGAGAATACATGTATACAATTGTTTTAAGGATATTATGATATAAAAAAATTATTTAAATACAATATTTTGGCAAAAAATTAACTTAGAATAACTTTTTTTCCAAATGTTCTCCTTTTGTAAAAAATTCTTCTATTGTATTAATATTTTGCCTGTATATAGCTCAGACCTCTGTACAGAGGCTCAACTATGATTTTGAAAAATTCAAATTATTTTCAGAGTTACAACCCTTTGAAATAATGATCGGCGTATTTTCTTAAAATTTCTCCCTTCTGTTTTCGTAAAACATGGATAAACCGACTTCCGAGTTATGCATTTCAAAAATTCTAGTTTGCCAAAATATTGTATTTAAATAATTTTTTTGTCATAATGTCCTTAAAACAATTGTATACATGCATTCTCATCTAAGTGACATAAATATCATAAATAATATTCGCGCTATCACGGTTCGAACGTAGTCAACCTTAAAGAGAGATATAAATGGCACAATCTTAAAAAGTAATCAATCTTTTGAAGCTTCCAATTAAAAAAAATATATATATTTTTAAAGTTTTCGATATTTCAAACTGAAAGTGTTTCATTTAAAAAGCACTAATACAAAGATAGATATTTTTTTTATATCTTCATAAAAATACATCCCAAAATATTTTTCTTCAAATAAGTCACTGTGGAAAAAGAATCGAATTTGATCTCGTTTCATCTTCCGAGTTCCTTAAAAAAGAAAAGAAATGAAACAAGCTAGAAACATTTTTACCGACTTAAATTTTTCAGAATTTTCAATAAAAGGACTTCGTATCCCCTACCGAATGAAAGAAACCGGTAAGGTTTAAGACAAAAATAAAAGTTTAAAAAATGGCGTTCCACATTTTTATAACTTCCTTCTGGGGAATGGTTTCCTCTGATAAACGAGTTTGTATTTTTTTTTAAAGAATGAAGTATTTTATTTCCCGAGGAAAATACTCCAACTTTCTCATTTAGAAGGTTGCACATTTCAAAATCTTGGAATCATTCGTAAGTTATGAGAAATGTTTCAACCAATAAAAATGGATGGCAAACCATTGATGACATATGCAGACGTCTGCTGGACAAAGAACGTGAAATTGAAAAAAAAAAAAATACAGAGAGAGTTAACTTTATTTTTTAAACTTAATAAGTGTTGAAGAATAATTTAATATATATATGTATATATATGATTCCGTCGGATTATTTTTGTGGAATTTATTACTTAGTTTAGACTTCAAATTTTGAAGAAAAATCTCACTATGCTTATGAAAGTATTTCGAATTGAAATGTAATTACATGGTATTATATGCATTTATGAAGCCCAGTGGATGTGTGGTAGTGTACGCGCTTCACTATAGGTTCGAGGTTCAAATCTCGAGCTGGACAAGGTCAACACAGCCTTTAATCCCTTCAGTGGGTCGATAAATGGGTACAAGTTTGCTTAGGAATTTAACACTGGAGTTTTGGCTTCACATGACCACCTGATCGGAATATCTGCTCGTGCACCTCAGGGTCCAAGTCACGTATTCTGATATGGGCACAGTAGTGGCCTCAAGGGCTGTTGAGCCACTGAGTTTAGCTAATATGCATTTTTATTATCAAAATGCGTGTGTGCTATTTTTTTAATATGAAAGAGCAAAAATAAAATAATTTCTAAGAGTAAAAATAATTCTTAAGCGTAACAGTAATTAATATTTTGTATATTTTTTTCTTATCTTATGAGTTTTCCATTTCGATTTATTTTTTGCTTAGATATTCACTGTATTTTTTAGATAAAAAAGTTCCCAATTTTCTAGTATCTTGTACTTTTAAATGTAGCTTACTGTAATTTTACAACATAGGATTTAAATAATGTAACTATTTACCGTAAAATCCGGCTATAACGTGCACCGGTGTTTAACAAGCACTTATACTTTCAAGCTGCATTTTTTAATTTTGAGGTATATACGCCGTATAACGTGAACCCCCTTTTTACGAAAGAACATGCAATGCTATTATGTTTTGAAGCAATTTGTTCGAGATATTATCCAAGGATTTTGAAAAAATAGTATATTTCTAGAAAAACAACCCTTTAAGTTCATAAAGTATGCATTTCTCTTTTGAATAAACAGTATTCCGAACTTTGTAGAAGTCTAAGTTTTTTTATGCACATTTCCTACTTTACTTTTGGACCTATTACTTTTATTATTTTTATACTCGGCGTATAATGAACATCCGTAAATTTCGATTTTATTTTTTTGTGTTAAAAATGCGAGTTATACACCGGATTTTACGGTATGTAAATATTTTCAGAATTGATTCAAACTTAAATTCATTGTGATGTATTAAAAGTCAACTCTTTTAAGAAGTTTTTTTGTGGACCCTTCTCCCCCTCATTCACCCACAAGATTTCCTCTTGGGTCAATGCTCCGGTAATGAACATCAAACACTTCAACGAAAGCACCCCGTCCAAAAAAGAACGTCAAGAATGGGGAAAAAAAGAAAGCTCTTCGCAAAATCCACACCAAGTTTAATCCCTCGATGACGATCGGTTGTTATAAATATATATATATATTGATCCGCACAATTTATTTAAACCCGATATCACCACCTCGAAAGGAAGAATATAATTTGCCTCGGAAATGTGATCTTTGTAAAAAGTATATCGGTCGGTCAAATATCGTTTGGTTGCTTAATGAGGGTAAAAGTTTGGTAGAAAAAATTCTTTTTTATATTTTGTTTTCTGAAAAGTTGCTCGGCATGGTTTGGTTTAATTCTTTTGAAAGTTTGGTTATACGAGAAAATAACGAAGAATTGGCGACAAACGAAAAAAAATGAAAACATTGCAATTGTGTTTATTTAAAGAAGTAGATTATTTAACCCTCCAAGCGGTCTGCAAGTAAAATTCCGCCATTCAGGGTCTTTTTTCTGCCTTCAGGCAAGATTCCCAAAGCGACCGAGCCGCATTCTTAAAGCTGGCTCAACCGCGCAGAGAACCCTGAAAGCAAAAAAAGAAATATGTGCGATTACTTTTGCGAAGCATCTCAGAATAGCAAAGACAAGTGCGAACAGCGAGGTTAAGAATATAAAATTTTTTATTAAATATAGAAATGAGTCTAATTTCTCTTCCTCTGTGCTGTAATGAAGATAGCACGTGATTAATTAAATGAAGAATTCCTTACAAACAAATTAGAAATTTCGGATCTCATTTTATATTACTTAATAAAATTCCGTAGAGTAATTTGATACATTTCACTTTATTGCAAAAACTTTATACTTTGACATAAAAAAATTATTTTTAACCTTAGTATTATAGTGTAGACAAATTTCTAATTTTTAAAAAAATGCGTGTGTGCTTATGACCACACGGTAGAATTGAAGACTTCTGATTTATTCTGGGTCAAAGAATCCAATTGATCCAATTTACTACTTTTCTTTTACGATATTTTCACAGGCGGGTGCTAAGTAATTCTTTTTTTCGTGCTCATTCAACGGTGGATTTGTTTAATTCATTCATTTTCAGTTAGAGGCAATATTTAAATAATTCCGCATTCTTTTTTTATTTATATATGAATACATACGATTTAAATGACAATTAGTCTCATTATTTAAGTATATTTATATGTACATTACTTATGTGGATTATATTCATTCTTTGAATAATTAGTTTTAATCAATTATTTTTATTAATTATAATTAAATTACCGTATTGTCATCCAAAATAATTGTTTATATAAAATTTCAACTGAATTGAGTGCTTTAAAATGTATTTTATCAACGATTGAAAATTTGAACAAGATACAGGGAGATCGTGGAACAATAGTAGGAATTGAAAAAGAGACAAAATATCATTACATTAATTTTTATTGATACAAATACATCTAAACTGTTAAATCTCAATCGCAACACGATATATTTTGAAGATAATTCTTTTACTTGATCTTTCTCAAATTACTCTGTCCGATATAATTAATGTTGCAGGATAAATTAATTGAGTGAGCTCTGCCTGAAACAATAAGTTTTTGGAAGGGAAAAAAAATATACGCGCGCTTTTTATGAAGCATATAAAAAAACCCCTTTCATATTCCATTTATCAAAGAAAATTAACTGCGCTCAAGAGATGCGAAGTGAATAGAATGCATTCAACCCTGGTGGCACTTGACAAGAGCAGAGGAAACCGCATTTTCCCTCCTTTTATATATTCTTTGAGCTCTCATTTGTTAGAATGAAATGAATTCATTCAAATTCCATTTTCTGCTCTTTTTATGGATGATTCTCGAAACGTTTGAGGATAAAAATCAATTAAAGTTATTTATTGAGAATTCATTATTTCTTGTTTTTTTTTAATTATGTTTTTTTTTTTATATTATTTATTTTTGTACGCTATATACATTATTGTTATACTCCAAGCAAATATCATGCATACACATACATTGATTCATAATACATAATTTGCTCATTTTCTAAATCTATCCATTACCAAAAAAATAAAAATAAAAAACGAGTCTTACAGTAGTCGCATGTGATGTGTAACAACTGACATGTTATCGTGGTAAATACGCAGTATTAATTTTTTTTCCTGAAAAAAATATGAATCGGGTATGATTGGAAATAATTTTCTATCAAATAAAAAATTATATCTCTAATGAAAATTGTATTTAATTAACGAAAGGAGTAATGTGTTTGCAATATTTTATCAAAAATAATTATTCTTGTTCAATTTGGGGAAGAGCGGAGACTAAAATATGATAACTAAAATATGACACATATACTTGTGATTTCAAAATATTTAAAAACCTTGGAAAAACAGCGTCAATAACAGTACCGCTGTTAGCAGTCGAAACATTCTAATTTGTGTTCATTTCGAGCTTGAGTTCATCATTCATAAAAGCTATGATGGCTCAGTTTTTGGCAAACTGAAGTTAAAAGTTAAAATCCCCCTAAAATTAGGGAAGCGAGTGATAATTTTTCAAAAAGCAGAACCACCTTCGTTTATGGTAAAAGTACAAAATGTAGAAAATCTTTAATTTTTAACCATTTGATTCGAAGAAATGTATACGACCACCGAAAATCACTGTTTGTCCATTTTCAAATAAGCATTCTCCCACACTTATGTCCCCCAATATCGTGACTAACGGATTTAGAGTCAAGCGCTCGAGTGCTTGATGGCTGCTAGAGTTGGACCCCATGCGAGGGTAGCGAAAACACACAGACACGCACTCTCATTGGTCAAATCAAGTAGCGCACGCTTACGTCACATCCTGTTACACACACGAAATCACTCCCAACAAATATCCAGCAACCGAGAGGAAAGATGTTACACATAAAAAAAAAATACAATGTTTTTATGATTAGCTTTAGAGCAAATTAAAGCTCTTACTTTATACTCAAAGGATAAGTGGCTCCACGTTTATACTGATCTTTCTACCCAGGATGATGGCTCAGCTGGGATTGGCTTCTACTTTGAAAACCTTTTTGAAGGCTCTTTGGCAGCAGGCTTGTGAGAGCAAACTTTGATGCAGAGATAGAGGCTGTGAGACAAGTAATACGCCATCTGACCAATTTATCTACTTCCTATAGACGTGCAGTTTCCTTGTAGATTGCAGTCCGCAATCCTCACTCTCAGTTCCTTACGAAATAGTGACTCAATAGAGATGCAGAAAATGAGAAACAAACTTCATGATCTCGACAGTGTTGACTGGACTATTATCTTTCAATGGATCCTTAGCCATTGCGGCATCCCAAGCAATGAAAAGGCGGATTCTGTGAACTAACATGGCAGTAATCTACCACAGCCATCTGGTAGCTTGTCATGCAGACAGTTCTTTTCAAATATTTCCAGATCCATGGGAAAATACATTCACCAAATTCAAGAAAATGATGCTAAGGGAAAGATCTGGGAGACCCTGCTACATTCAGTTCCAATGGGTCTTCCTAGACAGGTTTTCTCAGCTATTTTTAGAACTTTGACCCGGCATGACTTTCTTCAGCAACACCTATACCGAATTGGTGTGAATGACACTCCAGACTGCCTCCTGTGTCTTTGTGGAGAGGCAATGAATTTAGTTCACCTGACAGTTTGTGCTTCCCTGGCCAACACAGGTTTTAACTTTTCTTCTGACAAGGGAGGGGGAAATGGCCTGTGCGGCCCATTCCACGACGTAATTTAAAAAAAAAAATGAAAACTCTTAGAAAATTACGGATATTTTTCCGTTTAATTCATTACTCAATGGTGGTGGGTATCTTAAAACAAATAAATTATCTCGAGGGGGAAAAAAAATTCCGTCTTTCAAAAGGGCATAAAGATGCATCGTTTACTGACATGGAACCAAATCCTTCAGAACACATTTTAAAATATAAAGTTGTTCCGACTTTCATATAAATTTGTGACATTGTAATACATTTTAAGCATTTATTTATGACCTAGTACTTCTAAAATTTAATGGTATTCCAAAAATGTGTATATTTCAACTTGAACAGATAAAGTGAAAGATTTATTAAAAAATGCAGTATAGAAGACGCAATATATAACGCATTTCCTACAACAGAGGAAAAAAAAGAATTGACTCATACACAAATGAGTACTATTATAAAAGTACGTAGGGTTTCTTAGGGAAGCACACACACACACACAAAATCAGAAAATGATATTAATACTCGGGCATTTATCTCGAAGGAAATGTTCAAGTTCCAAAAACAGCCTGAATGCAGAATTACGAACCGTGTCCGGAAACTAAGTACCATTTCGTTCTACCCAGGGCCGCTTTTCCGCTTAAGCATGCTAGGCACATGTCTAGGGTGCAAGATATTTGAGGGTAAAAAAAAAGAGAAAAAATTAAAATTTCAATGAACATACCATCGCCTTGAAATGTGATCTACTATAGAAAAAGACAAGCTTAACAATACGATTTTATGTGTTTACTATATAGTATATTGCAAAAGGGAGGGGATAGGTCCGTGATAATGTATGATAAGAAATGAACGAGAGTATCCAAACAATGTCATTATCCTTTCCTACGGCTACTGGTTGCCATCCCAGGACAGGGTGGGTCCATAGGTAGTAGAAAATGAAAAAGCTCTCAAAAAAAAAACAATAAAGGAACAGAGTAAGAAAGTTAATTAAAAATCTATCCCGAACCAAAACTTGCAATGTAAAAACTGAAGGAGTGGTGGGTAATACAATTTGAAGTGCCTGGGCGCTGGGGGAAGTTAAAAACGACCCTGGTTCTATCACAACCGCAGATGTAGAATCGGAGTTCAACACACTAACGCACACGGGTTTGTGGTTGATTGTCAGTACAGTGACACCATTACGGCCATATTAAAAATGTTTTTACACGTGTTGGCAAGAGTTCAAATTGCTTAATACGCTTGCTGATCCCACTATCAATGAAAAACGTTCTGTAATTCAATTTTTTAACACAATGAATAAGCCAGTTGGAATTCATCGTTAACTTATAAAGATTTAATGTAAAAATGTAATGAGTGATGAAATGGTGAGAAAGGAGTTTAAACGATTCAATGATGGGTGTCCCAAGGTTCTTGACAATGAACGGAGGGCAACCTACTGTTGTCAATGATGGTTTGTTTGAAAAAATGAATGAGAAACTTCGTGAAAACAGATCATTTATAAGCAGATTGCTTTGTAATATTCAGCAATAGCTCGCTTGATTGACGGCATCTTTCTTTGAAGAGGGTATATACAAGCTATTTCCCGATATAAAATTGTCTGAACCATGCTGGTGACAATGTAGAGCAAGGTTTCTTAACCCCGTGTCCACGCGTGACAATGTGCCTTCGAAGTTATTTTTGTAAGCCCGCGGCTCTCCGCTATATAGGAGTACTATATCAATATCAACCCCACACACACACACACACGGCCTAACCGCTGCTCGCCACTATTTTTGGTGGGGGCGCGAGATTCAGCACACTTTTAGAATTAAAATATAAGTCGTAAAATTATTGTACTGGCAACACTGTTTTGTCTTATCAGTTATTGTCCTTGAAGACCCTCGCGTTGAATCTATCGCACATCAATAATTTTCGCAGCGATTTAACTTTTAATAGCCTCTTCAATTGAAAATGAGATTTCAAATATTCAGATTGAGATATTGTATATTAAAATCGTGTTGACCTAATGAAAATATTTGGAAGCTAACACAAAGATAAAAAATATCCCCTTTTGAAAAAGGGAGCTTCCAAATTAAAATCCTGTTTCGGTTCCACATATTTATATGAATGGTTGTTTTTTCAGCAATGAAGACAATTCAATCACAATAATCAGGTCTCGACTTCCCGATAGCAATCTCGAAGATGCTATAAGATTGGGGATATCATCTTATACGCCTGACTTTGAAAAAATTAGTGGATATTATGTAATGCCAAAAATTTGCATTAAATAAAACTATTTTGAATCTTTTGTTACCTTCTTTGCTTATGATTGTTAACAAATAAAGAAATCTTAAGAATGGTTATACTTTTTTTTAACTGCACCCACCGCGGCAATTTCCGGTTGTCAGATGTGCCCAGATGGGGAATAAGGTTAAGAACCCTTGATGCAGAGAAATAGTTTTCGACATACTCTTTCATGTAACAATAAATGTGGTTTGGGAGAAAGTTATTCTATGCAAGTATTTCCAAAACGGTGTACGGCTCGCATGTGTTTGCTCTATTCGACAAATGTGCTGTCATAGCTCCAAATTATAATTAAAATAATTAATTTTTTTTATCAGTATTTGGAGACTCATGAGTATTCGCAAAGTTTTCTATCAAATAGCTCTTGAAAAGTTTTGAAGGTAAAGTTGCGAGATTTTGAGGTAAAGTAATGTGCGCAGTGGCGCCACAAGGGTTTCCTAGGGGTCCGGACCCCCCCCAAAGCCCTTGATTTTTTTCCCGATTGATTATAATTTTAAGTATATAATACGTAAAATTTAATTAAATATTTGTTTTTAATGATTAGTTTTATTAATTAATACTAATTACTTTTTCAATAATTAGTTTTTTACTGTTTTTTGTTCCCCAAAATCGACAAAATCAAAAAGAGCATGATACAAGAATGGTGGACCCTGGCCCCCCTTTGGGAAAAATTCTGTGTGCGCTACTGAATGTGCGATTGTAGTATTTAAGCAATCTTTGTAATTAGTAAAATAAATTTAAATTAAATTACGACATATTTTTGCGTTAGAAAAACAACATGTTTTTCAGACAGGAGGCTGAACTGTTAAGTTTAATATTATCTTTTAATATATTTGAAATTGATTTCAAATGTACTCAAAGTTCGCTTACATATTTTCGGTTACAAAAACATTTAGATGCTTCCTGCAGTTTCTTTGTTCCCACATTGCACAAAACCATAAATGGAAATAGATTTTGGAAATCGTTTATTTCTGGGAAATACCAAAAAAAAATATTTTTCCATTCCAAAAACCAATAAATATTTCTCTTTATTTTGTTCTTTCTTTTTTCAGTCTTTGTCCCGGACAAAAAAAATATTGAATCGTTCTTTTGATTTATCGCGTTTATCAATCACACTAAGCTTATGCTTCATTTTTTAAAAATATTTATGTTCAATTATTTTTCCATTTCTTTCTTTGGACGTCCATTATATCGCTTTTTTATTTGCGCTGCTTAACATCCCTTTTATTGAGTAGCTTTCTTTCCAATATTTTTTCAAATGAATATTACTTAATATATATTGTGCCGACTGTGGACTAATGATTTTGTTTCCATAACTTTTTTTTCAAGCGTACGTTTTAAACCTTTTTTTATATATCTATATAAAAGTAGAACGTCGTTTATCTGAATCAATTGGAACCGGACACTGCTCGGATACGTCAATGTTCGGATAACCGAAAACCGAATGCGATCCATGCAGTATATAAAACCGGGCACTATACGAATATTAAAATCATCCACATGCGGGAAACGTTTTGGAAGAAAAAGCAAAATAGGTGCAAAATGTCGCAATTTTACCTTTATTGTGGAAAACAATTACTTATTTTTCGCCGTACCATTGTACATCTTCGTTTTTTCGCTGCAAGGTCTCCGATTTTCTTGAGAAGCAGTAGTTGAATAGGACAGCACTCTGTGATTGTAGTTCGTACCACTCCATGACTGTCTCTAACGCAGAAAACGCGTCAGTATTTGATGGACCCTTGCTACTTTCATTGTGTTGTCCTCGTCTTCATCCGTTGCATCGTCGAAAGGGTCGGATTCTTCTTGCACGTAAGTCACAATTTCGTCATGATTTAGCATTTGAATTCCACAATCTTCTGCTTCGCATGCCATCCAGGTTTCTACATCTTCTTCGTCGCATTCTTGAAATCCTGGGATCAATTGGATAATCCTCCCAGTAATCGTCATTGACCATTTGATTACCAAATCTCACAACTGAAATTCAACAAATATTCCTGACCTTGGGTTTTCTGTCACTGTTGGCTTCACGTGAAAACTGTTTAGCATTGCACTTTTCGGAAACGTATTCTTATACAGTATATGTAGTTGATAAAAAAAAATGGTTTGGATATTTGACGCTCCGGATAATAAACGTACGGATAAGCAAAATTGTTGTTGTTACTAATGCCACCTGATCGGCAAAGGGTGAAGTGGCACCTGTCGTTAGCCTTAAGCACCATACAGGTGACAGAACGATTTAGCTCGGTTTCACCCCAATTTTGAGGGATAACAACCTGGGGGTGGTCAGGGGCCTCCCACCTCTCTTTCCCCTTCCACCAACCTCACGAGAGGACTTGCTGCTCGACAGCTATTTAAAGTACCCCCATGCGCGCAGGTACTATACATTAATAAACATCCATGTTTTCATCCAGGATTCGAACCCAGTCCCAACGGCACAGCAGTCAGTGTTGCTAACCACTATACCAAATGGGCGACGGATAAACGAAGTTCTACTGTAAATACAGAGGCTTTTCGAAATCATATTAGACCGTAAGAGTCTTATATGAGTGAGTGAATATTAGCGTCGCACTGTTTAGTTACACTAGGGGTTTTGGCGACGAACCTCGTAATTTTGAAACACGGTCAAGTGACAAGGACGACACCTGAGCTGGCATCCTCTCTCCTAACTACCACACCATACCAACGGAAGGACGTTTGAGCTCTCGGCAGATTTAACGTGCATCGCTCCCCTAGGTGGTGGGTCTTTAGTGGTACTGGGCTCGAACTCGCGCGCGTGTCAAGCCAGCCACGATCGAATACCTTGACCGCTAAGCTACCGCGGCCACGAGTTTTATATGAGTATCATACGATAAAAATTAAGTGTCCCTCCAGGTAGTTTTGACTACCTTTTAATTTTACAATATAAAAGCAATATTTTATTTTATTTCATTTTATATTATACTAGTTGGTATACCTGTTATTCGCACGAGTGAATTGATAAATTAAACAATACAGATTGAAGAATAAAGAAATTTTTAATGAGTTAATTTTACGTGAATTGCAAGTTAAACAAAAGAAAAAAGTTCTTTGCACACACACATATCTCAGCTGAATTTTTCTTAGTAAAAATACCCATCAATATTTTATGAAACGAAATTTCTGAACAATATATCATTGTCTCAAACGCAAGTTTCTAAAGGAAGCTTTTTTCATCTGTTTTAAAATCCATTTAAGTACTGTAAGATTAGAAATTTTAAGCGTAGTTTTCAGTGGCACTAAAAAATGCTCAAGACAAAATTCATAATTACAATGCATTGATGAAAATTGTGCTGTATGAAAAATTATACCAGATCTTGACTAAATGCAATTTTGATTTTATTCGACATATAGATATCGTATTAGGATTGATGTGTACTATAGTGCTAAATAAGCTATTTCACCAGAAACGAAATGTTTTCAAATGTATATTTTGTCTATTTTTATAAATTTTCACAACAAACACATGTATAGCTCGAATTTCTATAACTCATTCCTATAAACTCTCATACTTACAACCCTCAGGGGGCTCACCTTCTTTAGGTGAGTACGGGTTTCACGCTCCCGAGGTGCCCTAGTGATCTTTTTCTCTTCCTAAGGGGTTTACTGTCTTTGGTAAACATGGGCTTCACGAACCCAGGGTACCCTAGTGATCTTTCTCTATTTTCGGCCCTTCTCCTTGCCATTCAAATTTCCCTTTTCTTCTTTTCCCGTCTAGACCACAGACCTATACTAAAAAATGAACGTTTGTTCAAATTTTGTTTTTTCTGATGAAAAAACTTGCGTTTTACTACTAACATACTATGATTTAGATTTTCTATTGCGTTAATTTAGTTTCTTTTTCGTATATTTCTTTAAATACTTTGCATATGTTTCTTTATTTGATTTCGACTAACAACGTTGGTTTTCCGACCCGCATGTTTGCCGTGTGCGGCGTCCCGTAAGGAGGAAAATGGTGTTCTGGGGATCCTTTGCGTTCCCTTTGCCCACACTTCTCCCTCAGGGAGGAGATTGGGGCCTAGGGATACCTCTGCGTTCCCTTTGGCCCACCTTCACTGTAGACGGGTGGCAGGGAGTGAGCCCGCTCCTGTCAATCGGCTGGTGACTCTCTTCGGTATCCCCGAAGAGACACTGCTGTAGGGTTAGTGCTGCAGATAAGGGGTGTCGGGTTTACCCGTTGGATCCTCACCCTGGACTGTATCACTATCTTCTGGGTGTACTCAGGTAAGCGCCGTGCCTGGTTTTTGGCCAGTTGACCGGCACACTGCCTCCCTTGTTGGACTCCGTGGTGGGTGGAGGCACGCCAGGATGAAGTGGTATACGCGTTCATATGGATCCAATGCTGCTGTGCCCGGGTAAAGGCCTCGTATTACCCAATCTTAACATTGATACAGTTTCACAACATACCAGATTTTTAATTATTTCTTTACCTAACAATGAAATGTCTTCTAAATCGCCCTTTGCAATACAAAAAGCTCTCGTAGGAATAGGTGGAGAACCGAAATCAGTAAAACGATTGCGCTCCGGGGATCTACTTATTGAAACAAACTCTGCTCTTCAATTAAAATCATTCCTTCTTGCTAAAACCTTTTTAAACTCGTCGTTAAGTATAACTCCGCACAAATCTCTTAACTCTTCCAGAGGTGTCATTTCAGAACCTGACTTGATGAGCACTACTGAATCAGAAATCCTTCAGGGATTTTCAGATCAGGGTGTAACTCAGGTCAGGAGAATCACAATAAAAAAAGACTCTACAATTATTCCCACCAAACATTTAATTTTAACATTTAATAATCCTAAACTACCAAACACAATAAAGGCCGGTTATTTAAATTGTAAAATCCGTCCCTACATACCGAACCCTCTGCGCTGTTTCAAATGCCAGAGGTTCGGACACTCTCAAACTTCCTACCGCGGTCAATTAACATGTTCTAGATGTGCATCCATTGGACATTCTTCCACAGATTGTACTCTAGAACCAAAATGCGTTAATTGTTCCCAGTCCCATTCATCAGACTCAAAATTCTGCACGAAATGGAAAACAGAAAAAGAAATCCAAGCAATTAAAACAAATAGAAATATTTCATATGCAGAAGCCCGAAAATTAATAGCCCCTCAACCTTCTCAAACTTACGCTCAAGCTGCCAAATCCTCTGTTAAAAACAATTTCACTCAAACAGATGAAGATATAACCAAAGTAAAATGTACACCTTTGAAGTTACTTCAACCACTAAAACCAATCCCCAAAACAAATATATCAATAACCACTCCTGTTATATCCACATCATCTTCTACCCAAGCAGAACTTTTGCCATCCACCTCTGCAACAGAGTGTAATGTCTCTAAACCTCAACCACCTATTCCTGTATCTGGTGACGCACTTTCCACCACAAATAATATGTTTACCCCTATTAAAGCTTCATCAACCATGTCCGCTTCCTCATCCGGTTCCGGTATTCAACCTCCTTCTGACTCAACAATATCACAAAATTCGAAAAAACAAAGAAAATCTCGGGATAGAAAAAGGAAAAAAGAACTACTTAAAACAGTGATAGATATTAAAATGGCTCAACATAAGCCTCGAAAATCCTCAAACGTAGAATATACAACGGACGAGGAAGACATGATTGTGTATGATATCAAAATGAATCCTGATTTTTTATGATTATCAAATGATATCGAAATGAATCCTGAAGATAAATTCGCCATGCTGGAGTGTCACAAAAACAATCCTGCTTCTTATGTACGTGCGATAACTCCGACACGATTTAGGAAAGGTTCTGACTAATGTTATTGATCACATTGTTTAAGACAAACTTTTTTCATTAAGCAAAATTGTTTTTATCAATGCTTTTATTTTAAGATACAGTCTGACTTGGTGGGACCCCCCCACACACACCCAATTTTGTTTGCTTTTATTACTTGATAACTGTTTAATACGTGATTTGAAATTTTATCTTTTTAAAAGTGTATTATCAATGCTTTTATATATTTTATCTAATGTTTTAATATTTTAACAAATGTTTGGCGCAGTTTAGCCAGATTTGGCTCTTGCGCCAAAAACCCCAAATTCACTCACTCACTCACTCATACTTACAATCCTAAACTACTCTGTACTACCAATACTTACTATCTTATGCACTCCTTCAGGAATCCATTTTCAAATGTTTTCAAAACGTTTTTCTGTATTAAGATTGTTACTTTAAACTACATGAGAATTATAACGGTTGGAATAAATCACATTTGTTTCCTAATTTTCACCGAAATAAAACAATACATTTATTTTTTTAAATAATTTTTCGGCTAATAATAATTATAAAAGTTTCTATTTTGTTTATGAATAATAGCAGCCAAAGTCTGTGTTCCACAGATGCCTTTCATTCTTATAATTCCTCAAATAATCAGAAAAATTTTCAGGTGAATGATACCATCTCGAAAGTATACAAAACTTAAATACATATTAAGGCGTCAATTACGCATTTCATTTCTTTTCCCCGACTGAAGAAAACATATTTAGAATACTTACAAAGTATGCCGACTTAAGCAACATAATTTTAAAAACAAATTATTATATATCAACCAAAGCATTAAGGTATCCGACTACGTTCAGAACCGTGATTTTGCCAAAGCGCATAAATAGATAATTTTCATGATATTTAGTGTCACTTAGATTAGACTACATGTATAGAATTGTTTAAAGGACATATTGACAAAAAAATTATTTAAATACAATATTTCTGCAAAAAATTAACTTAGAATAATTTTTTTACAAAATGTTCTCCTTTTGTGCAAAATGCTTCTATTATAATAATATTTTGCCTGTCTATAGCTCAGACCTCTGTACAGAGGCTCAACTAGAATTTTAGAAATATATAACTTAGAAGTGGGTTTATCCATATTTTACGACAATAGAGGGGAGCAATTTTAAGAAAAAAACGCCAATAATTATATATTTCAATGGATGGTAACTCTGAAACTAATGTGATATTTTCAAAAATTCTAGTTGAGCCTCTGTAGAGAGGTCCGAACTATATACAAGGAAAATATTATTATAATAAAAAGCATTTTCTAAAAGGGAAATGAAAAAATTATTTTTAGTTAATTTTTTGCCAAAATATTGTATTTAAATAATTTTTTTTTTGTCAAAATGTCCTTAAATCAATTTTATGCGTGTATTCTAATCTGAATCACATTAAATTTCATGAAAATTATCCATTTTTGCGCTTTTTTAGAATCATGGTTCGGAACGTAGTCGGATACCTTAAGTTATAAGATCAGTGTTTCTCAAATTGTGGGGCGTGCTTCCCTAGGTCTGTGTGTGTGTGTGTGGGGGGGGGTGATGACCCTTGGAGGAGAGCACGAGTATATTGAAAAGTTGAAATCAAAAGATTATTTTAAAAAAAATTATTAATTTACCGAAAATATAACAAAAAAAATTCCGATAATAAAAAATAAAATACACATTCACACTGATATAATACTCTTATAAATGTATCAGTATATATATATACTGCACAAAGTATTTTATAATTAATTTAACAATGCTAAATAAAGAACAAGTTTAATAATTGCCATTGACCTCTCATGCGCTTGTTGTATATAAAATTATATACAAAAATGAACACTTATCTTAATTCTACGGTTTTAAAAACCTTTTACTTAACTCATGGCGCAATAGTCCATGAGGGTCAAGACCTACTGTGCAACTCGTATACGTGATTTAAAAACTGATGTTCCGGTGGTGGTCAATCGATAAAACCCCCGTGCAAATTTTCCCAAGCAAACTTAGTACTCATTTATCCTTCCTGAAGGAATAAAAGGCTGATCGACCTTGCCCAGTCGGGTTTGAATTTGACCGTTGGGGAAGTGGGTTCACTAACCCGATGGACTTCAATTCGGGTCGTTTAAAAAATCATGTGATTCTTCTTTTTCCCAATGCCACCTTTTCCGTAGGCATGTGTATGTGGTGTTTTGGGGGGGGGTGAAAAAAATACATAGGCAAATCCTCTGAAATAAGTAAATCCTTCGCAAACACTGTCAAGGCATTTAAGAGATTAAAGACGTATTGTAGGTTTAGCGTCTAAGTATAGTATTATATATATATATATACTGAGACTTCACACACAATACATTGCTATTGTATGTAGCTGGGGAGGCAATGAAAATTATAACTGAATATTGGGCTGCAAATATTGAAAGTTTAAGAAGCACTGAGAATTAGATAAATTAGAATTCCATGAATTATTGAATGGAAGATCATCATATGAGAAGGAAAAAAAAAATCAGCCCAAGCAATATCTTTAACTACTGGATAATTTAAACTGACAATCGAAAATTAGGTCAAACAAAAGAAAATAAATTTAAATAGAACTTAATATTTCACAATAAGAGATATTGTTAACTTAGTTTTGGGCTTTTTGGTACAATGGGAAATTCCTTTTTGTTATTCCTTAAAAAAGTCCTTGGTCTGGGGGCAATGGCCTATATCTTTTTGGATTCTCTGGTGTTGTTGTTGATTGATTGAATATTTAAAATCGCACGTTCAGCTCACGAGGGCTTTTTGGGGACGGACCCGTATTGGAACCATGGTCAAAGGGCGTGGGCGACATCTGAGCTGGCACCCCCCCTCCCAACTTCACACCACACCCTGGGAGGGGTTTCCTCTCGACAGATTTAACGTGCACCCTTTTCCCCTACACGGCGGGTCTTTAGTGGTACTGGGCTCGAACTCGTGACAAGGCAAGCCACGGTGCGATACCTATACCACTCGGCTACCACGGCCACAATTCTCTGGTGGAGGATTCATCCGAATCCAGTAAGCTGAAGTGAGTGAGTGAAGATTAACGTCGCATTGCTCAGCTACACGAGGGCTTTTGGCGATGAACGTCGTCATTTTGAACCATGGTCAAGTGACGTTGACGATACCTGCCAGTAAGCTGGAAGCTTGCTTCTTAGGTACTAAACTAGAAAGATAATTGGATAATTTGCAACTTTTATTTCGAATTGTTGTCAAAGCTGTTTGAATGTTACTCCAGCTACTTTGTTCATCGAGCATTTTGATTATGATTATTTTATCAATTCGCGTTTTTAAATCCTTTTGCCACCTAAGACTTTTGTCATTTCCTTACGAAATTACAAATTTTCCCAAGAATAGGGGTGCCAACGCAAGTTGTAACCTCGTCATCGGACCATTTTTCAAAATTAAAAAATTACCCCAGTTTAAATGGCCGGTGTTGCATGGGCTTCTTCAAAAGTGTAGCTTTTTCCCTTGGAAATTTCCCCTCTTGGTGTCAGCACTTTCTGGTGTGTGTATGATTTCGATATCAATGTTATAAAAATTCTCTTTTTTGAAGTTTCTTCCGCCTCTTTGCCCTGTGGGAGGTGTGGTAGTTAGGAGGGGGGGTGACAGCTCAGGTGTCGTCCACGTCACTTGACCATGATTCAAAATTACGTGATCCGTCACCAAAGCCCTAGTGTAGTTTTGAACAGTGCTACGTTAAAAAACCAATCAATCAATCAATTGCCCTGTCGGATGGGTTTGTATCATCTTTGCTTATCCCGGCGTTGCATAGGCTTTTTCCATGGGTATAACTTTATCGCTATGTAAATTTTCTCCTTTTCTCTTTCATTCTTAAATGCCAGCATTTCTGGTGTGTGTGTATGCGCTATGTGAGTGATTTCTATATTTATGTCATATAAATTTTCCCATTTCCGAAAATTCTTCTACTGCTTTTCTTTTTCAGGTAGGTTTCTTTTCCCTCCGTACAGCCCGGCATTGCACGGGCTTTTTCAAGTATAAAACACATTTTTCTCACGGGGTAAGATCTTTTTCTTTCCTTCTAATTTCTATTTTCGTTTAATAACTTACAAAGCTAATCCAGTTTTATTCACTAGAAAAGGGACAATGTACGAATTTAGTAATAAATAATGAAAAGAAATGCAGCTTTAATTATTTTTAAAAATATATTAACTCATATCCATTTTCATTAAATAATGAACCAAGAAATTCTTTTAATTAGCTATTGAAATGACTGTTTATTCTTGGATGTGTGTTTTTAAATTCGTAGGCAAACAAACGTATACCTATCTATGTGAGGCTGAATCCAGAAACAAGACAAAGGTACCAAAAGATGGAAAATGATTCGAGGAATCCATTTAAATTCCATTTTATTCCGTTTTAATTAACATCCATTTAAATTCCGAAATTACAGTTAATTAAAAAAATAATTAAAAACGCTAAAAAGCACAATTCTTCTACATTGTTTTAACAATGCAGATCCTGTTTGGCTGAAAATAGGTTTTCGACAATAACTTATGTCATTTTTATAACAATAAAGTTGTTACAACAATGCAGGCGAAGGTTGAAGTTAATGTTTTGGATGTTTTTATGTAATATCTTTTTAAATAATTTTAATATAGAAATATAAATAATTAAAACAGTTTTCTCATATTATTCCCAATCTTTTGGTACCTTTGACGAGTTTCTTCGTAGAGCGGTTGATGAGAAGATGGACGTACATACATACATACATACTTTACCTTCGGATTTTAATAGTGTAATTTGCTGCGATAATCGGCGTATGCGTAGAGTACAATTGGGCAGCGGAGAAAATGCTGCTAAACAAATATATCTTTTAAATATATTTATAACAACGAGGATAGAAACTTCCCTAATAAGTGTGAACATTATTTATATCTTTACTGTGGAAACAAAACTTAGCCATAGCCTATCCCTTTGTTGTTTTGCTTTTATTTCCGCATTAAGAGATTTCATACATAAAAGTGAACCCCCGTTTCTGCATTCCCCATGACAGAGAACAAATCTGACGCCATTTAACTTCACCGAAGAGCGTCATAAACCAGAAAACACAAACACCGTGAAATTCCGGAAACGACCTTTTAGTTCTTCTTTAACGACATCCCCTTTACAGCAGTCGTCCCCATTATGACCCACGCGTCGCTGTAGGGGAGGTGGCCCATCCATTCCTCGCTCTGGAATTTCACTTCGACTAAAATAAAGAACATTGCAAAGGAAATTGCGAAGGGGGATTTCGACTTTTGAATAGTTACTCAATGATTTGGAGGCCTTAATGTGGACGTGTGAATCAATTCTGAAAATTTTCAACGCATATTTTATTGATAAAGAAACCAATAAAATTAACATTCGAATTGTAGTTCTCATTTCTAATGTAGTCTTTATTAGTAGAATTTTTTTTATTAGTAGAATTATATACGAAATTCACATATTAAGTTTTAAAATATAAACATACGCCATATTTTATTTCGTAAATAGTTAGTGAGGAGAAGTTGTATAACGACGAATGTGTAATACTTTTGTTTCTATCAGATTCCAGTTCACATAGACAAATATGTATTGCTATAAAAATAAAGCTTTGATACTGATTGTTTTGCTGCATTTCGTATCAAATTAAAAATTTAAGACCAAAGTTAGGAATTATAGAAATATGATTAATTTGCCACATGCTTCTTCAAAGAGAGAGAGTGTATCATTTAATTCTATTTGGGGGTCGAATGATTGAATATAAATTAGTTATTTATTCCAACTTCTGTAAGAAATCTGGTGATTGAAAATTATTAATCTGTAAATAAAATCTAAATATTTATTAATTATAAAAAAAAAAGATATTAAGCCATGTATTCTAATGCCACGTGACAGATTTTTTTTTTTCAAAATAAATAAATAAATAATAATAATAATAATAATTTTATTCAACTCCTGATTTCTTCTGGAAATTAAAGGAGTTTCTTCTCGACATATTACAGCAAAACTTATATAGTACACTTATATCATTTTGTTACATTTATTTTAGCCAATTAAACAGTGTGAAATTTGCAAAAAAAAAATAATCCCGGGGCATTTTCCAGAATTTTTCATTTTCAGAATTTTTCTTCCTTTTGGTTTATTTTCTGTACTTTAAAGTAGATTAAAATACCCTGGAGTTTCCTGTTACTACTGGATTAAATGCAAACAAATCATTTTTATGCTTCAACCAATAATTTGAGCTAATGATTTTTTTTAAAGAATTAATTATTCTAGGGAAAGTTTTAGGGAGAGTAATCGAGATGAAACCTCCAGTTTTTGAACTTTTAAAATCACATACTTGTGATTCTTTTAACATGTTTCCTTTGTTTAGTATGAACCCCTAGGCATGAGTTTTGTGGAAAATGACTCTCAAGGGGTTACGGGGGTGTTATAGATAAAAAATTTCTTTTTTGAATGATTCGATTTACACACTGGAAAATAGGCAAGCATACTACCCTTGTGGAGTAGAACGGATATTGTGAAAAACAAGTCTCAATTTGGGGGTTTACAGGGAGTTATAAAAAAAAAATTCCATTTTAAAACTTGAATCTACGGACTTGAAATTTGGTAAACATGATTTCATTGTTGAACAAAGAACCACTAACAAGATGAGGGTGTCGACTAAGGAAATTCATTTGGGAACGAGACAGTGTAATATTAGTACTCCAATAGGGTGTTGAGCCCTCAATGTATTAGCACCGAATGGCCAGTCAATTCAAAGAAAATAGCCTTCGAAATTCAAACTTAGCTTTTATACAATTAAACTTTCATTAGCGTTAAAGACGCAGTGGCATGGATGATAGCGTACGTGCTTACTATGCGGCTGGCCAAGGTTCAAGTCACGCGGTCAGTTTTGCGTTTTATTTTTTCAATTCATTTAATTATTTTTTCAGTTAAATAAATTTATTTAAAAAAGGTTCATTAAATATTATTAATAATTATTTTGCGTTTTATAAAGTAAAATAATTACTGTAATTATGTAAATATTTATATTGTAGTTTATAAATATAATTATTAATAAATAATATTTATTAAAAATATACAATAATAAATGTTGAATAATAATTTGTAAAAAAAATTAGTTATAAATAGTTTTATAATACGAAATACAATGGATTATAAATGAAATATTATATAAAATATTATAATAATTTTTAAAATATATCATTACAATTATTTATAAAAAAATTATTTTATAGTAAATATAATAAAAATAAAATATATCTTATATTATGTATTACTAATTTAATTATTTTATAATTAAAAAATGTTTAATATATAAATCGTTTTTAAATAAATTTATTTAAATGTACAAATAACTTTCTAAAGGAATTAAGAAAAAAAAAACCCGAGTGCGTGAATCGAACCTTGGCCGTCCGCATAGAAAGCAAATACGGTACCATCCATGCCACTGCGTCTCTGTCTCAAACGAAAATTTAATTGTATAAAAGCTAAGTATGAATTTCGAAGGCTATTTTCTCCGAATTGACTGGCCTTTCGGCGCTAATTCATTGAGGGTTGTACTCCCTAATGGAGTACTACTATTACACTTAGGTCTCGTCCTCAAGTGAATTTCCTTAGTCGTGCCCCTCCCCTTGTAAGATCGAGTCTTCTAGGAATCTATTCCCAAGGAGGGTTGCGGGGGGTTAGATATGAAAGTAAACGTGTTTTTGAATTGTGTTAGACCTAATGACTTAAAATTTGGCAGGCTGTTGTGTAGAGACCCACTAGAAATGGATTTTGAGGGAATCGTCTCTGATTCTGTGGATGGTATATAGATGAGTAAAAATAATTATACTTCCGTTAGATAAATTCAAGCCATTTTTAATTCAAGAGGTCAGAGCTGTATTAATGTTTTTCTATACAACTGAACGATAAATTATAGGATTTAAATATCAATAATGTAGAAAAGAGTATATAGACGTACAATGCCATCAAACCCTGCAAAGTGTGCGGGTTATTTATAATCCTATACGTAATTAGTAAAATTGAATCTTAAATTATTAAAAAGTTTAATATTAAAAAACTGATTTTTAACTTAATAAAAACAACTAACAAATTAGAATTTATAATTTAATAATAGATAGTAAAAAATTGAAAATAAACTAACTGTTTATTTCATTTAATATATTTAATGAAAAAATTTAAATTTTATATAATTGTTACCATATTAAATCAAACCCTTGGCGAAAACTAATCTTATTCACTTTAATATAATCTTCTAACAACTCGCGTAAAATAAATATTTTTCAAGTATTTCATAGAGATATATTTTAACGCACATTCCTCCTTTTTCTGAGAAAAAATTATGACTTTACCTATGACACCCAGCTAAGAATTGCCCGTCAAGAACCCTTTCATTAGTGTCAACTAAAATCCACCCAGACTATACCAAAAAGCAAACAAACTTTTATAAATCTTCATCAAGGAGCACAAAACAAACAAAGGCCAGTCTCTAAAGTAGGGCCCGGGGGCTTGTTTATGGTCCAGTCGAATCTTTCCATTAGCGACTCGCTCTCCACAGAAGCTATTGGATCAGAGCCACAAGCATAAACTACTACCCGCCTTCGAAAGGAGAGGAACAAAGGATTACAGACTTCTTCAAAGTGATTTTGTTGCTTAAAGGGTTGTTTTGTGGCGAATGCTGTCTTCCCTTCTTTATAGCCTGCAGTGGTAATTAGTTATTTTCATGCTGGAAAGAAAGTAAGATTTGGTTGTTTGGATAGCGGGTTAGTTAGGAAATAGTGATAATTGTCACTTACAATGTTCCAAAATTAATGTGATGTTAATAATTTTGTGTGTTTTACTCAAAGGGAAGTTGATTTAACATTATTCGCCATTAGTCTTTTTTTCATTCAACTCCTACTATTAGCTCTCACTTTCTATATATTTATTTATTTTTATCTTGGTAGAATTTTTTCAATTGTTAATAAAATACATTTTAAAGTGCTTAATTGAGCTGAAACTTTATATACATGATTATTTTGGATGAAAATACAATTATTTAATTTAATTAATAAAAATTAATTGATTAAAACCGATTATTCAAAGAATTACAAATACAGCCCCTTTAGCATCATTTTTGGCGACTTATCGACCCTTTTGGCGACTTTTGTCAAAACTTGTGTGAAAAGGTTTTTTCTCACGTTTCAAAGCGCTCATTTGAGCTGAAGTTTTCTATACACTATTGTTTTGGATAAAAATAGAATAATTGAATTATAATTAATTGACTGAAACTAATTATTCAAAGAATTACAGATACAACCATGTTGGCTTCGTTTTTACCGGTTTCTCTGATGCCATCTTAGATTCGTCTGCCAAACTAGCCATGCCGGGTTTGCATTATTACATCAATGCAGACAAATCATGTTCTTTTTTCAATTCCTCTCTCTACTATTAGTTCACTCTTTCCCTATATATATATATATATATCTTATTGAAATTTTCCATCGTGAATAAAAATACTTTCTATTCATTCATTCAAAGTAGGAATTGACTTACTTTTTTTTTATACTACTTGTTTAAGAATGGTTTGTAACTTCTAAGGGTCTATCGAATATGAAAACTCTTTATTATATTAAATTGCTCCTAAAAAATTTAAAATCTCCTAAATTTGATAGAGGATTTTTAATGAAATGTGAAATGCTAAATAAGGTAATAACGTCATATAATATTTTTTTTAATCCAAAGTGAGCGTTGTTCAATTCCAAATAGAAATTCCTTTTTCCTTTTATCATCTTACTAACAATATACCACATAACATATAGAGCTACAGCAATAATACCAAATCAGACAATAACATATCAATTCGTTAAAAGCATATTGGAGCCGATATTAAGAATATATAATTACCGTTGTCACTGTCCTAAGCGAAATAATTTATTATTGCGTCCATAACTCTTTGAAATTCTTTATCTGATAGGGTAAATGCGCTGAATATATATGGATTGCCAGTAATCTGTGACGAGAATAGCTCCCGCTAGTGTTTTTTTAAAATAAGAATTTTAAAAAAAATTCAAACTTGTACACATTTTCAATTTAACGGGAATCGCAATACTAATTGTCAAAATAGAACGTGATTTTCCCATCTATATATGGTGTTGGACTATTATTTTTGTTTGTTACCATTTGTTCATTAATTAAGTTTAACTAATAAATTAATATTTGAAAAAATATATATTAACATCAAGTGTCATCCACTACAAGTTTAAAAAATGTATTTCAACTTGAATGGGTGAATATAAAGAATTTTACTAACGATTGAAAATTTGAACACGATATGTATATATATATATATATATATATATATATATATATATATATATATATATATATATATATATATATATATATATATATATATATATATAGGGAGATTGTGAACTAATAGTAGGGGGAATTGAACAAAGGGTTGACAAAATGCGTCGAATACATGATACGTAAGTATTATTTTTGTCAAAATTTTTGACTTTTTGAATTTAAGACACATGGATATAGAAAAAAAATTAGTAAAAATGAATATTTTCTCTGCTTTTTTAAAGTTAAATTGTAAAGTTGAGAATATATACTAATTTCTTGTACACTTCGATTGTATGTACATTGTAAATATACTTTTCCAGTGGTATGCAATACAAATAAATCAATGGCAATATGCCGGTAACCGATACAATCTATACATATACCAGAACCTTTTATGTATCTGCTGCATAAAACACCGATAAAATAAAGAAGCAAAGTTCACTAAATTTCTTAAAACACTTATCGATTATGCTTGGTAGTGTGTTTATTGCTGGAACACCTACCTGATTTTAAACTTTTCTGAAAGTCCATTAAGCAAAATGTTTGCTAGAATGCTCTCTGATGTTTCCTAGCGAACATTTCTGCATTTTAAACTGCATTCCAAAATTTACTTCTTTACAGTCGAGAGCATTTTATGTCTTTCAGAGAGCGAAAATGCAAACATCCTTCTTCTTTTATTACTTTTAGTCGCTTTATCATCATTGGAGTTTTCCAAATTTTATGTTTGATTTAGTACTTCCTCTCTATTCTTTTATTCCTTCTTTCGAAAAGTTTATTCAAAACAAGAGTTTAAAAACATTACTACTTTTGTGTTTTTTGCATCGTTAAAATAATTTTCAGCTTACAGCGGAAGCTGTAAAAATAAGTTTTGTACAAATTATATTTGCTTCTTCCGTTTGAAGGTTCTTTAATGTCAGAGGTGGAAAATGTACTTTTTCTCATTGATTGTTAATTCTCTAAAAAGTTATTCTAAAAAGAACTTACCACACATATAACTGAGAAAAGAAATGTGGAACATGAAAATAATTTTTTTCAAAATAGTTAACATAGTTCGATGTCAAAGAAACGTTAAACGTTATAATTGCCAGAAAAAATGTTAAGCCTCAAAAAAAAAAAAAACCGCTATGTTTCCTGGCTTTCAATAAAGAAAACTTGTCAGAAGATGCCAACAAATCAAAGTACAAGTTTCTAATACAATTAAGTATTTTTTAATCAACACTCGCATTTTAATAGAACTTCTGAATGCTAATATAGAATTGAATGTAATAAATTCAACATTCTAAACCAAACGATTTCTTATTTGCTGTCATTCCACCAAAATAAATGTGTAACAGAAACAATGGAACGTTATTCATTTTAAATAATTATTTTCTGCACCTTGAACAAATAATTACATTTAAGAAAATTATTCTCAAAAAATATCTCGTCTGCCTTATAATACAATTTCATATAAGAAAACTTCGATGGATTTTCTGCATTAAAAGACAAAACCAATATTTAACACATTTAATATAGATACCGTAAATTCGCTGATGAATTTCAGTCGGCTCTTATTCTTCAAGAAAGGATTTTCAGAAATCATTTGCCTCGAAATGAGACTCTTGATTTCAGAAAGGCATTCCAAAAGAACTATCTGAAAGAAAAAAATTTCACAAATTCTAATGAATACAACGTGAATATATCTTACTACAAACTGAATGAACTTCTCTTTCAGTACATACTATATATTACTCAGTACATACTATATATTACTCAGTACATACTAGTTACTCAGTACATACTATATTACTCGGTACATACTATAATACTCGGTACATACTATAATACTCAGTACATACTAGTTACTCAGTACATACTAGTTACTCAGTACATACTATATTACTCTCAGTACATACCAGTTACTAGTTACTCAGTACATGCTATATTACAAAAACTAGTTCAGATTTGATTTTTTTTTAAATCAACTTCTCATAGGTCTCGCTGATTAATAGTTTATCACGTTACATTTCTGAGGAAGTGATTTCGGAATTAAGTGTTTGGAAGATTGCGATAACCATACATCACTGAACTAATTCTCCTGAAAGAGAACACAAAACACTCTTTGTCCCGTTCATTATTCATTGGTGAGGAAATCAATAAAATTCATACATCAGGTTAGTGTTATACATGTGGATACATATTTGGGAGGCATGTCCAGTTTCTTAATAAGTTATTAATAATATTTTTATGATATTATTTCTGCATGTTATTTTGTGCTAATATTCTGAATAAGCAAATGTCTTAATATATATTTCACTTTGTAAGTATGGGCTCTCATCCTCTATCCTCTCTAATTCAGTTTTCCTCATCCAGCCAGATTGGCCAGATAGAACAACATCTCACTCTGCAAACAAACGTCACTACTAAATAGAATATAAATAGCAAGTGAGATAAAGAATAGATTTATGTGGTTAGCATAGCCATGCTACTACGGCCTGGATTGTTGCCACTGTGTTCCTGAGTCTGGAATTATAGTCGTTCCGCTAATAGAAGATTTCTCTTGGACGATTTCAGAGGCTGCATCTCATTAAAGATAAATACCCATCATTTATTACTAATTTATTTATTTATTTTTATCCTGTGCCCACATCTTCGGCATCTCTGACATGAGTTAATGAGCAGCCCAATAAAATGATGACGATGCATAAAAAGAATTAAAATTATCCTTTGTAGAGTTGTGTCTTCAAAAAAACTTTAAGGTATCCGAATACGTTCGGAACCGTGATTTTGCAAACGCGCATAAATGGATAAATTTCATGATATTTAGTGTCACTTAGAGTAGAATACAGGTATACAATTGTTTAAAGATATTTTGACAATTTTTTATTTAAATACAATATTTCGGCTAAAAATTAACTTAGAATAATCTTTTATACAAAATGTTCTCCTTTTGTGAAAAATGCTTCTATTATAATGATATTTTGCTGTATATGCCCCAGAACTCTCTACAGAGGGTCAACTAAATTTTGAAATATATCAATATAAGTGGGTTTTTTCCCTGTTTTAAGAAAAAACGCCAATAATTATTTCAATGGGTTTTTAATTCTAGAAAATAATGTGAAATTTTTTAAAACTTATAGTTGAGGCCTCTTACAGAAATCTGAACTATATACAGGCAAATATTATATAATAAAAGGGATTTTTAAAAAAAGAACATTTTTTGAAAAAAGTTTCTAAGCTAATTTCCGAAAATAAATATTAAATAATTTTGTTAAAATTGTCCTTAAAACAATTTTATACACGTATTTTAAAAAGACGGGGGCCGTAAGATCAAAACGTTCATTGGAATTGTTGCATATGGACCTCTGTTGTTCAATGCCAACTGAAAGCCAAAGGCGGGAATAAACATTTTTGAGTATAATTAATTATTCAGAAGGGGGATGGTATTTCCCATCAGAAAAAAATCTGACGTATTTCATACGTTTATAAGATTTCAGAAACGAGCAGAACGTTTTCTAAGTAGAAAGGTAATAACAGTTAAAACTGATGGCGGACTAGAATTTTGTAATAAAAATATGGATAATTTCTTGACAGAACTGGGTATAAAGCATTGAGGTAACAAATTCATATACGCCGGAAATGAATGGGGTCGCGGAGAGATTCAATTTAACCGCTCTAGATGGCATCAAAACATTGTTTAAGTCTAGTGAAGTTCCACATAAGTTTTGGGGAGAAGTATTACTTACTTTGCTTCACTTATGCGTGGAATCGAATTTGTCACAAAGACAGTAACAAGACCCCTTTCGAAAAATATTCAGGTAGAAAACCATCGGTATTGCATCTAAAACCTTTCGGATGTTTGGCATACGCTGATGTGCCAAAACAAATTAAAAAGAAATTTGGTATGTGTACGAAAATGGGAATTATGATGGGCTATGCACAACGTACTAAGGGTTATAGAATATGGTTAATAGATGAAAATAAATTAGTCGAGACTATTAATGTAAGATTCGATGAAAATAAGAGGGGAATTAATTTTAGACAGAAAGCTAATAGTAACCTTAGATTTAATTTAAACCTTCATGATTATTATGATGATGATTTTGATAGCGTAAAAGATTCATTAGCGAGTCCTTTAGTTTCAAAGACAAGTACAGAAACGCCCTCAACACCTGAAAAGCCAGATGTATCTTCCGATAATCACAGCTTAATCCCATGTACAGAGGTTAAGAGTAGTTGGTACCCCCTATACCGACAATGTTAAATTGAGCTTTTTTAGATCCCTGTTTCTAAGAAACTATTAAATATAAGAACTTCAAATTTTGTCTGTATTTTAAAATTAGGTTTTTATTTATACTTAGTTAAAATATTTCAAATATATTGTTTTTTTTTTAAAAAATTCCTCGTAAAACTATCATTTTAAAATTTTTTTAAAAAGTCTTTTTTTACATAACCTTTACATCAAAATATTTGGGGAAAATCTCCAAAAAGTATTTTATTATGATAGTTACATATTATATATGTAGTATATATATAAAAATTAAGTACATTCAATCAGTAGATTCTCTAAAAAGGGTACCCTGTTAAAAACAATCTTTTTGGAAAATTGCATTTTAGTGAAAAAGGACTTCATCACAAAAAATTGAATTAAATAAGTAGTTTTTATTTTATTAAACATTAGTATCCTCTTAATTTTTTTAACATAAAATAGGAAACAAAATATTTTAAAATGTTACAAAAAAACATATATGTATTTTTTTTGTTTTGTTCAACGAATTTTTTTAGCATTTTTCACAATTTTTCAAATTATGTAACAATTTGGGAAAAATTTTTTGACCTTACACATATTGTTTGACCTTATAACATCATAAATATAATTTTAAACATGTAAATATGTTTTCATGATTTGGGAATAGGGGATTTTACGACGTTGCGAAAATTTTTAATTATGGTTTTGTATTTTCCCCCATGCAAACACATTTTTTAAAAAGTTTCAAAATTCAAAATTTTCAAAAACTGTAAAAAGATTTCTAAAAAGTAAAAAAATAAAACTGTTTTTTATATTTTTAAATATGAAATTTGTGTTTTTTTATGCATGAAAAATTTCGCAACGACAAAAAGCATTACACATCGGGAGTTGTAATTAGTTACCTATTATTGAAAAGCTTTTAAATTTATTGGTTTAAAAAACATTAATTTTTAAAAAATTAAATGAAATATTTAAAAAATATTGTTTATTTTTCCCAAAAACATAAACATAAAAATATCCCCAAAATTTTTTAAAAATTGACATTTTTGTAAAACGATAAAAGGGACCTGGGTCAAATTTTTTGGGAAAACCCCCCAAAAACTCACATGAATATATGTAGTTACATATCAGTAACATGGGGGAAAAAAAATTTCATGTACATTCATATTTTTATATTTTTGAGAAAAAGATGAATACGGGGTTTTAAAACATCTTTTGAGAAAATTAAATTTTTCCCCTTATAAAGTGTCATTTTATCACAAAAATAATGAATTACAACATGTTTTTTGTCCCTTTTTAAAAAAACATTAGCATTTTTTTTGGAAATTTTTTTTGGGTAAAAAAATAGTAAAAAAAAAAGTTTTTAAATTGCCCAACAGCTTTTTTCAGTTTTTTAACGAGAAAACATAAAAATTTGGGCCTAAAATTTCTGTATAAATTTTTTAAAAAATTTTGAGTTTTTATGCAATATAGATAAAAAAATTTGAATAGAAAGCATCATAAATATAATGGGGAAAATGTATCAGTAGGGTTTGGGGGAAATTTTGAGATGGTTTTTAAAAAAATCCCTTTTATTATACGACGTTTCGTAAGTTTCTTTTGTTAGGTTTTTTTTTTAACTTTTACTTGAGGTCTTGTTGTTGCAGATTGTTTCTAAATTTTAAACTTAAAAAAAAGTTACCTTAATTTTTGACAAATGATTTCTAAAACGGGACAAAAAAAAACTGTTTTATTTTTTTAAACATGAAATTTATGTTTTTTTATGTAAAAAAAGCTTCGCAAAGACAAAAAAAAAACTTTAAACATATAATGAAATATCTCAAACCTTTTTCTAAAGAAATTTTTAAAAACATAAGAACTAAAAAATTTTTTTTTTATTTTAAATTAGAAAATTATATTTATACTGAAGTGGTTTTTTTAATTATAAAATTAGTTTTTTAAAAAGACAAATTTTTTAGTTAAAGAACAATTTTTTTAAATAAATTTTTTAAAAAAATTGTGTCTTTTTTTTGTTATGATAACTGCTTTATATTTAAATGTTTTAAGAATATTTAAAAAATGTCATTTAGTTTTAAAATTGCTTTTTAAGAAACATACACACAGCAATTTTTAATAATTTTAAAAAAAAAAAATTTTAAACATGCAAAAGAAATTTTTAAAAATTTTTAAAAATAAAAATTTTTAAAAAACAAAAAATTTTGCGTTTTTTTTTTTTTTGAAAAAGGGTTTTTTTTTTAAAAAATTTTCCCCTTTGAACAAATTTTTTTAACCCAAAATTTTTTTTCTTAAATCGAAAAAATTGTAATTTCCCAAGTTTTTTTAAAATTTTTTTAACCCTTTTTTCTAACCCTTTTATTGAGTTTAAATAACAGTAAAATAATTAAAAAACAAAATTTTTAAAGTAAAGGGAACAGATTTAAAATTTTTGGGTAAAACCCACTAAAATATTAAAAAATTTCCCAAATTTAAAAAACCACGCCCAAAAAATTTAACCAAAAATTTTTTGTATACTAACACATTTAAAATTTGCAGTTACTTTTAAGGTATCTAATGGGGTATTATTAAAAAAAAAATTGGGGTTTTTGCAATTTTTTCCCCCAGTTTTAAAAAAAAGACTATGTTTACATTTCTATCTGACAAATGGGCGGGTTCTTTTTTTTGATTTTTTTTAAAAATCTTTTTTTAAATTTCCCTTCCCAAATTTTGTAATGGGTTGTATGTTATATCATTAAAAAATGTCCTTTTTTGGAGTTTTTTGAAAAATCAAAACTCAAAAATCAATTTTCAAAAGGTTTTTCCCCCCTTTTGGGCCTTCCTTAAAGATTTTTTTTTATTCTCAATAGTAATAAGTTTTCTCTCTCACACAGACTCACAATTGATTGTATAATTTATAGTCTAATAAATAGTTACTAATAATATTAGTTTAAAAGCATTTGCTAATATTAATTTGCACAGTAATTTCATAAAGAATTGTAAGACATTTCAAGAAAATAATTTTTTTAAACTTTCATTCTAAACTTATGTTTAAAACTTTCCTTAAATCTTGTTTCTTTATATTCTATGAATTTAAAAAGTCTAATAAAGTACAACCAGAAAGACAAAAAGTATTTTTTTTCAGAGCGAGAAAAAACGTAGTAAATCGCTTAAAACGAAACTGAGGGAATCATTTAACACGAAATATTCTTTCGTGTTAAGGAATATTGAAAAAAAAAAAATAAACAAATAAAACGCATATTCATGAAAATTGAGTTTATGATACATTTTATTTAAATATATATATAAATATGGGTTTATTAAAAAACAATGAAACAAAAAAAATTCCCCCAAAAGCTTTTTAAATTACCTAAAAATTTTTTCCCAAATTTTTTTTAAAAAAAAAATTTATTGAGTTTTTGAAAATAATCTGGGGGGGAAAATGAGACAAATCAAAAATCACCCAAAGGTGGTTTTTAAAACCGCGGGGTAAACGGTGAAAATTTGTAGCCCCTATGCCGTAAATTTCGTGGGTCCCCGACCCAAAACTTTTTTTTTTTTTTTGTGTGTCGGGGGGGGGGCAGCCCTTTGGGATTTAAAACAAAAACACAAATTATCCCAATTTTAAATTTTTAAATTTTTAAAGTTAATTTTAAATATTTTTTAAGAAGTTACTTTTTAAATAATTAAAGGGGGTTTTTCTGTGTTAATTTTTTTAATTTTTAAATTACAATAAATATGCAACGCGTGTATTTTATTTTTAATTATGTTAGAATGTATTTTGTTTTTCTTCCTTTCAGTAAATTGAAAATTTTTTTTGAGATAATCATAAACTTTCCAGTTTTCAATACACTTGATCCACTTCTATTCTGTACCCTTCTATTCTTTCTCTTCTCGAATTTGAGTAAGCTCGTATTATAATAAATCTATTTTAGCAGTTTAGTTTATAAAATACCCGGAAACTTGCGAAATCAAATTTCATTTCAATAGTTCCAACATTTCCATGTACTTATTATAGTTCTTTTGATTTTGACTTAGTATAAAATTCCCTTGATATTTATTTGTTTTTTTTTCGTTGGGATATCGAAGGGAAAATACTAGGGTATGGTTTACAAAGCATTTATGCGAATATTTCCGTCAAAAACCCCAAAAAAATGTTGGGGTTATATTTCCCTTCTTTGCTATGTACGTATTTTTATATTTAGTTTGTTTTTGAAATACAGATACCGTAAAATCCCGGCACATAACGCACACTTTTAACACAGAAAATAAGATCGAAATTTACGTGGGAGCGTTATACGCCGGGTATAAAAACGAGAGCATAAAAAAAGGGGGGGGGGGAAGATGAGCATTGAAACAAATTAGAATTGAAAGAAATGATATACTTAATGAACTTAAAATTGTAGTTCTTGAAGTATGCTAGTTTTTCTAAGGCCTGGGATATTACTTCAAATAAACGACTTCAAATCATTAAGTGCATTGCGACTATACGTTTAAGGTTTCTTAGTTAAAAAAAGGGGTGCGTGTTGTACGGCGAATATACCTAAAAATGAAAATTTGTAGCTTGAAAGTATAGGTAAGTGAGTACGCGTTATACACCAGATTTTTAGGTAGTTATTTATTAATTAATGTTTTTTTTTACATACATAACTATTCTTGCCTTTTTCACATTTCTTAAAAAATATTTTTATATATATGTTGCTCATGCACAATATTCATCAACATGACTTAGATTAGAATTATGTCATTGTAAAACACTGACTATTGCGATCTTAGAATTCAAGTACTTTCCTAAATATGCTACTTTTTACTCTTTGCATATAAATTAAAGCTTACGTTATGTATGAAAGAATAATAGAGAATAAAAAGTAAAAGGATTTTTTTTATGAAAGAAGAAATATATTACTTTAAGAAAAATTAGTAAATAGAAATGCTAATTTTCCGATCAAGTTAGGAACTACCATATTTATTCGAATCTACGCCGCATCATTTTTTCAATTTTAATGCTACTGAAAGTCGGGGCGGCTTAGAATCAGGAGCAAAACGTTTGTTGAATGGGGAACATTGAATTTCAACCCTTTTCAAAAGGAAAAATGTAAGCATCCATTCTGGCCACTTGCATCGATAACTTATTCAATCCCGCAGTTTATCTCCAGTATTCAATCCATCCTAAACATCGTTATCTGTTCGTATTCAGGAATTTATTTTTTTCCGTATATGCTGTCTTTGATCTCAGCTAAACATCAAACATATCGGTAACAACGTCAAGACAAATTCACTATGATTCAAGTATGAAAAAGGAGACAATTTTACATGTAGAAAAAAATGGAAACAGAATAGAGGTCACTGAAAATTTGACACGAATGAAACAAATATACATCGATGGTGTAAGCCAAAAGATATTATTTTTGTATTTAAATGTTCAACAGTCTTAAATAATTCTCTTACATTCTTATATAATGCATTCTTTCAAAAAAGTGTTGCATAATAAATGCGTTGGATGGCATAGAAATCAAAACCGTGTGGGAAAATGGCATCGCCGGAACCAATTCCGAAATCAGTTGTGACAATGGGAGTAACGAACTATTTTCGGAACATAGTACCGACGTTCAGAGTAATTATAGGCTCATGTACGTACTTGAAAGTTTTTAAAACTGATCAAATAAATTAATTATTAACTACTTATTATTTCTCATTAAAATTTTATTTTAAATTTCTTAAGTATAGGATACCGATGAGCCTTTTACACAATGTTTTATTTTTTCTCAAAAACGAGTAGAGAATTTGGGGTACGGCTTAGAATCGATGACAACATTTTTTCACAAAAACATTTTGAGAATTCGAGTTGTAGCTTAGAATCGATGGCGGCCTAGATTTGAGTAAATATGGTAATTTATTATCATCTGTAATTGAATAAATTTATAAAGTGTATAAAAAATGTATGTCATAACTATTTCCTTAAAATAAAACCTGGTTATAAAGTGTAGTACGTAAATAAATAAATCAACTAGACACGCGCACATAAATAATAATTGTTTATTTGTTTGGTCCTGTGGTATAGTTAAATCAAAGTTGAAAGTATGCATATTCAAAATATTACCCATATTTATCCAAATATCATATCGTTCGGAATTAGACTTTCAAGATTCGTGTGAACAATATCAATTCTAGTAACAAGGTAAACGTAATTTTGTATAATTTGATATTGATACTAATTATTAAAATTGAGTTTGGATGTTTTTGCACACAAGGAAGAAAAATATTAAGTTACTTTAGAAAAATCGATAACTAGGAATAGTTAACAGATTACTCGAAAAATAATAGAAGTATTTTGTTGTGTTTTTTAATGAAAATGAATTATCTTGCTTTTCACAAGGTCTAAGAAATAAACAAGTAACATGGGAAGAATTAATCGAATTCGGGGAACTTTTCTTCTCTTGTCTTTTGCGCTTTGTAATTTTTCTCTATTCCGGAACACAATTTTTTTGTTTCCAAATTCTAACAAATAAAAAATTTAGGCGCAAAAATTAATCGTATTTAGACTTTTCTTTTTTTCCTGCTTGTGTTAATGTACTATTGCTGTTTTCGCGTTCCAAAGGATAAGTGAGAACTAACTATAATGAAACATAATGCATCTAACATACAATAACAATTAATTACAAAAAGAACAATTCTTAACGAGTGTTTGATTTTTTCCCTTGAATCTGAAGTGATATAAATAAAAAATTGCGCTTTTTCTTTAAATTATACTTCAGAATTTTAAGTAAAGTGGACACTTTCCTAATAAAAAAAAGACTATTACTAATTACTTTTAGTTACTCTATCATAATCGAAGTTTTCAAAATTTTGCTTCTGGATGTTTGTGATTTAGTCCATTTTCTATCTCTCTCTCTCTTTTTTGCTCTTAAAAAGTCTGTTCGAAACAAAAGTTTTAAAAAAAATACCCTTGTGTGCTCTTTGCATCATTAAAATAATTTTCACTCCACAACGGAAGCTGTAAAAATAAGTTCTGTGTAAATTATCTTTGCTTCTTCCGTTTGAAAGTTCTTTAACGAAAGCTGTGGAAAGTATTTTTTTTCCATCAATTATTAATACTGAAAAAAAAAATCCGAAAGGAACTTACGACACAAATAATTGAAATGTGAAATGTGGAAATAGTTGTTTTCTTAATAGTTAAGATGGTTAGATTTAAAAACAAACATCTGATATGAATAATTGTTTTAAAAATGCTAAGTTTTCAAAAAAAAGAAAGAAAGAAAGATCCAAATTCTTTCTTTTTAATACATAAAACAAATAACCATATCAGTTTTGAATTTAAAAGAAGTAATATTTAATCAAAATTCTTATTTTAACAGAATTTTTAAATTTTTGTAATGCTAATTAAGAACTGAATTTGATAAACGCAATATTCCAAACCATTCGGTTTCTTATTTTCTGTCATTCTACCGAAATAAATGTTTGACAGAAATAATAGACTGCCATGAATTTTAAGTAAATATCGTCTGCATCATATTCAAATAATTGCATTTACGAGCATTATTCGACAAATATTGTCTGCCTCATATTACAATTACATATATGAAAATTTCAGAATACATTTTCTGCATCATAAAATAAAACAAATATTTGAATAGTATTCTATTCTAAGCTATAAAAGTTTGCTTTTTCTGTTTCTCAGACACACAGTCGACTGTATAATTTCTTTGTCAATAAATTGCTGTTCATAATATTAATTTAAAAGCATATGCTAATATTTCTTAGCAATTACCTTTTCCATTGTTATTTCATAAATAATTAGAAGAAATTTTACGAAAATAATTTCTCAATAATTTACTTTATACTTCCATTTAAAACTCCATTTAAATCCTTCTTTAAAATTTATTTCTTCTTATTTCTATCAATTGAAAATGTCAAGACAATTCAGCCAGGAAATCAAAAAGTCTTGATTTGTTTTCAAAATGAAGAGCCATTTCTTAAAAATAAAAATTAACGTGTTATTACTCGATACGTAGTCAAGATCAGAATGCTCTGGAAAAAAATTCAAATATTTAAAAAGTGTAACTCACACGTACACAATGAGTTTTCGTATTTTTTGGATAACTTTTCCCATTTATAACTTGATTTAAGGTATCCGACTACGTTACGTTCGAACCTTTTTTCAAGGTATAAATGGTAATATTTATATATTTAGTCTCATTAGATTACAAAAATTTATATAAAATTGTTTTAATAATGTATTACAATAAAAATTATTTTTAGTACAATATTTTTTGACAAAAATAACATAGAATGACCCATTTTCAAAATTGTTCTTCTTGTGAAAAAATGCTTCTATAATAAATTTTGCCTGTATAAAAGCTCAGAACTCTGTCAGAGGTTCAACTAGAATTTTTTGAAATATATAACTTAGAAGTGGTTTATCCATTTTTCAAAGGGGCAATTTTTAAGGAAAAACGTCGATAATTATTTCAATGGTTGTAATTCTAAAAAATAAAGTGAATTTTTCAAAAACATAGTTGACCTCGTAAGGGTTGAGCTTATACAGGCAAAATATTTTTATATGGAAGATTTTTTCCAAAAGGAGAACATTTTGAAAAAATGTTATTCTAGTTAATTTTTAGCAAAATACCTATTAAATAATTTTTTGTCAAAATTCCTTAAAAACAATTTTATACATGTACTATAATCTAATTGACACTAAATATCATGAAAATTATCCATTTATCCTTTTAAAATCAATGATCCTCGAAAAGAGTCGGATACCTTAAGCTTTTATTTTCGTTTTTGGTTTTATTATTGAATAGTGAATTTATAACTATAATTCTCTTATGGTATTACGTATAAATAAATAAAATTTTCATTTTTGTAATGATTGGGATGATATTTAGATACTTGCCGTTGTAAAAACTTCACAGCGAACGTGAATCAATTTTACATGCACATTTATAATTTTCTTATTTTTTTACTGTAACTCGTGATACCCCTGTGTATGTCTTGTGGAACCTCAGGTTTCCTAGGAAGAGAGTTTGAAGACCACTGGTCAAGATGTATAGTGTCGATTTATGATTCGTATGTTTTTCACAAGTTTCCGGTTCCAGTTATTTTAGACCATCATGTTGGGAAACATTTTCCTTTTAAAATAGCTGGTATGAAAAAAAGAAAATAGGTCGTTTTTTAATATCTTTCGGTAATTTAAAGAAGAAATTCGAATTCGAAATTTTTTAGTTATAAAGTAATTACACAAAACATTAATATTATATTCTGGCTGCAATTTTCGAAGGGAAACACTTATTTTATATACCCACTCATCTTTATCCGAGTTGTGTACCATTTGTTTTTTTTTATAAAATGTGTTCATTTTCCCTATACCGTAATGCTAAATGAGCTTCCTTCACATGTTAAAATCAAAACAATATTTATGAAATATTTGAAATTTAAAACACTTATTTTAAAACAAATGAAGAGCTACAATGTCACAAATTTTTAAAAGTTGGGCATTTTTCGTACGAAAATGATCCCGGGCATTATTAAATTTTTTTTATAATTTTGTTATATTTATTTTCGAATAATAGATAGTTATTAATTAATTAATGATTTATTACAAATATTATTATTATGCTTGCATTCTCACCCATTTTTTTAAAGACTTTTTACATGAATGTTGTTTTCGTACAGTATTCATTAACATGTGTGTGTGACTTAGATTAGGTTCATATCATTTTAATACACAAACCCATTTTTTTCTACGATCTTAGCATTCAAGTACTTTAAATAACACATGCCACTTTTTTACTGTTTTTATATAAGTTAAAGCTTATATTAGATATGACAGTGAAATTCATTTAACTCGAAAATGCTGAAAATGAAATAACACAACGGTCTCGGTAAACAACTATGTAATTTTATGCATTTTTTTCTCTTAATACGAAACTAAAATCGCTTAACACGAAAATATTTCTGTTCTGGGAATGAAAAAAGTACGGAGAGAAACCTTCCACATAAGTGAAATTTAAGAGGGGCGTGGAATGTAACAGAGGTAATTTTTATATGTTTCGTAGAAAGAAGACTACGAGAAACTTGGCTGTGCAATACCCTCGGAATTTTCTGTGACAAGTGCAATTTCTTTTTTATTTAAGCCTTCTTTCACCCTCCATCACGGCAAACACCTCACAAAAACATCCTGAATGAGAAACAGAAACATCATGAAAAAAAGTATGCACAGTTATATTTAAAAGCACATGAATGGAAAAGTGGTGACGTCGAACCATTTAAGGACAATTTGATGCTAAAAAAAGACAACAAAAAAGAAAAATATCAGATTATTTCCCAAATCTCAATAAATGTTTTGTTTTTCAAAAAAACTTTCAAATTTTGTATTCGATTTCATTAAGTTCTTGTAATTGTTTTTGTTTCTGGGATTTTTATTAAACACGTACATATATACATACCTTTGTTTAAAAAGGAGCTCTAATAATTTTGATGTTTAATATTGTTAAAATGTTTTTTTGTTGCAATATTCTTTAACATGAAACTCTTTTGATACAAAAAAAATATAAATTCGTTTTCCTATTAAACGATTTTTACTTTATTATAGGGAAAAAGGTTGAATAATTTTTTTCAGAAATATACTAATATATAAGTTTAGTAAATAGATATGCTAATTTTCCGATGAAGTTAGACCCTAATTTATAATAGTTTCGTATTAAAAGAATTTATACAAAGTAGATTGAAATGTTTGCTATAAATATTTCTTTGAAATAAATTTTAATATCCAGTAACTGTACATAATTAAACTATTTATGTGCATATAATTTATAATTGTTTGTTTGATTGGTCCTGCGGTATTATTAAATCAAATTTAATGTATACATATTCAAAATATTTCCAATAATATTTTGAAGGTATAAAATAGCATTCGAAATTATTATTGAGGATGAAAAATAATAAATTACTTTCAAGACATTGATAACTAAGAATAGTTAACACATTACTAGAAAAATAATAGAAGTTTTGCTGTGTCTTTTGCTTCAGATTCTAGATTTTCTATAAGATCTAATAAATGAACAGGTAACATGAAATAATTAATCCACTCCGGGTTTTTTTTCTGTTCTGCTTTTTGCATCACAATTTTTCTCTATTATGAAAGTAAAGTTATTTGGTTTCTAAGTTCTAAGAAGTAAACAAATAAGAACTTGAAATAATTAATTAAATTCAGAATTTCTCTTTCTTTATTTTGTCATCAGTTAATATGTTGTTAATGATAAACTGAATGAAAGGACTAACTGTAATCAAATAATATTTCCAATTTACAATAACAATTAGTTACAAAAGAAGCAATTCTTAAAGAAGGTTCAAATACTTAAGTTTCTTTTTCATGAGATTCAAGTGATGTTGGAAAAAATTGTGCCTTCATCATTCAATTACATTTCAGAATTAAATAAAAATGATGCTTTGATAATAAATTAGAAGCTTTCACACGATCTCATATTTTCAGTAAATTTATTTAAATAAGGTAAAAAATTTTGTGTAGAAAAAAAAGAGAAGAATCTTTTATTATTAAACACATCAAAAGAATATATTCAGAAGCGAATTCTTTTTAGCCATTGAAGTAGAAGTTTCATTACCGATGTCTTTTACGGATGAAAATACTTATTGACTTTTTCAAATTGCTTTTACAGCTGATGATGTCACGAAAGAAAATTTGATTGAAAATAAAATTTACTTTTTTGTCTCGTGTTTTAAATCAGAAGAAATTGCCGAACTTTCTTCAATTACAATCGAAGACTTTTTTTCATCTTTCGATACATAGAGTTAGACAGTGTTTATAAGAAATATTTTTTCTAGGGATTAAAATAATTTAATTTATATACTCCATAACTTTCAGTTAGTTAATGTTGACTTATTGTATTATTTTTGTATAGAGAGGAAAACTTCAGTATACAAACAATCATCGTTCACTCAACTTCTTTTTTATATATATTGCACACCTTTTTAAAATATACTGAAGTACCACTGAATTACGGATACCTACCTAATAACAAGAGTTGGGCCTCCTCTGGCTTTGATAACGGCTACCAAATGACGAGGCATAGATTTAACACGTTTCTGGAAACGTTCCAAGGGAATGACTTGTCAAATATTGGCTGAAGCTGTCCCTAATTCAGTAAGCTTCGTTGGTGCTGTGTGATGGCCTTTCACCCCTTGTTCCAAAACATCCCAAAGATGCTAAATAAGATTTAATTCTAGGCTTCTAGCTGGCCAATTTACAACAGAAAAGTCAGAGGAATGCTCATCCAACCAGCCAGTATCCAACCGGGACTTGTGAGAGGTACAGTTGTCTTGCTGAAAAAACTCCGCTACCGTGCGGAAAACAGAACAGCATAAAGGGATGGAGGTGATCACCCATCAACTCTACGTACCAAATTGCACATTGAGGAAGGTTGGTACACGCACCAAAGATCTCAAACAATGCCACGAAAAAACGCTCTGGACCCTGCCTGAGTCACCATGGCCTTGTACAGTTCCAACCTGGCATGCAGAGTACATGACTTCATGAGCCTGATGCCATATTCTCAGCCTCCCATCGGCGTTAAGTAGTCGGAATCAAGACTCATCATTCCATGCTACTCGTTTCCATTCCTCTACACTCCAGTCTCTGTGCTCTCTTGCCCAGGCAAGACGTGCAGCCCGATGATGAGGATTGTGCAATCGTAGTCTCGTATATCGATGGCTCTCGAAGCCCATACCTTGAAACGAGCGCAACACAGTCCAATTACTTATTGTACGACTGGCACCGTCGTTCAACTCGGTGGTAATTTGAGCTAATGTTTGGCTTCGCTGGCTACGTACAATACGTCTGAGCCATCTCTCACCACGCACTGTCAAGGCTAATTGTCCTTTGCAGTTTGTCCGATTGCTAGATTTTTGTCTACCAGCCATGTATTCTTGGTATACTCTTGACATTGAAAATCCTAGGTGTCTGACGATTTCGGATATTGAATGGATCATGCATCAAGCACCTACTATTTCTGCGATCGAAGTCGTCTAAATCAGGGAGTTTTTTCCATACTGGCAATTTCAACAACTCATTCAGAACAACCACAGTACGCGCTGTATATGCAGTTACCACAGTACATAAATGATGCGTAGTGCTACACAATTTGCATAGCCCTTGCTATCCCTAATTCAGTGTCACTTCAGTGTATATCTGATATTAAAGTTCGGCTCATTTACAGAAAAACAAATATAAATTATGAGCAAAGGAAAGCAATTAAAATATTTCTCACATAATTGTGTGTATAATATCCATAATGCATTCCTTCTCAATAAGTATTCACTTTTACACTATTAGAAAATAAGCTTAGTGAATGCATATTTTTACAGACATTTATTATTTCAAGTGACTCATACTTTTTTTATTAATACCTTTGCGAGCTCTAGAAACTATAAAATTAGAAGTGAAATAAATTCTACTATAAATTTGAGATTCAAATTTGAATTACGAATTCACATTCTAGTTTCGCAAAAACTATATTTGTGTTGATCTTCACAGGAATTCAAATGATATGATGTGTGGAAAAATGAATTTAAAAATAAAATTTGAATTTGAAAATAGAAAACAGAAATTATTTAACAAATTATTAATTTACTGAAAGTAAACAAACGAAATACATTCCGATATAATAAAAAATAAAATTAACATTTGTGCACTCAGATAATACACTTATAAATGTATACAGCACAAATATTTTTTAATTAATTTAACTATGCTAAGTTAAAAACAAGTTCAATAATTACCAGTGACCCCATGGACTTATCAGATATAAAATTATATAAAGAAATTAACAGTTATCTTGATATAATTTGTACTGTTTATAATAAATCCCCCTTGCTGATTAAAACTTAAGCAATGGGCTTGATTCATGAAGTCACGCATAAAACAAACACGTTTTCCATTGAATTTAAAAACAAATGCTAAACCCATCTGTACTTGTTCTATTTTGTAAAACTCAGATAAAATTTCAAATTTCATATTTGGTTAAAAAATGTTTAAATGTTAGGGAAAAAATTTCTTCAAAATATTTTTTTAAATTAAAAAGTCACGTATTTTATACTTATACTTTTAAATAAAATGCATTTGTATACATATGTACTTTTAAGAGAAAGTCGCAAAGAGCAAAACTTGGCAACACTGGAGCGCGTGAACTGATTAGTTGAAAGCACAAGATAGTTTTTATCGTGTGATTATGACGTCACATGAGTTTGAATTCATCGGCTAGAATCTCGTGGCTTTCACTATCATGTGACTATGACGTCACATGAATCAACCTCATTCGCTTCCCAACGCCACCATTTTCCACGTAGGCGGGGTTATATAATGTATGGAGGGGGGAGAAAAGGAGTAGATAAGCAGATACTCTGAAATAAGTAAATCCTTCGCAAACACTATCAAGGTCCTTTTGTTCCATTCTAAAAGCCTTCCAAATAATTGTATGGTTAATATTGCAAAGAAACGATCGTACTTCGTAAAGACGTATGTATACGTCCGGTGTAATTAACATATCAGCTGAGCGAGACGTATATATATGCCAGTGGCTCTTAAGAGGTTACATTCGTATTGTAGCTTTAGGGTCAAAGTTATAGTATCATTGAATTAAATACATTGTTATTGTATAGAGAGGGGCTCAAGGAAAATTATGTTTGAATTTTTTTTATTGAGAACATTTATAACCCCGTGCACCACAAAGTATCACACGGGGGCTTATATAGAAGTAAACGTGAAGCACATATAACAAAAAAAAGACAAGGATTACAACACAAACATCTATGTCTTACCCGGGATTAGAACCCAGACCCTACTGCACCGCAGTCAGCGTCACTAACCACTATACCGGATGGGCGGCTGTGCTTGAATATTGGGTTGCAAATATTGAAAGTCTGAGAAGCACGGCACTAAAAAGAACAATGTGAAGGAAATTGCAAAGGAAATTTTCTCTTCAAAGAGTTACTGACCACCTTTAGGAGCCTTACTGAACCTAGTGACCCTACTGCACCGCAGTCAGCGTCACTAACCACTATACCGGATGGGCGGCTGTGCTTGAATATTGGGTTGCAAATATTGAAAGTCTGAGAAGCACGGCACTAAAATAAAGAACAATGTGAAGGAAATTGCAAAGGAAATTTTCTCTTTCAAAGAGTTACTGACTACCTTAGTGGTTTTAATGGGAACCCAGACCCTAAGGCACCGCAGTCAGCGTCACTAACCACTATACCGGATGGGCGGCTATGCTTGAATATTGGGTTGCAAATATTGAAAGTCTGAGTAGCACGGCACTAAAATAAAGAACCGTGTGAAGGAAATTGAAAAGGAGATTTTTCCTTTCAAAGAGTTACTGACTACCTTAGTGTTTTTAATGGGAAACTGTGAATCAATTCTGAAACTTTTCATCGTTTGTTTCACGCGGCAAAGAAATAAATAGAATTAATATTAGAATTGTAATTGTCTCAAAAGTATTGCAACATTTTTTTCCCTTTTGTTATTGGATCTTATCTTATTTGGTATTAACTTTTAAAATGTGAACTTATGCCATATTTTATTATCATCTATATGAATGTTTTTCAATACAATTGAAATCTTAACTTTAGGACTTAGACATCAATAATTTACAAAGCTTTTACAACCATACACCGTCATAAAATATTCAGCAAAGCGGTCGGTTATCGGCTAGTTTATTTATGATCGTATGAACAGTTATTGTAAACTTAAATCTAAAATTATTAAAATTAGTATTATAAACCCATTTAATTTAATAAAAACAGTTAATAAAATGAAACTTAAAATTTAATAATAAGTAGTAATAAATTGAATAAAATAACTATTTATTAGAATTAGTAAGAAATTATTGTAAAATTAATTTTATATTTACTACCCCACATTAATTCAAATCCTTGCCGAAAGAAAATCTTATTCATTCAGTTACATCCATCAAACAACTCTCTTAAATTAAATTGTTTTGAAATATTTCATAGTGATATATTTTAACTCACGTTCCCCACCCTACCCCCCTTTTCCGAGAGAAGGTTATATAAATCCACCTATGACATCCTGCTAACATCCCCACAAGAACCCTTTCATGAGTGTCAACTAAAATCCACCCTTAAATCTGCATCAAGGAACACAAAACAAACGGAGGCCAGTCTCTAAAGTGGGGACTGGGGTCTTGTTTAGGGTCCAACCCAATCCTTCCACTAGCGATTCACTCTCCATTAAAGTGATGCGAGGCCATAGTAATAAATTATTAGTTAAAGTAACCCAGGTTCGGTATTCGTAAAGCGTATCATGGCCAATGTTAATAAATAAAATTATCTCGATTAATTAATTGTTAATAACTACAAACTCTATTAAATACTCATTTCGCTTAAGATACAGTTAAATTTATTGATACATAAGTAAAAATTAGGTTTACAAAAAAAGTAATGAAAAAATACTTTACTTTGAAGGGAGGAGTGCATGGTCGCCTTGGGCAGTCCCAGTTAGGTCGCGAGCTCCTGCTACTTGTAACGTCTTTGCTGCAATTTTGGGAGAGAGCGCCCCTCTAAAAATTCGGGCGCGTTGCATTTTATTCTCAACCCCATCACGCCAAAATAATGGGGCCGGACTAGTTACTGTCCTTTGAATTGCGCACCTAATTGGATAATCCCCATCGCGCAATGCCACAAGGTCATGAAATTTATGCTTTCACTGAACTCAGAAAAGCGCGGGAATCCCTTGACACTCCCCACCGAAAGAATTTCACCACATCCGGTCATGGGGGGGACTAGCATATAAATTGCTAGAAAGCAAGGAACAATTTCTAGCCTCCCATCAGAAGCTATTGGATCTGATCCACAAACATAGACTACGACTCGCTATCGGAAGGAGAGGAACAAAGGATTACAGACTTCATCAAATGATTTTGTTGCTCAAAGGGATTGTTTTGTGGCAAATGGTGTCTACTCTTTGTTATGGCCTGCAGGGGTAATTAGTTGTTTTCGTATTGGAATGAAAGTAGGATTCGGTTGTTCGGTTGTCAATTAGAAAACAGTGATCATCCTCTCTCTCAGAGTGTTTCAAAATGAAAGTGAAGCTAATAATTTGAAGAGTTGTTCTCTCAAAAGAAGTTCATTGAAAACAAGTAATATGTATATAAAAAAATTTTTTATGTCAATTCCTACATAGATCAACATAAAAATTTTTATTTTATCTACTTTTTATTAAATAGATACAATTAATATAAATGTGTATATACGTATGACAGAATCACAACATTAAGAGGTAATTAATTTTTATTAATTATCATTAAAGTATCGTATTGTCTTCCAAAACACAATCGAGTATATAAAATTTCAGTTTAAGTGAAGGCTTTAAAACGTGAGAAAAGAAAAACTTTTAAAGTTCTGACATACCAAAAATGATGCCAACGTGGCTGTATTTATAACTCTTTAAATAATTAGTTTTAATCAATTAATTTTTATTAATTTTAATTAAATTAGTATATTGTCATCCAAAACAATCATGTATATAAAATTTCAGCTCAATGGAGCTCTTTAAAATGTTTTTTATTAACGATGGAAAATTCCACCAAGATAAATAAATAAATATATAGAGAGTGTGAGCTAACAGTAGGAATTGAAAAAATAACCTCTTGTTTAAGTTTTGCGGTACTTACATATCATACTGTCCAACTATTTCGCTAAGTCAAAAGGCCCCAAATGCTACAATTATTTTCGTACTTGCGCAAGCATAAATTTTCGCGCGTGTTCCTTCTCTTTCAGTCCGTTGGCAAATAAATTGGCGAAGATATAGAAGAATTAAATACATTATTAGGAAGAAAAAATGTACACATTTAATTAACGGAAGTTTTGATAGCAACTAAAGTATTTACGTAGTAGCATTCGAAATTGCGATAAATGAGTCGTTTTTATATAGACGCAACCCCATAAATTCACTTATGTACGAATTTAAATTCAGCTCTTGCAGCTCAGCTATGTTTCTCATTTCGCTATGTTGCTAAGCCCCCTACTTTTTAGGTACTTACGTATTAGACCAAATTTTTGGCAATACTCCACAACGTTCACTTCAATGGAAAATAAATTCTAAATTTAAATCATTTCTCACATCAAAATAACAGAGTATTACAAATTAAAACAATGTAACTATTTTCGAACATGTGCTAAGAAACATATTGCTTTTGACTATGTGCGGAAATGATTTTGCTACTACTGCATGCAAGTCGTGGCATTTTGTGATGTTTTTTTATTTGAAAAATTTCTCGACGGTGAAACTACTACAACTATCATCTTTTCTTCCAAATAAATCTGGAAAAAAATGGTCAAAAAGAATGAAATAGACCCATTTTTTTGAATTTTTTGTTTAGATTTTGCATGTTGAATAATTTTTCAAATTTCTTTTGCCCATCGTCTTTAGATACATAATAAATAGAGTTTCTTCTGTATATTGTGTTTTAATTAAGCCACAGGAATAATATCGAGGTAATGGATACAATATATGCATGGACCAGAATCTTTTATTTGTCTACTTTTTACAGGGCTGACTAAAGAAAGAATCAAATTGTAGTGGACTTTTATAAACGCTTGTCAATTATGCAGAGTAGTGTGCTTACTACTGGAACATCTACCCTCTTTTAAACTTTTCTGAAAGTATTAAAGGAAAATGTTTGATAGGATACCCTTTGATGTTTTCCAGAAAACAATTCTGCATTTTGGACTGCATCCAAAAATCTACTCTTTTACAGTCGAGAGCATTTTATGTCTTCCAGAGAGAGAAAATGCAAACATCTTTCTCCTTTTATTACTTTTATTTGCTTTATCAACACTGATGTATTTCAAATTTTGCTTCTGGATCTTTCATTTAGATGATTTTTTTTTTTTTTCCTCTTTCGAAAAGTTTATTCAAAGCAAGCATCTAAAAAAGTAGTCTTTTAGTGTTCTTTTCAGCATGAAAATAATTTCCACCTAACAGCGGAAGCTATAAAAGTAAGTTTTGTATAAATTATCTTTGATTCTTCCGTTTGAAGGTTCTTTAATGTTAGGGGTGGAAAGTACTTTTGTCATCAGTTGTTAATTCTGCAAAATTTTTTTCAGAAAGTATTTTACGACATAAATAATTGAGATAAGAAATATGTGGAACATGAAAATATTATTTAAAAACAGTTAAGATAGTTAGATTTCAAAGACATATTTAATATTGATGATTGTAATAAAAATTGCCTTTCAATGCTTTTCAACAGTTAAAACTTACCAATCAATAAATTTCTCGTCCAAAAGAATTAATTTAGATTCAAAACTCTTTTTTAACAAACTTTTTAACTTCCTGAATGCTAATTAATAACAGAATTGAAAAAATGCAAAGCTTCAAACCAAAAGATTTCTTATTTGCTGTCATTCTACCGAAGTAAATGTTTGACAAAAACAATAGAATGATATTAATTGTAAATAAATATCGTCTGCATCCTAATCAAATAATTAGATTTATGAAAACTGTTCTCAACAAATGTCGTCTGCCTCATGAACAATGAGGTTGATTCATATGACGTCATAGTCACATGATAGTGAAAGCCACGTGATTCTAGCCAATCAATTCAAAAACTCATGTGACTCATAGTCACGATAAAACTATCTTGTGTTTCCAACTAATCAGTTCACGCCTCCGGTATTGCAAGTTTTGCTCTTTGCAGAAACTTTCTCTTAAAAAGTACATATGTATACAAAATGCATTTTATTTAAAAGTATAAGCATAAAATATGATTTTTTTTAATTTAAAAACTCTTTTTGGTGAAATTTTTTTCCCCTAACATTTAAACATCTTTAACCAAATATGAAATTTTATCTTAGTTTTACAAATAGAACAAGTACAATTAGTTTAATGTTTGTTTTAAATTCAATGGAAAACACGTGTTTTGTTTTTATCATGTGACTTCATGAATCAAGCCCATTGCATGCATGAAAATTTCAATGAACAGTCTGCATCCTAAAATAAAATAAATATTTTAATACTATTCTATTTTATAAAAAAAAGAGAAAAAAATAGCTTGTCCTCTCTCTATCTCAGGCACGATTGTTCCATTTCATATTCAGTAAAATGTTTTTCATAATATTAGTTTAAAAGAATACGCTAATATTATTTCGCACTATAACCCCTCCGCTGTTATTTCATAAAAAAATACAAGATATTTTACAAAATAATTTTTCAAAAATTCTTTTTATTTTTTCATTGAAAACTTTCCTTATATCTTATTTCTATCAATTTAAAAGTCGAAAAAAAATATCACTAGGAGTGAAAAATGTCTTGGTCTTTTTTCAAAATGAACCGAAATCTGTGTGAATCTAAAAATTAAACTGTCACTAGTCGATTGTAAATCTAGTGACGATTACAATAGTTTGAAAAATCCAAACATTTAGGAAAATATAATAAAATGCTAAATATGCTTTTGTAATTTTTGGACAATTTTAACTACTTAAGCACTTTTTTAGTAACAAGTTCCGTTGCGGTTTTAGTACTCAATTGGGAAATCCGTACAACCTCGAAGGAAAAAGGGCGAAAGTAACAAGAGCTCGAATTTATAATGAGTAATGCCAGGGAAATCAAACCTTACATGAAAGAAAAGAAACCCAAAAGTAACAATATACAACAGCCTTTTAGATGCCATGCAGCAAGCTTTGACCCAAATCAGCGATACTTAACCTGCGGCCCACCGAGTTTCTTTAAGTCGCCCGGTCACACGGCCCACTGCTCTGAGAAATTTACTTATTTAAGAACATTGTATTAAAAATTTGCGGAAGTACCCTTTTGTCAAGAAATAAAAATATCAATTTTGCTTTATGCTGTAGGTATCGTACGGGTACGAATTGATATTCTTTTTCTATTCGGAACGGTTACGGTTAGTGATAACAGACAGCAGTGGAGTAGCGATCATTTTATGAGTGAAACTAATTTTTAACCATCTTTCATATCTTGCAAGCGAAAAATATTCGAAGAAAATATATCGTTTCAAAAAGATTGGGAGGTTGACCATTTTGTAGAGAAAAACAAACATGGATCAGTAATTGTTTGGTTTGTCATGAAAGTGTGCTTCATTTAAAAAATACCAATAAACAGGAATCATTCAATGTCACTTTTCCTTGAAGATCTCTTTCAAGAGGTGTTAAATAGTTTTTCTTGAACAATCTTTGCTACAGCAACAAAGTGTTTTTTCAGTGGTCATATCACAGAGGTAACAAAGACATCCTATGAAGTTTGTTGTATTATTGGTAATCATACGAAAAAGTTTACTGATGCAGAAATTCTGAAGGAGTGTTTCTTAAATGCTTCTAATTTAGTGTTAGTGACAAAAATAAAAAGTAATAATTAAAAAAAGCATAACAGAAGTCACATATAATTTTGATCAATTTCCCACATTTTAAATTTTCAGTGCTTTCTTGGTCTTAAAGCATTTCTCTCTCCACCTCCCCCATTTATCCACATATTGCGGCCCGCGTGAAATTAACATATGTATGGGGCCCGCGTGAAATTAACATATGTATGGGGCCCGCGTGCAATAGCTGACATATGCATGCGGCCCAGCAGAAATAAAGATTGAGTACCCCTGACCAAAATAGTACTAGAACAGAGAAAGGACAAAAGTGCAGTACGATGGACAAGACCAGCAGCTGCGAAGGAAGCGCAGAAGGAAATTTACTGCTTTCTTCTAAGAGTGTATTCTGTTTTTTACACTAAACAGGATTGTCTCGAAATGTCTATCTATGGTCTCCACCGTCACTATCCAGTTATAACTTATATTTGTGTACGACAAACTAAAGATCAAGGTTTCACCAAATAATCCATGAATTCTTAACGTATTGGATGGGAATGTACAGAATACAATCATCAACCCTCAACGGGCCATTTACAGGAAGTCAGTGAAAATGATTTATGGTGTTTATCTGTGATATGACCATGGTTACAACTGTTTTAGGCAGTAGGTTTAGATACTGATGAACACACATAAATAGGGCTTTACCTTTCATCTAGATGAGTGATTCTCAAAGTGGTCTATATCACCCCCAAAGGTCTATGATTTTCAAGAGGTCCACCTCAGGGAAAAAACTATTATTTACTAAATTAACTTTTATTACTTACTTATTAACAGTTATTTACTAAATTTTATGGAGTTAATTTTGCAGTTACATAAATTTTATTAATACAAGATTCCTGATTTAGCTTTTGCCCGAATTAAGCTAAAGGAGCATAAATTGAAGTCGGCATTTTCCTAGTTTCTCAAGTGGATGCACACAGACAATCTGCCAGGAAAAGGACGTTTTAATCTACTTTAAACATTTAAAAGCCCTTCATTCATATTTCGAAATTAGGTTTGAGAATGCTTTGATTATGGTAATAACTGCGGTAGGCAATGAATTCATGTGGTCACATTGAAAAAAAAAAGTCATATTTCAAGAAAACTGAACGGAATAGGCAGCAACAGAGATCTTAAAGTAAAGTTTAGAAACAGATGTCATCAATTTTGGCTTTAAAAAGACCCTACTTATTATTTAACCCAAATTATGGAGTATTGTGCGAAAGTTTTTAATTACTTTTCATAAAGTGAGAAGGAGTTTGGGGCAGTTAATCTAAAAAAAAATAAAAGGGTCTGAAAATTATACTAACCCGGAAGATTTGATTAAACCTGACAAGATTGTGCAAAAATGTAAAAAAATTGTTATTATCCCTCTTATAAACATTTGTTTGTTCATAAGTTATTTTATGCATTAACTAATTTTTAATTTAATTAACACGTGTTTCTTAATTTTAAGGAAATTTCCAAAAATTTGGAAATTTAAATCTCAGCTAAAAAATTTTTTAATAGATTCTTAAAATTTTGGGGTAAACAGGGTCTACCTAAAACCAAAAAAAATTGGGCAAGGGTCTTGAAAAAAAAAATTTTGGGGAACCCCTTTTGGTTTAGAGATTCCCGATTTATGATTTACATGTTCTTCACAAGTTTTGGGTTCGAGTTATCTTAAATCATCACTTACTTGTTAAGTAATAATTTTACCTTTAAAATTCCTAGGTAGACAAAAAGAGAACGATAAAACGTTTGGTTAAGAATGCATCCAACGTCTTCAAATAAAGGATGTTAAAAATCAGAAATTTATATATTTTGAAAATCTATATTAAAATAATTTCCTTCTCTTGATTTTGAGTAAGAAAGTTTTAAAATAAACATTTATTTTGTAACTTGATCACACACAGCCAAAAACAAGGAAAGTCAAATGTTATTTTATCGGTTTACACGTTTCCTGAGTACCTACTTTCGTTCTTTTGACTAAAACTTAATATAAACTGTGTCTTCTACGTTGGATTATCCAAGAACAAACTAGATAGAAACCTGACACATGTGTTTATGCATCATAGGTTCCAAGCCCCCCAAAATATGTTGTAGTTATAATTCATTTTTAGCTATGTACGTTTTCATGTTTAATTTACTTTAATTATAGATAGTTATTCATTAATTGACGATTTTTGCGTCCATTATTATGCTTGAATTTTTCAATTTATATTGCTACGAATTTTGTGTAAATAGTGTAAATAATTTGTATTTGAGTTTTTAATGCATTTATGCACTCTATGTTATATTTATTTCATGTTAAAATTGTGCTACTCACAAGCAATGCCACCCCTTACGTTATAATGGCGATTCAATGAGAACTTGGCGAAATCTTGGCGGTTGAACCAAGTTGGCATCATTTTTGGCGACCAAGTTAAAGGCCAATATGGCAACTTTGGCGTCATTGCCGACCATGTAGGCGAGTTCGGAAACCTCTGGAATCTTCTAGAAAGTCGTGGATCTCTCCACTAGTGTCACGTTCAATGACACGAGCAGTTATATTTCTGGAAGTTTCTGTCGGGCCTATAAATAAAGATGCTTGCCAGAACGGCGGTGAGTCTTGATTAAACCAGCGAATAGTGAACATTGTTTTGACTAGCGATTAGCTCGGCTGTGCTTGTGAATAATTTTTACATACGTGTATTTTAACAAGAATAATTGGTTTGATTGCGCTGAAGGTACGAAGATCTTCGGAGATTTACTCTGTGAATATTGCTGCTGAATCATGTATTTAAAGGATTGGATTTTTGTTAATAAATTCGCAACGCTCTTGAAGAACTGTTTATTGTTCTTTGTGATTGCTTTGCACAAAATCCTGGAACCCGGATCTACGTAACAATATTCATGATGTTTATTTATAATATTCGTTATCATGATTTAGATTGTATTCAAGCAATTGTAATATACATACTTATTTATTTTTTCCGAAATGCACTATTACGTAAATTAATATATAAATTAGAGTCTACATTAGGTATGAAAGTATAATAAAAAAGAAAAAAAATTTTCGTGCAAGAAAAAAATCCGTTACTTTAAATGAGTTTAGTAAACACATACGCTAATATTTTCCAATTAAGTTAAAAATTAGTTTATTTTCGTCTGTTATGAAATAAGTTTATAAAGTATAAAATTAATATATTTCCTGTAATAATTTACTCGAAATAAGTCTTAATATAATGTATCCGAAGGGGAAACGTATATTGAAACATTCAAAATCTTTGTGAAAGGCCAGAAAAGTAATTTGTTTCCTTTCAAGAAAAATTGAACTGAATTGGGAATTCTTACAGATAACTAGAAAATTGGTAAAAGTATTTTGCAGTATTTTGAATGAAAAAATGATATAGCATCTACGTAACCTAAGAAATAAACAAGTAACATCTCGGATGAATTAATTAAATTCGGGCTGCTTTTCACTCTTGTTGCGTGTGCATGGTTATTTTTCTCCATTCCGAAATTTCTTTCCAAATTCTAAGAAGTAATTAAAGAGCGACGTAAAATAATTCATCAAATTTAGATTTTTTTTTTCTTTTTTCCTTGTATCTGTTTATGCGCTGTTGCTTTTTCACGTTCCAAAACATGAATGAGAACTAAATATAATGAAAAATAATACGTTTAACATACAATAACTCTACTTACAAAAGAAACAATTTTTAAAGAGTGTTTAAAACTAATTTCTTTTTCCTCTGAGTCTCAAAAGATGTAGGATAGAATTATGCTTTCATCTTTCAATTAGAGTTTAAAATGTCAAGTTAAGGTATCCGACTACGTTCGGAACTGTGATTTTGCAAAAGCGTATAAATGGATAATATTAATGATACTTAGTCTCACTTAGATTAGGAAATGTATATAAAATTGTTTTAAGAATTGTATTACAATAAAAAAATTCAAGCACAATATTTTAACAAAAATGAACATAGAATGATCCATTTTCAAAATATTCTCCTTTTGCAAAAAATGCTTATAGTATGATAATATTTTGCCTGTAATAGATCAGACCTCTGTTCAGAGGCTCAACTAGAATTTTTGAAATATATAACTTAGAAGTGGGTTTATCCATGTTTTACGACAATAGAGGGGAGAAATTTTAAGAAAAAAACGACGATAATTCTTTCAAATGGCTGTAACTCTGAAAATAATGAGATTTTTTCAAAAAATCATATTTGAGCCTCTGTAGAGAGGCCTGAGCTATACACAGGCAAAATATTATTATAATAGAAGCATTTTTAACAAAAGGAGAACGTTTTGAAAAAAAGGCTATTCTAAGTTAATTTTTTGCCGAAATATTGTATTTAAATAATTTTGTTTGCCAAAATGTGTCCTTAAAACAAGTTTATGCATGTATTCTAATCTAAGTGACACTAAATATCATGAAAAATGATCCATTTATGTGCCTTTTTAAAATCACAGTTCCGATGTTGAGTTTGGTGTTTTATGGCGCAAGAGCCAGTTTTGGCTATACTGCGCCAAACATTCATAGGTCTGTGGTTGCGACGGGAAAAGAAGAAAAGGAGCAATTGGATGACAAGATGGAGGGTCGAAAATAGAGAAGGATCACTGGGGTACCCCGGGTTCGTGAAGTCCGTGTTTACCAAAGATAGTTAACCCCTTGGGAAAAGGAAAAGATCACTTGTGGGTACCTCAGGATTGTGACGCCCGTACCCACCTAAAGAAAGTGAGCCCCCTGAGGGGATCACAGTTCCGAACTTTGTCGGATACCTTAATGTACATACCATCGAACATGTTTCCAAATAGGTAGATTCCGATTACTGTTTTCTTTTTCTATATAACCATGATCCACGCTGATATACATATCTTATCCCAGTACTTCTCAAACTTTCAATATTTGCGACTCAATATTCAATCATAATTTTCATTGCCCTCCTCCTCTCTACATACAATAACAATGTTTTGAATTCAGAAATACTATGCATGGACACTAAGGCTACAATACGACATTAACCTTTTAAGTGCTACCGGTGTATATAAACGTCTTGTTCTTAACTCATTCAAAGAATTTATTATCCCGGACGTATATATACGTCTTTCTGAAGTACGATCTTTCTATGCACTTCTATCTATAAAGTTATTCCGAATGCCTTGGAATGCAATAAAAGAATTTTAACAGTATATGCAAAGGATTTACTTATTTCACATGATTTGCTTATTTATTTCTTTTCTTCCCCCTTATACATCACATACGCGGGCCTACGTGGAAAATGGTGGCATTGGGGAGTGAATCGCGTAACGTTTAATCGGCAGTTAAGGGGTTCATTACAAACCGATAAAATGATCAAAATAAGTGTTACATTTGTGTATATAATTTTATACATGACAAGCCCATAGGGTCACTGATAATTAGTTACCTTGTTCTTAACTTAGTATTGCTAAATTAATTATAAAATGCACTGTGCAGTACATCTACATAAGTGTATTATATCAGTGTAAATGTGTATTTTTTTATTATGTCAAAATATATATTTTTTGTTTACTTTCAATAAATTAATAATTTTGTTAAATAAACTTCTGTTTTCGACTTTTCAATATACACGTGCCCCCCTTGTAAAGTTATTACGCCCACCTAGGGGTGCACATCCCCACATTTTGAGAAACACTGTCTTATCCATATTGAAGACAGATGTCACATAGCAGGATTGAAACATGTCTTACATGCGGTCTCAACCTGTTTAGTTTCTAGTAATTTATTTCTACATTATCTATAAGCTCTCATCAGCCCTTCTATCTTGTGTCTGTCAACTATTCTTTACAACATTCTAAGAGCGCATATAAAGTGGAAATTAGAAAGGAAAATTCTTTTGAGCTCCTATTTGCATAAAATTTGGAAAGTGAACAAGGGTTAGGAATAAAATCACATCAAAGGAAATAATGAAAGCAAAATTAAACATCTCAAAGCAAAAAGTTTTCTTCCTTCCTTCAAAAGAGTAAATTACGACGTCTTAGTTCTCCATAGCAAATATTATTCAGCTTACAGTGTATTATTTTATTTTGAAGAATTTACAGAAACTCTGCATACTTCCTTAAAAGAACAAAACAGAATATTTCGCGTAAATATCGTTTCAATTCATACATTACCATCCATATAAAGATTAAATAAGTTCGATATGTAGAATGTAAGTTGTCGACTCAAATAAGAAATATACAAATAGCTCGAGAATCTCTAGAAATATTGGATGTATTGTTCGAGGAAATATGCATTAAATATATTTCTCAATGTTCTTACGTTTTAAAAAGAAATAACGAAAGATTGCTGAAACTGATATTGAAACTGAAAAGGTGTTTGTTAGAATGATACCTTATTCTTCTTCTCTAATGGGGCTGAGCATTAGTATATAACCTCCCCACACCTAGTATATTTCCCAGGAGCTGGTATCACTTTTTAGTGTGGCACCATATAGGCGATACTATAATTACCTTTTGTAATTTTGACGCACAGTTTCATTCCCAGAGGGAGGCACTTGAGCTATGGCGATGCGAAACCGTACTTATGATTTTATTTTTGCCGAGAGCACCCAAGCCAAAGAGGAACTCTAGAGATTTTTTACATATCGTATAATCATACGACATGGTCGCTGCCAATTTTCTGCATCATAAAAATCCGCTGACTTGGGTCGGGGTCGAACCCGCAACCTTGGGTGCAGAAGGCCAGCAATAAACCAACCACACCACCCAGCCGATAAAAATTGAGACACTTTTGTCAGAAGTGAGGGAATGGAATGATATCAAATAAAGTGTCTTCGTCATTTTTCGTGTGGTTGTGGTAGCCTAATGGTCAAGGTAACGGACTCCAGGCCAGCGTGTCATGAGTTCAATCCTACTACCGCTGAAGACCCACAGTGTAGGGGGCAATGGACGTTAAATATGTCGATATTCAAAAGTCCTCCCGTTGGTGTGGTGTGGAAATTAGGAGAAGGGGTGCCAGCTCAGGTATCATTCTCTTACTTGACAATGATTCAAAATTACGAGGTCCTGCGCCAAAAGACCTCGGGTTGCTGAATAGTGCGACGTTAATATTCACTCACTCACTCCTCATTTCTCTTTCCGATGGAATTAAAAAGATCAATGCGTAAAAGTGAAATCTTGTTAAAAATATAATTCTGCCAAAACTGCATGTAATTGTAGTTTATAAATCCTTGCCGAATCTATTCGTTTCTCTTCATCGAAAACAACATTCTATCAATATGAAAATATTTACCGCCTTCTCTGTGATAACTCTAATAAGCCAATGTAGCTGCACTATAATTTAGAGGGGGGGGGGTGACTCTGTTCTTGGGGAGGGTGCTATAAATTAGTGTTCTGATACCACTTAGCGTCCTTGGATAGAGATGATACCCGTTAGATTTCCTTATTTTCAAACATGTCATGTTGGCAAAACATAAAAGTTGAAAAGTGAGTTGTGCCAGGTCAGGTGTTATCACTTGATCGTGGTCCAAAATTCCGGGATTCCTACCCAGAAGACCTCGTATTGATTCAAAGGGAAATGTCGACAATCCATTAATAATGGTTGATAATAATAGTCATTCCATTTTCTTTAACCCTTAATCTACCCATGTGGTACTTATAAATACCACTCACTTTAAAATTACATAGAAAAACAATTTTTACGAATATTCTGACGATATTTGGCAGAAACACTCTTTTGATTTCCTTATTCCAGGATACATGGCAGCAAAGGATCTATGATGAGTATTTTGGCGGGGAAGGTGAATAGTTTTATAGCAGAAATTGCGTTTTCAACTGACATTTTGATAGAATTGCGAAGATTGTCATTTTTGTTCCGAAAAGTATTTAGTGTCAAAAGGTATATGTCATATTTTTTGTATACTATTCTTAGAAAACGATTTGAATATTTACTTTAAGTGAACAGAGCATATAATTAATTTTACAGTTGAAAACTTTGTGGTGCTTATAAGTAGCGACAGCACACTGAATGCTACAGCAAGAGCTTAGTTGTTGTTTTTTTTTTGTTTTTTTTCCGTCTGTGTACCTATTGTTGGTCTTTGTAATGCAATAGAGTAATGCTTTTCTGGCATTTCTCGTTTCAGCTAACTTATTTATTTTGTATTTTTACCATTTTGTTTTAAGGTATCCGACTACGTTCGGAACCGTGATTTTAAAAAAGCATATAAATAGATAATTTTCATGGTATTTAGTGTCACTTAGATTAGAATACATGTATAAAATTGTTTTTTAAGGGAAATTTTTACAAAAAAATTATTTAAATACAATATTTCGGCAAAAAATTAACTTAGAATAACCTTTTTTCAAAATGTTCTCCTTTTGTGAAAAATTCTTCTATTATAATAATATTTTGCCTGTATATCGCTCAAATCTCTGTACAGAGGCGACACTATGATTTTTGAAAAATTCACATTATTTTCAGAGTTACAACCCATTGAAATAATTATCGGCCCTTTTTTTCTTAAAATTTCTCCCCTCTTGTCGTAAAACATGGATAAACCCACTTATAAGTTATATATTTCAAAAATTTTAGTTGAACCTCTGTACAGTGGTCTGAGTTATAAACAGGCGAAATATTATTATAAAGGAAGCATTTTTCACAAAAGAAGAATATTTTGAAAATGGGTCATTTTTTGTCAAAATATTGTACTTAAATAATTTTTTATTGTAATACTATTCTTAAAACAATTTTATATACATTTTCTAATCTAAGTGACAATAAATATCATAAATATTATCCATTTAAACGCTTTTGCAAAATCACGATTCCGAAAGTAGTCGGAAACCTTAAAGTTTTCAAAAAATATTGAATTTTGAATCTCTGAGCTTGTTTTTTGCCACACATTTAAATGAAATATCTATAATACATTCAAAAATAAGCAACATTTTAATTTCTTTATGTATGATTCTGAGATTTAACAATAATGGGAGGTTTTCAAGGTGCTTTATTTATTTTTTTCCTTTCCTTAGAGTGTCTGGAATAAAGAAGTTCAGTTTTCATGAAGCATTGTATTTATTACAGATCCTACCATCGAAAAGTAATGATGCTCTAATAGATGATTCTTTATATGAAGAATTCCTACGGGAATTTTCGCTAGATTCTTAAAAAGACGATAAAGAGACTGAACAAGACTCAAGACACAGTAGTTCATGTTCAGAAACTACAGTATTTCCTCTCCCAGGATGCAGTGTTTTAAAAAATATTGTCGAAACCTCACTCAAAATGCCCAACGTGTAATAAATGTTTGTGTAGTAATGAAAAGAGAAAACCCGTTTCTTTGACTATCATCAAATTAATTTTAAGTGTATAACCTGCTTTTATGTGTAAAAAAATAAATTAATTAAAAAAATTTTATGATTTTGAAAAATAAATATTTTGTGTTGTAAAATATCAGTGTTTTCAGGTTACTTAGCGTTTTTAAGAGCTAAAACGGCGCTAAAAAAGTCATAAAGCCTATTTTTGTATTATGAGAATATTTTAGACCTTCTTGTAATGATGGTACTTTAAAGAGTACCAATTTAATTAATTAGCTCTAACGGATTACATTTCCCAAAGTTGAGTATTTTATTTATGTATATCCCTTAATTTTCAATGTTGTGATTTAAAAAACATTGAATGAAAAAAGTTGCTGTAAATCATAATGCGGTTAATAAAGGGTTAAATCAGTGATTCTCGAAGTTTCAATTATTCGCTACCCAATATTCGATCATAATTTTCATCGCGCCCCCCTCATACAATATAGCAATGTATTGGATTCGATAACACAATATTTTGATGCTAAAACTAAGATACGACTTAAACCTTTTAAGTGACACCAGCTTATATAAATGCATTTCTCAGCCAAAAGCGTTAATTTCCCCTGACGTAGGTATATATGTCTTTTCGCGCGTAGTAGGATCTTTTCCGTACACTGCTATCCATAAAATTTTTCGAAGACTTTGGATTGCAATAAAATACTCTTGACAATGTTTGTGAGGGATTTACTTATTTCAGATTATTTGCTTTTTTATTCCTTCTCCCCCCTCCCTAATACATCACGTACGCGCATCCATGTAGAAAATGGTTGTCATTGGGAAGCAAATCGCGGAACTTTTAATCGGCAGTTAAGGGATTTATTATTAACCGTACAAATTATCAAGATAAGTGTTAATTTTTGTATGTAATTTTATATATGACAAGCCCATTGGATCACCTGTAATTATCAAGCTTGTTCTTAACTTTGTATTGTTAAATTAATTATAAAATACATTGTGAAGCACTGATACATTTATAAGTGTAATATATCAGTGTAAATGTGTATTTTATTTTTTATTTTGTCGGAATGCATTTTGTTTGTTTATTTTCAGTAAATTAATAATTTTTTGAGTAATCTTTTGTTTTCGACTTTTCAATCTGCTCGCGCCCCCTTGTAGAGTTGTCATGCCCCTCAAGAGGGGCGTGCCCCACAGTTTGAGAAACGCTGGGTTAAATCTTCCATATATTGAATAACATTATTGTGAAAAATGTAAGGTCCTCCCTTCCCTTCCCCAGAACATGCCACACAAAACACTGAGAAATAATCATACACAGGAAAAAAAATTGATTAACATTTTCTTGATCAATAGGCTAACTATAGGTATGAGGGAAGATCAATTATCTAACCATTACTAAATAATTAAAACACACTTATCTATAAGTTCCAAAAGAGTTGCACGCTCTCTGAGCATGAAGTTCCACTGCGGCACAGGAAAATCGTTAATATCGGACTATAACTCACAATGATAATTGCTTCAGCGGTAGGTAAATGCTTGAATCTATGCTAGAAACTGCTCTAAGTAGTTGATTTAATCAATATAAGTTCTTAATCTTTATATATAAAAATCTTCTGTGCGTGTGTATGTGACTAAACTCTTTCTAAACGGCTGCACAGATTTTGATGAATTTTTTTGTCCGGGTTCAAGTGGATTTCAGAATGGTTCAGATTCACAATTCGGTCCGATATCACAATTAGTTAAAAAGATATTAATTAAAAACAGTAAAAACATTCGACTCAATATTCACCTGCATTGTTGTAACAACGTTATTGTTATAAAAATGACGTAAGTTGGCGTCGAAAATCGATTTTTAGCCAAACTGGCCAAACCGAGTCTTTATTGTTACAAAAATGTGGAGGAATCTTCTTAGCGATTTTTGATTAATATCTTTTCAAATAATCTTGATATATGCAATTCTTCTGTGCGTGTGTATGTGACTAAACTCCTCCTAAACGGCTGGACCGATTTTGATGACATTTTTTGTGTAGGTTCAAATGGATTTGCGAGTACGATTTAGATTCCCAATTCATTCCAATATCGCAATTAGTTAGAAAGATATTAATTAAAAACTTAAAACGCATAATTGTCTTACCCCTGTGTGTTGTTTATTCTGTTAATACGCGCCAAGGGAAAAAAAATAAGATGGAGAAATTTTCCGATATTTTCGTCGTTTTTAAAATTGCAATCTAATTTTTCTTTTAAAACAGACAAAAAGTAATTACAGAATCGGAAAATTATTTATTTGTCATGAATAAATGGCATATCCTTACTAACATTATAAACAAGAAAGTTTGTTTGGATGTTTGGTACACTTTCACGCAAAAGCAACTGAATGGATTTTAATGAAACTTTACAATAAAATAGCTTTTACATCAGAATAACACATAGGCTATAATTTATAAAGGATATTGTGTGAAGTGTCCAAAATATAACGATAATTGTCAAGTTAGGGAAAAATTTCTGCCATATGCAAGCAATTCTGGAGTGCACCAAAAAAAAAAACCCCGCTACAGCATATATTTATCTTTTATGTGTGAAGAAACCCTTTTTGTTTTCTTTACGCCAGGCTCTAGCTTCTAATTTATTCCTTTGATCAATGTAATCCCTATTTTTTGTATTTTAGAATAAAACTAAGCTTTAAAGGGAGAGGTTGTTTTAAATCTCTCTTTATTTGAATGAACTACTATTGATTTTTTACATGAGTAAGCCATTATCGTCAAAATAGTGAACCATACATACAATATAAATTGATAATTTATTTCTATGCAAGGGTTTTTTTCTTTTCATAATTTTATTATGCATATTTGGTAGCAACAAATTGATTTTTATATCAAAATAAATGCTTTTATCGCTTTTGGTACTTAAAGTAGATAATTTTTGCCTTTCACTCTACATCAGTTGGACAAATTTGCATAATTTCTTTGTGGTTAGTAGTTAATTATAACGCTATAATTTTAATTGAATGGGCAGATATTAATAAAAATAATAATAACTACTTACTGTATTTATGTGGAGTGAGTGAGTGAGTGAATATTAACGTCGTACCGTTCAGCTACACGAGGACTTTTGGCGACGGACCACGTAATTTTGAACCGTAATTTTGACGACATCTGAGCTGGCACCCCTCCTTTCCTAACTACCACACCACACCAACTTAGCAGGAATATTCTACCAATACTTAGCAGGAATATTCTTTGAAATTAACTCTTCCAAGATATATGACAGCACAGGTTATATGATGAGTATTTTAGCGGGGAAGGCGAATAGTTTTGCAGTAGAAATTGCGTTTTCAGCAGATTACAAAAATCATCATTTTTTCACCCGAAAAAATAGTTAGTGCCAAAACTTAAGTGTCTTATGATTTTGTATGTTAATGAGAAGACCTTAGAAAACTATTTGACTATTTATTTTAAGTGAACAGTGTATATAATTAATTTTAATTTTACAGTGGAATATCTAATTAATTAATTAGCTCTAACGGATTAAATTTTGCAAAGTTGAGTGTACTTTGTTTATGTATATCCCTTAATTTTCAATGTAGTGATAAAAAAAAGATTGCATGAAAAAAACTGCAGTAAACCGTGCATTGCTCCCCTACACGGCGGGTCTTTAGTAGTACTAGACTGGAAGTATACTGGAAGTACTTTAGTAGTACTGACAAGGCCAGCCACGATTCGATACCTTGATTACTCGGCTACCGCGGCCGCTGTATTTCTTGGAAGTGTAGAAAAAGTACCTACTAACGGTGGTATTCTCAATCGCGAGTTATTGAAAAGATAACTCGCGGATTGGGTAACCCTCCCTCGCCGATTGATTGATTGATTGAATATTAACGTTGCATGTTCAGCTACACGAGGGCTTTTGGCGGCGGACCACGTAATTTTGAACCATGGTCAAGTGAGTGGACGACACCTGAGCTGGCACCCCTCTCTAACTACCACACCACACCAACGGGAGGAGGTTTCAGCTCTCGACAGATTTAACGTGCATCGCTGCCCTACACGGCGGGTCTTAAGTGGTACTGGGCTCGAACTCGTGACAAGGTCCCTCGCCGATAACTCGTGGATAATTCTCCTTTCTTATTCTCGAGCTGACGATTACCGAATCCGTGAGTTATGCGTGGGCAAGATGTTACAGTCGTTGTGATTGGACACTGATAATCACGTGACATATTGCTTACATTTTATGTTGTATCTTGGCGCGAAACATTCGATCAGCTGTTTTTAACACGCTTTTTGTTTGACGTATTTCTCCTGTTTTGTTTTGCTATGTCGAAAAGCAACTTTTCAGTTCAGGAGATGGAATTGTTATTAAATCTTGTAGAAAAATATAAATGTATAATAAACTTCAAAATTACCAACGCAGTTTTTAACAAGAAAAAAGAAGCATGGGATAGTTTGACGGTGGATTTCAATGCAGCCAGCCTATGTAAACGAAGTCGGCAGCAGCTTCAAAACAAATTTAAAAACATGAAAAAGGAGTCACAAAAAAAAATAAGCTCCGACAAATTTATCCATCTTTGTTTACAAACAGATTCGCGTGATCGAAATCCGCGAGTTACCCTCCGAAATCGGCGGGTTACCTTTGGATGAATAATCCGTGGATTTGGCGCGATCCGCAATTAAGAATAATGATGTTTCGCCACAATATGCGAGTTACCTCTGTGTGTGTGTGGTTCGGGGATAACCCGAGGTTAACTCGCGATTGAGAATACCACCGTAAGAATTATGCCGCGCGCGCGCGAAAGCGTATAAGTCTAATCTTTCCCAAAGCTCTAATAAAGCTTGAGTTATGAAAGTAGCTATACATTCACCAATTTGACTCTATCGCCAACATTTCGCTATGTTTTTCATTGAATCACCATTATAATTTAAGAAATGGCGTTGCTTGCGAATTTTACAATTTTAACATAAAATAAATACAACAAAAAGTAATATTAATATATTACACTCTCAGATATAAATTATTTACACTATTTTAAGTGTTCATTAGACAAAATGTGTAACAATGTGTTACTTTTGCTGAGCAAAGATCAGCTTAGGATCAGCTTCCTAATCGATATTCAAGAGAGTTACGTGGAGTTATAAATAAAAAAAATCCTTTTCATCAGCTATTAGATCTACAGACTTAAAATTTAACAATGGTGAGTTTTCTTTCTTTCTACTTTTTTTTTTTTTGTTCAGCTGAGATATGCAAAAAGCTTTTACTCAATTTGCAATTCACGTAAAATTAATATAACTTCTTTCTCCTTCAATCTGTGTTGTTTAATTTTTCAGTTAACCCGTGCAAAGAACAGGTATACCAGATAGTGTAAATATAAAATAACCTTTTTCACACGCACTAAGCCCTCACTTTTTGAACTTGAGTTAATCTATTTATCGGATTTTCATTCTAAGGTGGCAGTTAAAATTTCAATAAAATTTTGAAGGAAACAATCCTAAGTAAGTTTTGAGATTTAAGCCTCGCGAGTTTGCTCGCTACAACATAATTTACACAGAATGCTTTATATTATGTATGGTATTATTTACTATGGGATGTGTGTGTGATGTCTATGTAAAAGGAGACGGTGTCTTTTCTAACAATACTTAAAAAGTGTGTGAGGTTTATAATGTGAACACAATATATACAGGGTGTCCGGGTTTAAAGTATCGAAAAGTTATGGCTTAATATTACGGAACTACCCACCGAGATTTTTT
>BMAV01017044.1:0-19947 GCA_019973955.1 Trichonephila inaurata madagascariensis | reverse complement strand
AGATTTGGTTTTTGGAAGAATTGGGGGTTTGTCTTGTGTGGCTCAATTGCGTTATTTACTAAGTCAACCTTTTGGTACTTATAAAGAAAGTAAAAAGGTTGGTCTTATTTCTGAGAAAATCTGTGGGTCTGTGCCATGTTTTATAATTATAGCCTAGATGGCTGTTTGGGAATGGACTATAATAAGATTCACAAAAACAATAGATTTTTATCTTGAAATTTACCATTATTTTGAGAATTTATGTCCGTGTTGTTTATTTTGTGTTCAGTTGTTTATTTTGTGTTTTGTTGTGTATTTTGTGTTGTTATTCGAATGTTGTGTTGTCTTTTATATGTTGTGTTGTCTATTTTGTGTGGTGTGTTGATAATTTTGTGTGGTAAGTTGATTATTTTGTGTGGTGTGTTGATTATTTTGTTTTTGTTGATTCCCAATTATGCACAGACGATAATCAAACAAAGTATCATCATAAAAGAAATAACTGAAAGGAATAAAGTCCCTGAAAGGAATCGTTCCAGAGAACAGCTTTCAATCTTCCCTTTTAAAAGCATTATCAGTTTGGAAAATATAATAATTTTGTAAAATATTATGCTGGTAAAATGTGTTGAAAGTACACAAAATATCATTTGAACGAGTACATACCTCTTTTTGTAAAATACACTACCAAACGTGATTCTACTGTTAGTTAAATTTATGGTGATATATTTAGTAAACTAAATATACTGAATCAATATATATATATATATACAGTGGTACCTCGACATACGAGTTTAATTCGTTCCGCAACCTTGCTCGTATTTTGAATTACTCGTATCTCGAAGCAAATTTCCCCATACAAAACAATTGAACTACCATTAATCCTTTTCAACCTCCAAAAAATGTCACCCCAGTTATTTTTTACGTGGTTTTGAATAATAAAACGTATTTATAAATATCAAATATTTATTGCACAAAACAAAAAGAGAATGTAAAGAAATAAATTAGATATCCTCACTGGTCTTTGCCTTTTCGCTACATTTTTCTCGCTTTCACCTGTAGGCCGTTTAGAAAAAAAACATGTCCAAGGAGGTTTGTTTCTTCCTCCCTCTCAGAATGTTCCGGAAATGAGTTAGGCAAGTGTCATTAAAAAGGTCAGATGCACGACCTGTTGCAACTTTTCTGGGAGTTTTTTTTCCACGAACTGTGAAACTCTCTCCCACATTCCTAAGATCTCCTTTATCTCACTTGTAGAAATAACCTCCTCCTCTGACTCCTCAAAACCAATTTCTTGCATAACCTCAGTATGCTGCTGTGACTGTAACTCTTTTGCATAACCTCAGTATGCTGCTGTGACTGTAACTCTTGTATCTCCTCAGTCGTCAGTTCCTGGGTGTGCTCCTCGATGAGCTCGTTCACATTCTCTTTTCCCACCTCTAGACCCATGGATTTCCCCAGAGATACAATCTCCTTCTCTACTGAAACACCGGGTTCCAATTCTTCATAGATCCTTTCAGCAACTACAACTGTAAAAGTAAAAGCAACACAAAACGCGAACACAACTACACAACTTATCACAGCGGAAGCAGCTGCTAACTGATCGTGATGGCGCGACTGCGTGTTACTACCAAACCCAAACCCGGGACTCGTATCTCGAATTTCGCTCGTAACAAAAAGCAAAAATCACTCTGCTCGTCGGCTCGTATCTCGAAAAACTGTATGTTGGGGCACTCGTATGTCGGGTACCACTGTATATATATATATATATATATTTAAATATATATAATTCAATCACAACACAGGAATCAATAAAAAAAATTGAAACTAAATGAATCCTATAACATAAAAACCCCATTTCCGAATAACAATGGCGAATATAGAAAAGACAAAATTCCAACGTTTTCAAACAAAATTAAAAAATTTTTTATAAAATAAAAATATATAAAATATCCAAGTGCAACCTCGACTTAGGACCGATAATGGGGTTAACTAGTTTGATGGCGCCAACCTTCCCCCTATTGCAACTTGGTAAATTAATCTTAAGATATCCAATTCTCAAAAATTTAAAAATTAAAAATTTAAAAATTAAAAACCTAAAAGTTAAAAATTTAAAAGTCAAAAATTTAAAAGTTAAAAATTTAAAAGTTAAAAATTTAAACGTTAAAAATTTAAAAGTTAAAAAATTTTAAAAAATTTAAAAAATTTAAAAGTTAAAAATTAAATAGTTAAAATTAAACCATTAAACTTGAAAATTAAACTATTCGCCATCGCATTCTGAAAGATATTATATTAAAAATATTAAAATTCTAAAACAAATATTAAAATTCTAAAACAAATAATTGCATAATGAAAAGTGAACTCTCAAACACCAAAAGATGACGCACTCATCCTTAGGTAGAAAAATTTCTAAAATCCGAAAGTTAAAATTTAAAAAACCAATTATTTTCACAAATGAATAGCGTAAATCTTTAAAAAACTCACCAAAAAGCATTCCTATCAATAATTCAATTCACAAACTCTGAACGATTTTTCTCTCATATTTAATACAACAATTACCTCCCCTATATTTTGCTCACAACCCCCACTAATGCCATGTCAATCCAAATGATTCATAATCTCACACAGAGTTCAATCTTTTTGGTATTAGATCAAAATCGATTGCATGAAAAAAGTTGCTTGATTGGTCATAAACGTTTGTTTGGGATAAATAATTTTAAAGTGTAGTCGTGTAAATATTGGTCTATGTGTATACTATAATGTATTCTGGGGTGGAATGCACAATTTCTTCTACACTGGACCACTAACAAGCTGACTTTTGTGGACCTAATGTTGTGTGGTGGATTTGTGCATTTTGGGTTTAAAAATATCTTTAAAAATATTTTTGATCTATGTATTTTCTCAAGAAGTTGAGGGGATAATCATTCTGAAATGCAAAAAAAATATAAATTTCTGGATGTTCTTGAATTTATCAATATTGTGTGTAGTTAAATTATTATTTCTCATCAAAAATTTAAAATTATATTTCTAAATATTGAAAAAATGTAAACAGCTATTGAAGTTCGGTATCTTTATGACATTGAAGTTAAATGCTTCCCTTTTATCATAGATATTGCTATATAATTTGTTGTCAATAATATTTAAATCTAAGTCTAAAAAATTCAACTTTGCTGGAGTTAAAATTTGTCTGTATTAATTTTAGGTATTCCGGATAAAAATTAATGTTTGGTTTAAATTCAATGTCGCGACCTATAACAATTAAATCATCTATGTATCTTAATAAGATGCAAGATGGTTCATTTTTTCGATTTGATTCATAGTGGTGTAAATACAGGTTAGCGAGACTGTTACTGGCTGGACCACCCTGAGGCAATCCTTTGATTTGTTTGTAGAGTTTGTTATCAAAAATAATAAAATTCTCCTGTATTACAAAACGAATTAGTGTATTGAACTTTTCAAAACTAATGTAATCATTCAAACCATATTTCTCATATGCATCTGAAAGTACCTGAATTATATCTTCTATTTTGATGGAATTAAATAAATCTTCGAAATCAAATCCGTGCACTGAAAATACCTCTTGTTGCTCAACCTTCTTTATTACATCATGGCTGTTTTTATAATACAAAGTATCTTTAAATTTGTCTATTGTATCTTGTAATATGGTCTGTAAAATTCTTTTCCCGATTTTGGGTATATATGTATTTAACCCATTTTGTTAACTGCGGAATTTGACTGGATTTTATGAAATTTAGAGTCAAAAAATATATGGGGATATTTAATTTTATTGCTAGAAATATTTAATTGTTTACAAAATGCCAATAATCTATTGTTAATTTCTTTCATACTAAATTTACAGACTTCATATGCATTGTTATTTTTTATATGATCATTTATTAATTTACTATAGTAATATTTACATATTATTGCATAATTTCCTGGGACTTTATCAACATAAACTATCACAAAGTGTTTTTGTAAATTTTCTATTGGTCTTTTAATTTCTTTTAAAAATATAATTTTTTTTTCTAAAATTCAAATTAAATTCATTAAGTCCCTTAGGACATGAAACCCATATTCTTTAAAGGCCTGAGTAGGTAAATTATATTTAATTGGCAACATTTTAAATAAATTTATTAATATCTTCTGATAGCTGTTTTCTCACATTTAAATTGCTATTTGAAATAGTTAGTCGATAACCAGTGCCTTTGCTCATAATTTCTCTTAATTTCTGATCTTGAACTATTTCTAAGCAACCTGTTACTACGTGTCCATGATATTCGTCCACGTATTTCCTGTAATCATTGCATCTACATTCTTTTAGATCTACCAATTCCTGAATACTGTTATAGTTAAAAACTGATCTACTGATTTTTTTATTATATCTGAACGCTCGCTTTATTAATATATTTCTCACAGGGAATAAATCCATGTATATATCCATATATATATATATATATATATATATATATATATACGAGGGTAAGTTGAAAAATAAGTTTCCCCTGTCGACTGTGGTCAGAGTTGTGTATGAAAATCAAAAAATAGAATGAGACATTAAAGATATGACATACCTTTATTTTATTATTCTCGTTCGTGTACATTGAGACATTTGTCATATCGCTTGATAAGCTTCAAAAAGTCCTCCAAGAAAAAATCAGGGCTTTGCATATGGAAGAAGCGTTGAACGGCTATGGGCGAAAGGCGACATAGCAGGAAAACGCGCAAGTCACAGATACACCATTGGGTAGAGGTCGCTGCAAATCAAGCAGATGGCGCTGTTGCAGTGCCTGCGCAAAGCGGAGACCAGCCTCTCATTTGAGCCCCGGTAGGTATGGAGAGAAGGTGCGTTTTGAATTCGTGGTCAAAGGAGGAAGTGAGAGCGGTTATCCGCTATGAATGGGCACGTGGAGTATCAGGAACAGAAATTCATAACCACCTCGTGGAAGTCTATGGGCCAGGTGTGATGTCGACGTGAATGGTGCGGAGATGGTGTCGCACATTCAGTGATGGACGTCAGCAAGTGGAGGACATACCAAGAGCTGGACAGACGCGCACGGCCACTACAGATGCAAATGTCGGGAAGGTGAATGACATGATTAGAGCGAAACGGCGTATCACCATCGATGAAGTAGCGGAAGAACTTGGAATCTCACATGAGCGAGCTCAAAACATCAACCACGACATTCTTCGATACAGAAAAGTGTCAGCACAATGGGTGCCCCGACAATTGACCTCGACACACCAGGAACAACGCATGGCAGTCAGCCTGGAACATCTCGTGTGTTACCATGAAGATGGCAATGACTTCCTGTTTCGGATTGTGAAGGGGGATGAAACGTGGGTCCACCATTTCACGCCAGAATCGAAGGCCGTATCTATGGAATGGAAACATTCGTCATCACCTGTCCGAAAGGAGTTCAAGACAACTCCCTCTGCAGGTAAAGTGCTCCTCACAGTTTTCTGGGACGCCCAAGGAATTTTGTTGCTGGACTTTTTGGAGGTTGGAACCATCAATGCTACGCGCTACTGTGACACCCTGTCGAAATTGAAAGAGGCGATTCGGAAAATGCGGCCTGGCCTTCTCACATCTGGCGTTCTGCTGTTGGATGACAATGCCAGACCACATTTGGTGACGGCAACGCAAAACCGTATTGCAACTCTTGGTTGGGAGCGCCTACACCATCCGCCATACAGTTCTGATCTCGCACCAAGCGAATTCCATCTTTTTCCGGCTTTGATGAAAAATCTCGGGGGAAGGCTCTTTGGAAGCAATACTGAAGTGAAACAAGCCGTTTAACGCTTCTTCCATATGCAAAGCCCTGATTTTTGCCTGGAGGGCTTTTTAAAGCTTATTAAGCGATATGACAAATGTCTCAATGTACTTGGTACCTATGTGGAAAAATAAAAAGGTATGTCATATCTTTAATGTCTCATTCTATTTTTTGACTTTCATACACAACTCTGACCACAGTCGACAGGGGAAACTTATTTTTCAACTTACCCTCGTATATATATTCTTATGTAGATTTTTTCAATTAATAGCAATCCATATACTTTTTTAGTAAAAATATGTTTGTGAAATAGAACAGAATAATACACATACGAGTATAATTACTCCACTTTAATATTAATTTCTTAATAAAAAAGAAACATCTTATGAAATGCAAATAATACTTTTTTATCGTAATTTGAATCGATATTGATACTATTTAAATAAAATCATCTTTAATCACCTGTTTCCTAATATTTCTGTCTTTAAATCTGATTGATGAGGAAATACTTTGTAAAATAAGAACTTTTCTAAATAATCTTCCTTTTTTAATGATATCCAAATGGTCTGTAAATGCTGATTTATAAAGGATACATTAAATCTAATTTGGGGCCAATTTTTTTAAAATTTTGGACTTGTTGGCGCCAGTTGGCGAGAATTCTTTATATAGATTGCTCCGAGCCAACTGTTTCATTAAAATTTGTGGAAATACAGTCCGCTTAGTTATTTTAGTCAACAGGGCTCTATTCAGGGAAATAGATATTAAATCATTCGTTCTCTTCAACTCAGATTCTTCAAAAGTTGAGTAGTTCATTGCCATCAGTAATATCATAACTTTAATGTGACATTTATGAACTGAAATCATAGCTGGTTATACATTTTATCTATTAGTTAAAATTATTTTTCTTTCAGGTAACATTCATACAACACAATTTCTCTTAATCTAATTGTAGTAAAATTCTGATTTTAGTTCACAATTTAAAGAAAATGGGGCGTTAAAGTTCATTCTCTTCATTATTTTCGTTCGTTTCAATTTGTTGTTGGTTTTTTTCATATAATGTATTTTTGATCCAGTAAGAAGCTAGAGGGCTTAGGCATTTTGAATCTGCTGGAATAACATCCCTATTGCGGTCTAAAAAGAAAGAAGAAATAGTATGTGTTAAAAAAAGCTTTATAAAATATCGATATTCAATATTTAGAGACAATTCAAAACAAAGATGAATTATCGTATGTATTTCAGTTTTTATACTTCCAATGACGGTACAAATTCGCGAATAAAACAATCTCTATATTCTATGCTCTGTCTATGAAAAATTGATTACATAATCCCGATTAAGGATATTGTTCCCTGAAAGTTATCCGATATTGACATTTCTGATTGAGTAAAGAAAATAATAAATATTACGATGTAAATTTATGTATATATATATATACTCAGAATAATATTTAACTTATTACGAATGCATGATTTAAGAAATTTAATTGAATAATCATGTATTAAACATTATCTTATAATTTTGCTTAACTTTATTAATGTCATTATTATCTTTATTAACCAAATAACTATTACGTAGCAAATAGTTGAGTATTATATTTTTATGAATTTATATAGGAATTTTATTGCTCCACGAGGGAATTTAAAGGATGTTAAAATTAAAAGCATGGTTTTTCTCAAAAATATTTATATTTAATTTCTAATTGATATAAGTAAAATTGTTTCTAGGTCATCTGCATTATGTTGGTTATTGTTAATTTTAATTAGGTTTAAGTAGTTGTGATAAAAAAAATGTTAGATGCATAAGCTCTATGTCTGCCAAAAAATGTTAAATCATCAATACATCTGCTTAGATAAAAGTCATTAATAATATGTTGTTTTGCATAAAAATGTAAATTTAGATTACCTAAGCAAATTCTTGTGGGTTAACGTTGTGGTTAGATCCTTAACTTGTTTATATGTTTATCGGAAATTAATAAGTTTTTTGGGACAAATAAAAATACTAAAGGTGGTAAAACTTTAAAATAGTATTTTTTTAATTATTAATTACGTCATAACCCCTAATAGATAAATTTTTTTATCTTATAGATAACCGATGCTCTTTAAATTTTAATGACCCTTTTTTCTATATGGAAGGGGGTGGAGCAATTTTTTTTTACTGTTTTTTTATTTTTAGTTTTATTTAAATTTAATAAAAGTTTAACACACAAAGAAGTTTTACGTCGAAGAACAAGTATAACTTTAACTAAATGTTATTTAAAAATTATTTTGAATTTCAGTTGTCATTTATACTGTTTTATCATTTAACCTTCAAAAGATAAAAAAAGTTTTCTGTTAGGGATATTCCGAATAGTTTTCAAAGTTTATACTACAAAGTTTAAAAATATTTTATTTTTTTTGCTCAAAATTATTTAGAACAAAGAGGTTTATAAAAAAGTATCAAAACTATTTAAAAAACAAAAAAGTCCCTCCCAATTAAAAGGCTCGTAATAAGAGAGAAAGGAAAAATTGCCAATTTTAAAGAAATAAAAGGCATTTTAAATAAAACGAAAAATCACTGAAAAAAAAATTATGTCACTTTTGATATTAATAATTGACAAACAACCCCCAATTTTGTAAAAAAGATTTCATTTTTTTTAAAAATTTTTCATGTGTGTGTTATTTGACAAAACAATACTAGAAAGAAAAATTATTATAAACCAAAATTAATTTTTAAAATTTTTTTCCTTTTATAAAAAGGAAAAAATTAATCAAAAATTTTTTTTTGAAACAGTGCTATATAATTTCAAAAGGATTTCTATCAAAATCTCTAATTAATACGCTTGACCATTTTTTCAGTAATACTTTATAAAATAGCCGTAATATCTATTAAAATAAATAGAAAAAGGTAAAATATATTTAACTCAAATTATTATAATGAAATATGTTATCAATGACTGTGTGATTAGATATAAATGATTGAATGAGATATGTTTAAATTAGCTCTAATATTACTTGAAAAAGTAAAATAATTCGTGTACTCAGTAGATCCTCAAAACTGCTCTTAAAATACATTTAAAAAGAAAACAAACAACCTAAATGTAAAATGCATTTTTAAAATCAGAAAGTCAAAATATTAATAAAATCTCTGAGCCCTAAAACTAAAACATTGTTATCATATTGTAATGTTACCTCTCATTCGAAATATCACTCGAAGTGCAATTACCCCAACTGGAGCAAACTGTAGAATTCATGAATGAATGTGTTGTAACATTTGTGTACATCTCATAACCACTAGTTTCAATGGGCAAAGAAGGATATTTATATCCACCAGATATGATACCAAATCCTATAAATCCAATGAATATAGTCCCAAGTATAAATCCAATCATAGCACTCTAGAAAGTAACATTGCATAAAAGATAATTATTTTCTTTGATAGTTGTTTAAGTATTTAATCTGAATAGGTAATAAAGAATTTAGAATATATCGACATATATGTGTGAGTGCGTGCGTACGCGCGACTGTGCGTGTGTTTCTTTCTTTGATGAAACCAAGGCAAAGTCAGACTCTTATTTCATCGGTTAATCTCCATGGATTTTAAGATATTCTTTTTTCCTTAAGGGGTAAGAAAAAATTTTGCCATTCTAGAGATGTTCAAAAATGACTGAAATTTGTTTTGAAGATTCTCAACCGCTTTTGAGAATCTTACTTGAAGGCAAAAAAAACATCTCTAGAATGGTAGAATTTTACGTGCAGACCGCTTGGAGGGTTCAAATCTTAATATATAGATGTGTTTCACTGATAAACATACATAAAAATTACAATTAAACTCTGAGTGTAATGATGACCTCTCCAAATATTATTGTTCTTTTCAGTAATTTCTCGTTTTTTGTTGTCAAACGGAAATAATGTTTATACTTATTCAATAATAATTAATTATTTGCGCATTCTTCTTTTTTTGTAGCTCGTACAGCATTTTAAAATCGTTTAAATAGATGCTTGAAGATTTATAAAGTGTGTTTTATGAAAAGTTAAACGCAGAACACGTTTTAATTTTCGCATATTTATTATTCGCATAATAATACTAAGGGCTGCGCATAATTTACAGAGTATATGAAAAGATAAATCAATTAATGGCAGAATCATCTAAAAGTGTTCACATTAATTTTGTTAGAAAACGTTACAAAAAAAAAATTAAAAAAGAAATCATTTTTATGTCATGAGACAAAAATGGCGGTTTCCCAACTACCTTCAAATTCTCAATAGCTCTTGATCACATTCTCAAAAATTTAACGTACCTCTGATTACGTAGAAATTTAGGTCATATAACAATAAGTTCATTTAAGAATCACTTATTTTTATGCGAATTTTTTCATTTCTTTTCAATCATTCTATTTCTTAGAAATTTTGTCCATTACTCGTGAACTCAAGTATACAAGGCAACATAAACAAGTACACACTAAATTTCTGCGTTCATTAAAATTATATTAATGGGTATTCTTAGTAAGTTTTAAGCTTGTTGAAATTACCTTGTCAGAGACCTTGCGAGTTAAAGCTGCAAAAAGAAACACTGCAAATACTGGGCAATCTCCTAGACTCAAGAAAACTATGTTTACCTGGAGAATGCTATCAACGTTGGACACGGCAAAGGTAATACCGATGAAGATAATTCCAAAAATTAAAGCTAAGAAGAAACCAAAAAATAAAATGGATTACCCAAAAATAAAATATTATTAATTATATTTCTCATAAAAATGAAATATTTTTGTGGGATAAGAAAAAGACGTGAGTGAGGAGCACATAGACAAAAGCATTTACAGTATGTACATGAGTTTCATTTAAATGGGAGGGACCGGAATGAGAGTTGCCGTAAAGGGGAAAATAACAAATAAGACATATTTTAGGTTCATAAAATTACGAAACAACATTTTTTATCAAAAAAAAATTAATTAAAAAGTCTTTTAAATTGACTAATCAGGCCAAGTTCGCGAGTGAATATTAATGCCACCACACGAGGGCTTTTGCGATGGATCTCGTAAGTTTGAACCATGGTCAAGTGACGAGGACGACCCCTGAGCTGGCACCCCTTTCTCCGAATTTCCACCCTACAAAAATGTGAGTTCTTTAAGCCTCAACAGATTTAACGCATATCAGTCCCTCTACATGGTGGGTCTTCAATGGCACTTGAAATCAAATTCTTGACACACCGGTCACGAATCTGTGACCATGACCCCTAGACAAACGTAGTCACAGGTAAAGAAAAACCCCTTCCAACTTCCACACCAACGGGAGGACGTTTGAGCTTTGACAGATTTAACGGGCACATTGCCCCCTACACGGCGGATCTTCAGAGGTACTAGGTTCGAACTCATGACGCGCCGGCCACGAGTCCGTTACCTTGACCACTAGGCTATCGGTGCCACCAAGTTCGCAAGACCTCAATATCTAGCCTCAAGCTTTTTATTGAGCATGTTGGGCTTTATATACACAATTTACTTTGTTCAAAATTTTCCTTTTAGGGCTCTTAAAACTTTATACGAACAATTTTATGACAATTCATATTGAGAGAGTCATTACAGACAAAAGCTATTAAGCATTTATTACTTCAAAGCAGTAATAAATGATTTTAACGGGCAATGCAATTAACGAGTTCAAGAATTGTGGAATAAGGCCTCATAATCTTGTGTTTAATTAGCACGATGTTGTTGCAACCCAAAATCACAAATCATATTTACGGAAAAATGACAGGTGTCTCACTACTTTGAACCGTGATTGCAAAGAGGTCGATAAGGTATTTTCATGATATTTAGTGTCACTTAGATTGTAATGCATATAAAATTCGTTTCAAGAATAGTATTGCAATAAAAATTATTTAAGTACAATATTTTGACAAAACAGAACATAGAATGACCTATTTTCGGGGCCACATTTTTGTGAAAATGCTTCTATTATACAATACTTTGCCTGTATAGCCTGTGACCTCTGTACAGAGGCTCCTCAACATGAATTTTGAAAATATATAACTTAGAAGCGGTTTATCTATGTTTTACGACAACAGAGGGGAAATTTTAAGAAAACACCTATACTATATTTCAATTGCAGGTAACCTGGTACAATGTGAATTTTTCAAAACTTCTAATTGAGCCTCTTTTAAGGGATGTGAGCTATATACAGGCAAAACATTAAAATAATAGAAGCATTTTTCACAAAATGAGAACATTTTGAAAAAAGATTATTCTAAGTTAATTAATTTTTTGCCAAAATATTGTATTTAAATAAATTTTTTTTGTCAAAATGCCCTTAAAACAATTTTATACATGTATTCTAATCTAAGTAACACTAAATATCATGAAAATTATCCATTAATACGCTTTTTTAAAATCATGGTTCCGAACGTAGTCGGATAACTTAAAGTGAAAATGCAGCCGTTAAAGGCTTGCAAAACTCTCCAGCAGTTTGCTTCATGAATATAAAGAGGAGCAAAACGAAAAACCAAGATCTTCAAACCAAGATTTTCCGGTAAAACTAATTTAACATGTTTTATATTTTAAGCGTTTGTCAAAAGAAAGACCATGCGTTAGATAATGGAAAAATTATGCGGAAAGAGTACCACAAAATCCGGCATATAACGCGCACTTTTAACTCAAAAAATTAGATTGAAATTTAGAGGTGCGCGTTATACAGCGAGTACAAAAATGATGGCTATAAGACAGTGCTTTCTCAAACTTCAATACTTGCGGACCCAATTTTGTAGTCATAATTCTTTTGGTGCCCCCTTCCTTCCAAGCAATAGCATGTATTGAATTCAATAATAATATAATTTGAATGTAAATCTGCTGGCTGAATTTAGTCTCAAAACCGTACAAATTATGAAGATAAGTATTAAATATTTTATATAATTTTACATGACAAGCCCCTGTTAGTTGTTAAATTTATGTTCTGATATTGTTAAATTAGTTATCAAATACAGTGTGCAGTACCACATTTATAAACATATATATCAGTGTAAATGCGTATTTTATTTTACAAGCTCAGAATATATATTGTTTCCTCTTTCTGCAAATTAATAATATTTCTTAAGTAATGTTTTATTTATGCTCGTGCCCCTTGTTATTATCATGCTCTAGCAATAGGTTTGAGAAACGCTATAAGAGAATAAAGTGCGAGGGTGAAAGTACAAAAAATTAGTCTCGTGACATGTATCGAAATATAGTTTAGTTAAAAGAAATGATATTCTTACGAACTTGAAGGTGTAATTCTATGAGTATACTTTTAAAAAAAAACTTAGAATAAATGCTCCTCGGAATAAATTACTCAAAAGATAATGTCATTGTATACGTATATTTCGTGGTTCCTTCGTAAAAAAGGTGTATGCGCGTATTACGGATAATATATTTTAAAATTAAAAAGGTAGTTTTTTTTTGTGTGTGTTTGAGTATAGGTGCGCGAAATATGCTGATTTTACGGTAAATTAAACAGGTTCATCTACTGATTTAACATGCATTAGCCTCTATAATAAGAAAGTAACAAATGTATTGATCAGTTAAAATGTAATAGATTTGAGTAGTAAAAATATATCTCCCAATTTTAGAATAATTGTGTTTTATTAAAAAAGAGTGGTGTTGGATAGTTCATTAACTGTAAAAGTTTAAAAAGAACTCAAGATATCAATTCAGATGATTTATCATACATTGATTCTTTTTTTCACTATCAACCCTAAAGTTTCTGGAAATCTTCTCCTCTCCTTTGCGTGGCCTCCCAAACCAACTAAAGGTAGAAATGTACCTTACCAATACCCGGAAGAGCATCGGATAGGCGCTTAACGCTACTAACATATAAATAAAATTTACTAACTGACTCCTGAAGCCTTTTCTTTTTGACTCCTAAGCACTTCACCCTTCAAAATATCTTGTCTAACTATATCGACCTACGGTCGTAAATTTTGTCTTGCCAATTTAATCAAATTTCAACGCCAACTATCAATCATCGACCATCCTCGCGTACACAAATGCCAACGCTTAAATACAACTCATTTAACTAAATTTCGTCTTCTTCACCGTGAAAAGTTTTCAATAGAACTTGCATTGAAAAAGAATAATTTTACCAAAGAGGATTAGCTGAAGATTCTCGGATAGACCCGTTACAGAGTTAACTAATGTGTCTAAAAGGTGAGGCTCTCCTGTATTTCCTACTTCTGCAATACTTGGACCTCTGACCCAAAATAATTGCCCGACTCTAGCTTAGGATAATTATTACCAAGATAAAATAACTAAGCCAAATTAAGGTCATTTAGCAAGAAGATAAGATTAATAAGATTTTAATGGAAAGCATTTAAAATTGAACCTGTAAAATTATGGAAGATAAATATACAGGTATTTTGTAAGACCTGATATATATAATTGAAGCCATAAAAGTATCTGAAATTAATTAAGAAGGCTTAGAAAAAAACATGATAACATCCACTTACTCAGTACCTTTGCCGTTCGAACCAATTTAACTTCACTCAACTTTCGAGGAAAGAATGGTTGAATGAAATCCACAATTATGACAGTAACAACGGAGTTCAAAGCAGAGGATATAGTGCTGAGGCTTCCTCTGAATAATCCAGCTACACAAAGGCCCGCTAATCCAGGATATGAATTCAATCTCGTAATTATAAAATACGGAAATATCTAAAAATAGAAAACATAACATGTAAAACTTGTTGAAAATGCATAGCTAGTACTCACGCACATTTCCCTTAAATAAACCCTGGAATTACTTTTGCAACCTTGTTTGATATGAGAATCTGGAAGGAACCAGGATGCACACAAATGAGCATAACTATTTAAGTAAAAGTAAAATAAAATAAAAGGGAAAAGCCGAATGAAAGACGGAAGTAAGATAGAAAAAATAATTGACGTGGATTTTGACTATGTTATAGAAGTATTACTGAAGTCAGAAGAACCTCATTGGAAGAGATTCAGAAAACGGGATTCAAATCTTGCTCAAATTGTGCATTAAGAGACTAATAAATACAGTTCGACTGCTTAGAGACCGTAAAGAAGTTATTTTTATACTATTTATTTTATATATTCTTGGTTAAACTGAGCTGCTCTGGTTAACTAATTTATTTGGATACTGATTATTTAGAGATTTAGTATGTGAATTAAGGTAAAAGTTGTTACGTTTCTTATTAGTAATGAATTTGGACCATTACAAATGGTTTAATAACACAGCATTCAAATGGTTCTTTTCTTTTATGTAAATGTAGGAAGTTTGAGAAAGATATACATATTTTGCTTCTTTACTCTTTTCCTTTATTTCGAAGTTTGATATTCAGATGTGAAAAAATATTTGAATGACTTTGAATGAGATTTACTTTTCATCATTATTTCATAAACAACCGTTATTTTTTTCGTTTCATGTGTTCAAAAGCATACTCTGTTTACCCTTATGAAGGTAATTATTTATTACTAGAGTTACAGTTTCTATAAGTAGAACCTCATTCATAATATTTAATTAAAAACAGTAGCTTGTTATTTATGTTTTAATTTAATGTTGGAGAATAATTGATAGCGAAAATAAATGTCTCGCTCAGCCAGTGCGTTAACTTACTTGGACGTATATATGCGTCTTTCCGAAGAAGGATCTTTTCTGTGAACTGCTATCCGTAAAATAAAACCGAAGGCTTTGGAATGCAATAAAATTACCTGGAAAGTGTTTGCAAAGGATTTACTTATTTCAGAGGATTTGATTATTTATTCCTTTACCACCCCTCCCCCTAATACACCACATACGCTCGCCTACTTGTTATACGGTGTTATAGGGAAACGAGTCACGTAATTTTTAATCGGCATTGCTTAGCGGAATCGGAACGGCTTTAATCGGAATATTTTGCTTTCGACTTTTCAATATGCTCGCACCCCCCTTGTAGGGTTATGACGCCCCCCGGGGAGCGCCCCACACATTGAGAAACACTGCTGTAATTCCATCCACAACATCACGCTCACCCGAACCCTCCCCACCACCACCTCCAGTTCTAAAGTAGCTCAGCTCCACATAATTGGAGGGATTATACCGCGTCCGAGGCTCGATTTATTTTGATACATAAATTTTATAAATATTTTGTTTGCCAAGATAGAAAAATTGAAAAAAATCTCAGATTTTAAAAAAATAATACAAAACAATGATGAAAGTATCTGTTATAAAATTTCGCCCCTCAAGATATGCTAATTTGAAACCTTATGGTAAGAAATTAATTAATATTGGCAACTATTATTTATTTATTACTGAAATATTAATTATTAAAAAATAAATAGTATTATTATTTTCACTATTTCTGAAATTTCTAAAACTTACTTGATCATATTTGGTGATGCCAGTTTCTTCTTTCATTAGTACAGGATCACACAAGTAAAAAACAGCATAAAAGACTATTCCAATGATAGTGCACATAAATATTATAAATGCAGACGAGAAATAACTCCACATGAGAGATCTGACAAAAAGGAATAATATAAATATAATTTAGAATTAAAACCCGTATGGAAGTTGTTGTGTGTGTGTGTGTGTTAAGCATTCAGATGTATAGACCAATTTAAAAACTCAATAAATAGATTTTTTCTCATTTAAAAGATAGTCATAGGTACTTTTCCCCAAGAGTTATTTTACTACTGTCCCTCTTTTTCACTAAAAATTTTCCATTAAATTATATATATACATATATATATATATATAAAATTTTAGTATAATATATTTTTTATTTCCCTACATTCAATCGATATCTTGCTTGGTCGTTTTTTTCAATCATTCGGTTCCATTCATAACTTTAAACGAGATTAATCTAAAATTAACAAATCAATTGAAGTTTTTAATTAGTTTTGAAAGTTTCTTGTCAATATTCGAATAGGAACCTAAACTAAGTCATATCAAAAACTGTGAAATTATGAATCAGAGATAAAGAATTTACCTCGATAAAAGTCTGTCTAATACGGAATGTGACCCTCGTGAGAACTGCTTTACAAGTCTCACAACGAGCTGTCATACTGTTTATGAGGATGTCAATAAGTTTTTGTGTCATTTTTCCAAAAGAGGGACTTTTAATCCCTAGGGGGGGTCCTGGGTGGGGAACCACCCTGAGAAATAGCTTTTTCTAGATCATCCTACACATGTTCAATAGAATTGTGATCTGGAGACTATGAGTGTCAATTCATATGGAGAATATCCGCTCCTTCATGAAATTCATCAACGCTGTGAGTTATGTGTGGTAGCGCATATCGTCCATAAAATTGTAGTGTGGGCCCATAGCACCCAATAATTCTTCACAGAGGCTTCCAGGATCTGATCCCTATAGCACTGTGAGTTCACAGTACACGAATCGAAAACGCACAGTGTTGTACTACTGCCCAACAATATGGCACAAGCATTCCTTTGACAACAAATCTGTCGATTTTTGTTACATAGGATGGATGAAAGAGAGCTCCGTTTTCTCTTCAGGTGAAGATTCGACGAGAACCATTTTGTCTGGTACATTTCAACTCACCACTGAAAAGAACATGCCCCATGGCCGTGGGTAGCCTAGTGGTTAGAGCACTGGACTCCGGACCGGAAGGCCTGGGTCCGATGCCCGTATTGCCAAATACCCTCCAAGTACACGCGGAGTACGTGCTTGTTAAATCAGCGGGTCCGAAAGTCTTGTGGGCTGAATCATGAGTGCAGGGAACTGGAGAAAATTTCCCTCCAATTCAGTTCCATGTCTAAATTGTGGAGGTGGAGATAGGTGGTGTCGCCATCTATCGTCCCTCCGGGAATTTCACCGAGCTAAATCGTACTATCACCTGTATGGTGCTGAAGCCTAAGGCCAACGACAGGCGTACTTCTAGCCCATTGCCACGATGAATTTCGTGAGCCTCGATCTGACTATGTCAGGCAGGTTGCATGAGCAGCAACAACAACACATGCCCCATTCTTATGTTGTCCACAACTGATGTTTTCAGCTCGGCAATTTCCGGTTTTTTTCTGCTGGATGTAGTTAAATAGGCGCTCAAGACTAGACACCGAGAGTAAAGGGCAGTCTCTGCAAGACGGCTGAAGACTGTTTGCCTGGGAATTCTTCCAGACATAGCAGAAAGGTCACGAGCAAGCTGAGGTACTGTTGTCCGCTTATGTCGTCATGTGCTAAATGCCAAGTAGTTATCTTGTGCAGTTGTCGATGCTCTGTTGTGATCTTGGTTTACCTTCCTGGTGATAGTACCACTTGTTTCGGATTGATTGCATAACCGGAGGGGTATTTTCAGGCCACTTGTAACCATCGATCCACCTTCGCTTGAGACTAGCCAGTTTCAAGCCTGCCAACGCCACTCCATCTAAAATCCAATTAACTGTCGCCAGTAGATCTTGTGTAACTTTGCAGTGATACGTCAATTGGCTCTCTTTCAATACAAAACGGAAGTAAATTTTTAAAAGAATCAAATTATAAAGCTATATCCTATTTTTAAACTACTACATTCGTTCATAAAATTACTTGTAAACGAATGATTTTTGAGTAAATAATGCATCAGGAATGAACCAGAAGATACAATGTATAAAAATTATTTCGTTAAACGTGTGTGCATTTAAACCAGCAGTACTCACTCTCATTATTTTTTAAATTCATTTTTAAAAATTACAACATAATAAAGTATTCAAATAAAAAAATGATGCTCTTATTTTGAAACTAATTTCTCATTACTATGCGAGGCAATAATAAAATATTCTTACTAAACAGCAGTATAGGGCGCATACAGATCCAAATAGAACGATTGCCATTTCAAAGGAGAAACCTGTAACTGCATTTATTGCTAGCACTGGGGCATAAAGAACACAAGAAGAATATAAAACCTGTGGAAAAAAGTTCGGGATACATTTATATATAGAAAAAATATATACTCATCGCGTCTCAAACAAGGCACGAGATATTTAACGTATTCACATAATCCAATGAATTAAATTATAAATCACATCAGTTACAATATAATCACATCAGTTACAATATCAAGAGGTGTTGGAAAGCTAAAATCTTATTTTTTGACAATTTGAGATTTTTACAGTTTCAAATTGTATATATTTTGATCTTTCCAAAAAAAAATACCTTACTTTAACCTCTAGGGCAATTAGAAGCCCTTAAAACCTATTTTTAAATAATCGTTGAAACTGGGCCACGCCCATTTGAAAGGCGAAAAATGTAAACAAAGTACTTCGTTTTCGCTTGAAAGTTGAACGTCTGATATAAGCCAAAACATGTATCTTTTATTGTAAACTAAGTATTTTATTATTTTTTTTTATTTCCTAGCCGATTAGAAATCTCACTGTATATATTAAGATCAATTTATCTCAAAAAGTAAATTTTGATGTTCGATGTACCTTTTCTGAGAAACTACTGTTCACGGGTATGAAAATTTTTTATGCTGTGCGTATAATTATGACTAATATATACTAAAATGAGCTTTTTGTAAAAAACTCAAAAATTTATTTTTTACAAATTTTTTTATGTGAAAAATGGGTCAAATTTCACTATGATAAAATATTTCATAAATTAAGAAAAAATTTAAAATTAGCAAAAAGCTCATTTTAATATAATGAGAAAGAGGTTCTTCAATTGTATGAAAATTTTCAAACGTTTACATATGACAGATTTTGAGAAAAGGTACATCAAAAACAGCCAATTTAACATTGTCAGTATATATATAGAGAGAGAGGTTTCCAACTCCCCTTAAATTAATCCAATGTTTTGTACATGATATTGTAAAATCAAACTTGAAATACTATCTTAAACATGAAATTTATCGAATGTGCGTCATAACATTCTCAAGAACAAATATTTTTATTAAAACTGTATTATATAATAGTATTAAAAAGCATAAGAGAAAATAAATTATTATTTTTCAAGTATATTTAACATCCTTAATGCAATCTTTTTAAATTTCTTCGATAAGACTCCTTATTAAGATGTGTGTAATCAGAACTGAGACTTTCACAGGGCATAGCCGATGATATGTGCACCAATTTTTATTGCCTTAAATTATTTATTGATTGCGTCAATCAGCTGGCAGGCACGCAGCTATTCATGTCAGCTTAAAGATATGGTACCCTAAAAAAACATCAAACATCGATTTTTTTTTTGTCTTTTATGCTTTTTAACCCTTTTTAATGTGTCTGCAAAAATTTTAGAGTTGTATCTATATTTTATTCGTTTTTTATCCATTTT
>BMAV01017043.1:13230-89045 GCA_019973955.1 Trichonephila inaurata madagascariensis | reverse complement strand
TATTAATGCTTTGATTTATGCGCCAAATATCGCTGATTTGTTCATATATATTGTATGACAGATTACACGAAAACATTATCTCCTTTAGTCGCCGCGCTTTGGTTTCAAATGAAAAAAATAGATGCTTTTAGTTTTACTTTTTGTGTTCATAAATACAGTCGGACCTCTAAATTTCGAAGTCGCGAAACCCCGAAAAAAAGTTCTTTATATGGAAAATTCGTTATATAGAGGTTCATCTTTTAATATACTTTATATAAATCACATAAAACAAATTTTAAATTCATAAATACTATATATTAAGAAAAGTAATTATTCACACCTTTTTTAAAATTAATATATGTTTATTTCATATATCTTACCCATCAAAAAAAAAAAAAAGAAAGAAAGAAAAACTGCAAGAAAAAATGTCGAATGTGTCACTGTATTCTCAATATTAAGAAAATAATTTATTATTAAAATTAATGAATTTTAAGGACATTTTATAATTTAAAGCATACAAGTAATATTAAACATACATTATTTTCTAATTAGAACGCGGGGACACGGAACAACTCCACTGAGGGTAAAAGAGGATATCGAAGATGCTTCTAGTGAACTGGGCAATAGGGTTTAAAGGTTGCGCTTCTTGGATGAAACGTCCAGAACTCTGTTGCTCTCGGCGAGTTAGGATCTAATAAATACAGTTCAAGATTTATGACCACCATAAAATGTGTTAAAGAGAGAATAACTTGAAACTTTTTTCAGAAATACTTTAAAAATAGGGAGAAAAAAAATTGAACCCCAAAAGAAAAAGTTCGTTATGTAGAAAATGCACTTCGCTACAGAGAGGTTATTTTACGAAGAAAATCGTGAAATGTTCAAGGTTCCAGGAAAAAGTTCGCTATATAGAAAAATTCGCAATATAGAGGTTCGACTGTACTTAAATTAGATCACTTTTTTTTTTTGTAACTAAGTTTTATTCTAATGTAGTTTTTGTAGGAAATTCTAAATCTGGATATTATTTTAAGAAATGTAAAGTTTATGAATTCGAAAGTTAGAATTATAATTTACACATGAAACGTCTCTTTCTCAATACATTTAAAACGACTTTAAGTGTTTTAAATCATCTCGATATTATACAAAACGCCCATTGTTTGATGTTTAATACATAATTCTGATATAGTAAATCATTGTTAACTTTTAAGTTTTGAAACGATAATTTTTTATATATTTCTGTGGCATCTGTTGATCTCAGAATATTAAATAAAGATAATTTAAATACATAACATTTCAACTTAATTGACTCTGCACTTTCATTAAAACTTTGTGGCCGCGGTAGCTTAGTGGTCATGAGTTCGTGGCCGACATATCATGTGCTCAATTCCTAGCGCTACTGAAAACCTAGGGAAGGCGTGTACTTAGGCTAAAGCACACTAAATCTATTATGGCTCATAATTTTCCAGTTGGCCTGTTGTAGAGGTTTGGAGAGGTCAGAAGGGCAGCTCAGGTGTCGTCCTCGTCACTTGACAGCGGTTCAAAATTATAAGATCTGTCGTCAATAATCCTCGTGTAGCCTCATAGTGTGATGTTAATAAACATTTATTCACATACAGTATAACATTTTCAAGCAAAGACTGTCGTCCATCCGGTATAGTGGTTAGCGACGTTGACAGCTGTGCCGTAGGGCCTGGGTTCGAATCCCGGAGAAGGCATGGCTGTTTGTAAATGTATATTGCCTTCACGGCATGGGGCTACTCTAAATAGTCGTCGAGCAGCAAGTCCTCTCGTGGAAGGGGAACAAAGGTGGGAGGCTCCTGATGCGCCCCCCCCCCCCTCCTCAGGGTGTTCTCCCTCAAAATTAGGGTGGATCTGAGCTAAATCGTTCTGTCACCTGTATGTGGTGTTCAAGGCTATGGTTAATGATAGGCTTACATATAGCCCCTTGCCAGTGAGATCAGATGGCATAAGAAACAACAACGAAAATAATATTTTCAACTATTAAATACACATATTTTTATTACATGAAACTTAATAAAGAATGAAAATTTAACTTTTGAAATTTTAAAAAATTAAGAATAAATAAATAAATAAAAATAATAATAATTACTCTCTAACTTTTATTTTTACAGAATAAAAGTATTTCGAGATTTTAATTGGAATTTTCCCCTTTTCTATGAAAAAAATTATTTAAGACATTTGAGAATTTGATGATTGACAGTTACTGAAAGAAAAAATACAGATTATCAATAAAATAATAAATAGGAAGTTAAATATGTTAAATTTCGAATTGACTGAATCACATATTTTTTTATTACTTGATCTGAAAGATTTTTAGCAATGCTCTCTCAGGGGATCCAAACGAATCTTCAAAAAACAGTTAAGATATATATATATTTTTTAACGAATCGAAAAAATAACAAACTTTGTAACGAATCGAAATTTACTAACCGAATAAAAAAGGTTTTAAAGAAAGCCGAAATATCAATATATGATAAACATTTTCGCAGCGGTGTTGAAAAAAAATACAAAGAAATCGCTGTTAAGATTTTAGAATTCATTCATCTGTTGCAACAAATGCATTTGAATTCACCGAAATTAATGTTTATTTCAATGTGTGCTTTGAGCTTTAGAAAAGCAGCTTGAAAAATGATTATCTTGATAAGTGGGGTCTGAAAGACAAATTTACAATCAACCGCTTTCAAGAAAAAAAAAGTCCTGGTTATATTATTATTTATCTCCTAGCTTATCTAGTTTAAAAGAATTATATGGATCTAAGAAAGCAATTAGGCTGGTAATGGAAGATATCATTCAATGAAATTATTTCGACGAATACAAACAAATGGAATATTCATCTTCAATCAGAGCCGATTCTGAAAACGAATCGAAAGGTGTGAGATGAAATGTATCCAAATTTTCGGTACTTAGTATTATCGCAACCGTATTGGCGACATTATATGAAATGAAGCACAAGGCTGCTAATTCAGCGCGTACGACACATACGAAATCGGGGTAGCCAACTTGGCGAGTTATCTTGAACGTGTGCATTGTTGCGATTGCACGTATCAAAAATTCATTTAAATATTTATTTATTACACAGTAGAACGTCGTTTATCCGAACGTTTATTATCCGGAGCGTCAAATATACGGACCAGTTTTATTTATTTATTTATTTTTTTTGTTAACTACATGTACTGTATCTGAATACGTTTTCGAACAGTGCAATGTTCAACAGTTGTTTCCCATGAGGCCAAAAGTGACGGGAAAACCCAAGGTCAGGGATATTAGGAGGAATTTCAGATTTAGAAGGCGAAAAAGACTTCAATATGACGACCACAGGGAGGATATTACCGACTTTGTCCAATCGATCCCAGGATTTCAAGAATGCGACGAAGAAGATATAGAAACCTAGATGGCATGCGATGCAGAAGACTGGATTTCAAATGCTAAACGATGACGAGATTGTGACTTCCGTGCAAGAAGAATCTGACCCTGTCGACGATGAAACTGGTGTAGACGAGAACAACAACAGCGAAAGTTGCAAGGGTCCATCAAATGCTGACTCGTTTTCTGCGTTAGAGACAGCTATGCAGTGGTACGAACAACAATCTCAGTGTGCTGTCCTACTCAATTACTACTGTTAAAGAGAACCAGAGACTTTGCAGTGAAAAAACGGAGGTATACAATAGTACAGTGAAAAATAAGTGATTATTTTTCACAATAAAGGTAAAATTGCGACATTTTGCACCCATTTTACTTTTTCTTCAAGCACGTTTCCCGCATGTGATTGATTTTCAATATTCGTATAGTGTGCGGTTTCATATACTGCATGGATCGCATTCGGTTATCCGAACAATCGCGTATCCGAACGGTGTCCGGTACCAATTGATTCGGATAAACGACGTTCTACAATAGATTTAATAAATTTGTGAAAAAAATAATTTATGATAATTTGTGTAAAAAATAATAATTTATTTTAATATTCCTTGTGAGTGTATGTGATTTTATTAGGATAGAAATATTTTTTTTTTTGCATTTACAGTAATTACATCATGACAAAAATTGAAGCTATTCAAAAATTATTTGATGTATTCTTTACTTTTCAGTTACATACATTTCTTATTCACTGTACTGGTGATTTATTCTAGAAAAAAAAAATATATTTTATAATATTTTAAAAAATCCTCTTAAATAGCCATTTTGTTGGTTTATTGGAAAACAAGTGCCATAATTTTTATTTTTTTAAGTCAATTCCTACTTTGGTCAACAAAGGAAAATTTTATTTTAGTTTATTAAATCTAATTAATGAACTATAATATTTGAAAAAACTGTATTAACATCAAGTGTCATCTACTACAAGTTCAAAAAGAAATGTATTTGAACTTCAGAAGATGCATAAAAAGTATTTTATTAACGACTGAAAATCTGAACTATATATATATATATATATATATAGGGAAAGAGTGAACCAATAGTAGAGAGAGAGAGGAATTGAGAAAAAAAAACAACATTCGTAACTGTTTTTCACATGGAAAACATATACCGAGGTAGATATTTTTTTATATAAATTTCGTTTTTTTAATAGGTGATCACTTTTTTATAAATTTTAAAATCGCACAACTCTTTATTAATCACGGTAATTGTAAAGTGTATTTTAAAAGATTTAAAACCTGTGCCCTTTCAGACATAGTGACCTACATGGTGGTCGTGAGCAAAGGGTAAAACATCTTATCCTTTTTTCTTCAAAATTTAAGATATAACAAACCAATATGTGGACAATGACCTCTAGCGGACAACTGAAGAAGCCGCCAGTCGAAGGGTTGCTGTCGGACCATAAAAAACGTGTAGGACTTATGTCCTCATTTATGGTTGTAATGCTAAATATGGTAGTTTCCGTAATTGTCTTTATTGTAGCTCCAAATGTTAATGTCCTTTAATGTTTGTAATTGTAATATTAAGATGTCATATTAAACTAACCACAAATGTTTGTGCGTCCGACTAATGCTTGTCACAAAGAAAGAAAATGTCTGAAGGTTAAACTACATGCTCTTAAAATCACTGGCATTCTCATTTTTTTCCAGTTTGTTTCAAGTGAAGGCTACATTCGCATTATTTTGTAACTTCATTGATTTGATTTTGTAATTTTTTTCATTGTTCTGATTTTATAACTTTTTTTACTTAACTGTTTAATTTTGTAATGTGCTTCTTTGTAATTTGTTTTTCTTATTTGTTTCGTAACTTTTGTCTTATTCATCCTTTATTTTATTTATCTTATATTGCTTGTTTTACTTATTTCTGTAAGCCCCGTGTGATACTTTTGTGACATTATTTTATCGCTATCATAATTGTTTTCTGTGAATTCTCAGAAATTATTTAAAGATTAAAAAACGATAATTATCTTATTGCAAAAGATAAACAAATCAATGGAAAAAAAATACAAGAAATGAGAATCAAGGAAAACTTCGACAAATTGCTTAAAAGAATACATTTTGTTACACTTTTCATCGCCTTTTTTCACAGGAGAAACAGATATTAATCTAAATTCTTAGAATTTTCGTCAAATTCAGTTGTCACCAAACAGGAAAATGGGATGTTCCAATAAATTCAGTCACGCTATGCAGAGAGAGACAACCCTTGTCTAGAACATTTTATCAGTATGTACATTCATCTCACTTTTGACAGATTAAGCTGTTTTTTGACTGTCGCGTCTGTTAGTGGAAACGACCTTGTTTTTATTTTTGCTGGGAATTAGTCGGGATCAACGAAGTGTCCATTTTTCAGTAATTTTGTATTGGGTTTTGTCGAACATTTTTTTTCAATAATCTAACTATTTGAACAAAATAATTCTTTTTTTAGAATTGTTTGATAGCGTTTTTTTTTCTTTTAATAATAATACTTTATTCAAGGTCACCCATATTAAATGATTTAACCCCTTCGCAACGGGCGGTGCAAATATGCGTTTTAGAAAAACGCTCTGGTAGGCCGGGCGATGCATGTAGGACTTTTCAGCTGGAACGTTTTTTAATGACAAACTAGATGGCACCCTATATCCATTATGTTGAAACTGAACATAGCTAGAGTAACCTGATCTTCAGTTTGTGTATATTCTTCCTGGATTTGGCATTTTGCTCATCAGCTGTGGCGGGGGAGGGGATAATCGAAATGTAAACAAATAGCTCGTAAAATTTCCACTTGATATAAAACATTCGCGTTTCTAATAACTCTCCCAATGCTTTTTTTTTATTTTCTTTTTCTTAACAGTGTGGAGTGTTTTAGGATTTTAGCATCAGTTCTGTTACGGTTTTTGTTGCTTTCGGAGATATTTCACGCACTTTTTTTATTTCAAAACCTTGACTTCAGGTTATTATTTGATTGTTTTGAAGGCATTTTCCTAACCTTAATATGAACAAAAAGGGTGAAAAAAGCTCAAGTGTATAGTCACAAGTCACAAACCGTGTGTAAATAATAATAATAAAAACGCTACAAACATTTTATGCTTGCAAATCATACAGTGTAGGACTTAGCGTTTCTCCATGCTTCGAGATTTTCCACACTCAATCTTCATTTTAATTTTGCTACTTCTTTTTGTAAATAATCTTTCTCGTAATTTTTTTTATTAATTTGAAAGTGTATTAATGTGTTTTGTCAATGAAAATTTGGGAAAAAATGGAATAGTGCTAACGAAATTTATTTCCCAAGGTAAGTCACATTTTTTTTTTTTTATAATTTCATGTAAGTTAAAGGAAAAAAGTTATTACATTCTAGTTTTAATGTAACTGACAACTTGTGTAAAAATCTAAAAGGGTACCAAACATTACGACGTTAGGACTGACATTTTATTATTTATGCTTTTTTTTTCTTCTTAAGTTAGACTTAGAGACGAAAGTTTAAGAGTCTTGAAGTGCAAGTCCTTACGCATTTACTCCGTCCCTAGCGAGCGTCTCATAGAAAATCGTCCCGTCCTGAAGAGGTTAACCATGTAGATAAATACGAAGCTTCTAAAATGTTTTGAAATATCAGATATGTTTTGTTTTCCTTTTCTTTTTCAATTGACTAAGGCAGCCAAGAGGTTATGGTGACGAGGATGCATGAGTTCGAACCCTAGAGCTACTAAAGACCCACCTACTTGAGGAACTGATGCATGTTAAATCTGTTGAAGCTCCAAGTCCTCCCGTTGGAGTGAGAGTTTTATTTACGTCACCCCATTGGAGTGGTGTGGTGGTTTGAAGTTTAAAATTACGACACCCATCGCTAATACCCCCGCGTGTTGCTTTATAGTGCAACTTTACTAAACAATCTCACTCCTTTTTCCAATTAATTTTATAATTACTAAATTCATATACGTGCTTAGCTTTGTAAATTGTTAAGCTATATAGAAGTTTAAAAATATTATCCTCATTTAAATAGTGCATTATTGATACCATTGAACAACTTCTAATTTTTAGAATTTTAATCCCACAGTCAGTTAAATAATATTTTTCAAACTTCAGTTATTTCTAGAGCTGAATTGATATCGAAAACACGAGAGTAAGATAGAAGTTGAAATTGTCTGTAGCGTCTAAGAGTAGTTTAGATTACTTATTCCTATCAATCTTTGTACGGTATGAATTCGGCTCTAATATCAGTAGACTTTTACGAATGCTTGACCTTATTTTTCTAGATTAGTAATGAATTGTTCACTTAAAATAATTTCCTGTAAGTTTACGAAAGAAAAGTAAGCAGTTAAAAGAGATTAACTTTAATAAACATTACTGTAGATAGACTGAATTGACTTGAATAGTAAAGATAAAAGTAGCATAGAGATTTTGGAAACTTATAAAGATGGATGCAGCAGTATTATATATAAACAATGCTGACAAAACAGCTTTTAAATTTATATAAAAGTGGGGTTTAACGAGCTTTAAGGTTTTTATAAGTTTCAGGCACTTGTGCTACAAGTAATGTATGAAAAGTATAAATTGTTAAAAATTGTTTTTATTTCTAATGGAACTGCGGATCTGTATTTTACCATTGCAGACTTAGTACATTCACCGGTATCTCTTTTTAGTCCGGCACCATATAGATGGTATACCAATCGCTGAAAGTAATTTTGAGGCTCTGTTTCTTCCCAAGAGGGTGGTACCTGAGCGCTGACGATGCGAAATCGAACTAGGAATTTAATTTTGCCGAGAGCTCCTAAGGGATCTTTTACATGATGCATAATCATACGACATGGATACTGTCGATTTTCTGCAACATGAAAATCCACCGACTTGGGCTGGGGTTGAACCCACAAACTTAGGCGTACCAGGGCAGCGCGTAGACAACTACCTCACCCAGCCAGCGCATTTAAAAATAAAAACATAGAAATCATAATAATTCAAATACAAACATCACATTAAAAATAATTATTAATTGAGATTACTCATATAAAAACAACGCCAATACGCTTTTTCCCCTTTCAAATGAGGCCGCGGATTGGTAATTACCATTGGAGACCTAGTACATTCCAGGAAATTGGTATAACTTTTTTTAGTGTGGCACTGTATGGATGGATACCAGGTGCCGCGCAGTGTAATTTTGACGGCCAGTTTCCTTTCACGATGAGATATTGTATTAGGACTTTTAATTCTGCCGAGATCATTCAAGTCAAATTAGTACTCTAGGGATATTTAACATGCCGCGTAATTATACTATATGGATGCTGTCGATTTTTTGCATCATGAAAATCCACCGACTTGGGCCGGGGTCGAACCCGCAAACTTGGGCTTACAAAGCCAGCGCCTAAGCAACTACACAACCCAGCCGACACGCCATTAAATAAATCTCACAAAAACACTTTCAGGTCAATTTTTAAATTGAGGAGATAAGTTAGTTTTATACGGTGGCAACTTTTCCCATCATGCACACACAGTAGTTAGTTCCACAAAATATGCTTGTCCTTACGTTTGGTGATATGAAGAGATGGGTGCAATCTTTTTTTCCCTTTTAGTACTCACATTTGCATTAAAGTGGTTTGATTTCCTTTACTACGAGAGCGTACCGATTTCTAGGAAAAAATATTGCACACTTTCTATAACTCTCTGTCTCTCACATAATTCTTCCAGTGCCAAATGTAGAGATAAGGTAGATAAACGTTTTTCAATGAGGACATCATGTATGTCCTTACACTTGGTGGTACGACGAGAGTAGTGCAATTTTTTGCTGTACCAAAGTGGCTTAGTTACATAATGAAGACAAAAAAGTGAGAAAACACATAAATCTATAGTACCTAAAAACAGTACTCTATACACCCTTTATAAAGTAATTGTAAATGGCGCTACAAGTACACATCATTTGCATGTCGAAACCAGCACATGGTGCAAATTTTTATGCCTATTGGATGTTTCATCATGGTGTTGCATTTTGGATGGTTAGCAGAATATATGATCTACCTAGTATTTTTTTTTTTTTTTTGGAATCACAATAAACAAATTAAAAAAAAATTTTTTTTTTTGAATACACAAGTTATTTTATGCACTTAATTCAGTGAAAAAATGGGATTTTTATGAAATAGTTTTTAGAAGCTAAAATAACGTTAATTACTTAATAGATTGACATGGATTTAATTTGGTGGTGAATCCGGCAACATCTAAAGGTTCACTTAAGGTATCCGACTACGTTCGGATCCGTGATTTTGCTAAAGCGTATAAATGGATAATATTTATGATATTTAGTGTCACTTAGATTAGAAAATGTATATAAAATGGTTTTAAGAATGGTATTACAATAAAAAATTATTAAAGTACAATATTTTGACAAAAAATGAACTTAGAATGACCCATTTTCAAAATATTCTCCTTTTGTGAAAAATTCTTCTATTATAATAATATTTTGCCTGTATATAGCTCAAACCTCTGGACAGAGGCTCAATTAGAATTTTTGAAATTTATAACTTAGAAGTGGGTTTATACATGTTTTACGATAACAGAGGGGAGAAATTTTAAGAAAAAAAAAAACGCCGATAATTATTTCAATGGGTTGTAACTCTGAAAATAATGTGAATTTTTCAAAAATCATAGTTGAGCCTCTGTACAGAGGTTTAAGCTATGTACAGGCAAAATATTATTATAATAGAAGCATTTTTCACAAAAGGAGAACATTTGGAGAAAAGATTATTCTAGGTTAATTTTTTGCCGAAATATTGTATTTAAACAATTTTTTTTTTGTCAAAATGTCCTTAAAACAATTTTATACATGTAGTCTAATCTAAGTGACACTCAATATCATGAATATTATCCATTTATGCACTTTTTTAAAATCACGGTTCCGAACGTAGTCGGATACCTTAAGAATTCGACTGTGAAAAATAAGTACAAGTTTGGATTGTCTTCAAACAAAAGTGGGAAATAAAATAAATGATGTTCCGAGTCAAATTATCTTGTTAAGTGAGTGTTACTAATTAAGACACCAAAAAGGATACCCTTCGAGCTAATATAGTAGTGATATAAATTTTATAGCTGTGATGATAATTTGAGAAGTTATGAAGTGTATCACATTTTTTGGCAAGTTTGTATAAATTTAAAAAAAAATTAAGTTATAGAAAAAGTGTTTTCAATAAAAATAATTTTTTAGTAAAAATCAGAACGCTCTCTAAAACATCAAAACTTTGATTGTTCACTCTGCCCTTTTTTCAATAAACCGCATCTGTGACTTGGAACTGAATGCATGGATGGCAAAGGTCAAAACCGTAAAACAGGGAGCTCCTTTATCTGACGAACATACACAAATCTGAAGTGGCGAGAGCTGTTAAAAGGGATTAAAAAGAAAGAAGCATCACTTCTGCAGTTAAGCGTAAGATTGACGCTAAGTGTAAATTGTTTATGCCAAAACGTTACACAGTTTGGAATGGGTAGCTCCTTCCTTATCTGTGAGAAAACGTAAATGTGAATTGGTGACAGTCAGTTTAGAGTAGAAAGATACAAGCTTTTTTTTAAAGGAGGTAAACAGACATAAACATTTTTAAAAATGTAACAGCAGTAAGAAACAAAATACAAGCTCACAAAAAACTCTTATATAACAAATTTACAATGAATTTGTAAATTCTACAAAAAGAAAGAATACAAATTTTCAAATAATATATTCAAGAGAAAATGTGCAAGGAAAGTTGATTTTTTCGATGTATAACATCTAAATATTCGAAAGTGTATCAAATATAAACGAGACATTTTTTAAAAAATATATTCCTATAGCAATCATAATGAGTTATTTAAAGTTTTTTTTTTATTTCTAATGGCAAATTATGAACAGTTATTAACAGAGTTCATCAATCTACCTAATACATTCACCGAAAGCAGGTATTTTTTTTTTAGTGCGGCGCCATATATTCCCCAATCTTTTTATCGCTGCGGACCGGGGGCTGCGGTAGCCCAGTGGTCAAGGTATCGGATCATGGCAAGCATGTCATGAGTTCGAGCCCAGTACCACTAAAGGACTACCGTGTAGGGCATCGATGCACGCTAAATCTGTCGAGAGCTGAAACGTCCTCCCGTTGGTGTGGTAGTTAGGAGAGGGGGTGCCAGCTCAGGTGTCGTCCACGTCATTTGAACATAGTTCAAAATTACGTGGTCCGTCGCCAAATGTCCTCGTGTAGCTGAACAGTGCGACGTTAATATTCACTCGCCGCGGACCGGTCAACGTTTGTTAATTTTATCGCGGCCCGCTGAGGGGGAGGATGTTGAATGCTTATATTTTAATTGTTTTGGTTTAATAATTTTAATTTTTAATTGTGTGTGTGTGTGTGTGACTTCAGAATAAAATATAGCTACACCAAAAAATGAATATAAAGTGATTTTCATAAAAAAGTAGTCCAAACACAAGAAAAATATATCAAAGTAAATAAAACAGAAATAATTTAATGTTTCTTGTGCGGATCGGTGTCGGTCCACGGACCGAGGGTTGGAGACCACTGATATCTCTGATACTGATTGGCGGATACCAATCGCCGTAGGTAATTTTGACGCCCAGTTTCCTCCCTAGAGGGAGGAACTTGAGCTCTGACGATGCGAACCTGTACTAGGATTTCATTTTGCCTAGATCAACCCCTAGGGACCTATTACATGCGTATAATCATACGACATGGCCGATGTTGATTTTCTGCATCATGGAAATCCATCAACTTGGGCCGGGGTCGAACCCGCGACCTTGGGCACAGAAGGCCAGCGACAAACAAACCACGCCACCCAGTCGACTTATTTAAAGTTTAAACGATTGTTTTATACTTCACATGTTCAATTACTTAATCACTAACAAGACGACTAAACACAAAGAACCTACTGTAGCAGCACAGCAAATTAATATTAATTTTTAAATCAGCGGTTCTTTAACTTTCGATCGCTGAGCGCCGCGGGGGGGGGGGGGGGGGGGGGGGGCGGGACAGACCCCCCAAGATTTTGAAAATCCCTCCCCGACATAATATTCTTGATCAAAATACAAGTTCCAGTGATGTTTTTTCACACACATTGAGGACTATTTAGTAACATAGTCTAGTATGACACATTGTACAACTTTTCCACGAGGCCTTTCAGAGTCCGTAAAAGAAGGAAATCTCAATGTTACATGAGAGACACAGCGGACCACAATTTAAGAACCTCTGTTTTAAATATAAATATTAAAATTTGGCAGATTGAATACTTAGTTCGGTAATGATAACTTATTTGAGTCTCAGGCGTATTTAACGCGCACCTATGCTTTCCAGCTGCATTTGTTAATTTATTGGTATATTGGGGTATAACGCGCACCCCTTTTTTACAAAGGGGCCAGAAATATACGGGTATAACGCTCTTATGGTTTAAAGTCCATTTATTCGTATTATCCCAGGCTTTTGAAAAACAGCATAATTCTAGAATTACAACCCTTTTAAGTTTATAAGGTACAGTCATTTCTTTCAAATAAACCGTGTTCTGATTTATGTAGACGTTTAATGTTTTTTATTACTCATCTTTCTTTTCTATTTTTAAAGCTATAATTTTTAGCCCCGGCGTATAACGCGCATCCGTAAATTTTGATCTTATTTTTTGTTAAAAATGTGCGTTATACCCTGCATTATACGGCATATAAATTGCTTAAGAAGTTGAAAATTTGGCTCATGATCGTCGACCCCAAACAAATCTAACTGGAATTAAAATTCGAGACCTTAATTCTTAATGACGAATACCAGTACACGAATTTAGTAACAAAATGGACATAAATTATGAGAATGGTCAATTCATTGTTCGGAATAAGTTGTACACTCTCAAAATCAAGAGGGCCTAAAATTTTTAATACAAATTTAAGGGTGGCAAGAACAGACATTTATCAAGGGCATTTAAATTGCTCTGAAGTAAGAGAACATTTTTTTTATATGAGTTTTAAATTGCAATGAAAGACGGGGGGCATCACTACGTACCTAAAAAAACGCGTTCCAGTATGACATAACACATAAAAAAATGGAACTGCTTCACTAAAGAAACTCGATTATCAGGTGATTAAAATCCTTGCTACTAATTTTTGAAATTCACACAGTATCGTATAAGTCGAATTTCTTCATGACTGATGCACAATTATGTAAGAGATGGGGAAAAGTATTTGAAAATCTAAAAAAAAGATTATGAATGAACGACAAGGAGAATAGCAGGATTTAGAGAAAGCCCACTAAGATCTGCAGCAGGAGTGATTTTCTCAGTCAGAGTACCCCCTCTCCTCTCCCCCAATTTTTCAAGAAAATCAGTTTGAGTTGCCGCTAAGTATTGACTCGACAACCTTGGAGACTTCTTAGATTAACTCGGAGACGTAGATGAAGATCGTTAGGGCTTCTAGGGGACAAGTTACGCACATTATCAGACAGCAAAGATTATGGGTGAAAGAAATGACCATTTATGAGCTCTTAGCGATACATCCAATGATTCTGAGCCATTATAAATTGATGAGAGAATAACACCCGAATTAATGTTATACTTTTTTAATTTTCATACCATACAATGTGAAGATTTTGAGGACCAATTATGAATGATAGGAAGCAGCTCATTATTTCTAATCAAAATCAAACTTTAAATCAGAGATCTACAATTTACAAAGCTGCTGTTTTATCAATCGGACTCTACCATACTTTTGAAGAAGTTACAAGATTCTTATTAGATCATATTGTGTAAATGCACGAAGCATTTTGCAAAAGGAAGTAAGGTAGTCTAATGGTAAATAGCAGAACTGAAGAATAATTTATAATCTTGACATCGTTATCATTACTTTTCTAGACCTAGAATTGAAGATTACGAAATAAAAGAACAGAAATTTACCGATTTCTTTATTAAAAAGCTAAACTAAACTCGGTTGCGCAACAGCCCATGGTGGGTCAAGGCCTACTGGGCCCATCTCAGTTTCCATGACCTTCGGCGTTAAGGTGCATGAGCAGATGTTTCGGTCAGGTGGTCAGTCTGACGCAAAACCCTGTGTTTAGTTCCCAAGCGAGTTCGGTACACATTTATCGACCCGTTGAAGGGATGAAAGGCTTAGTTGACCTTCCCCAGCCCGGGGTTTGAATTCCGGACTTGCGGTGTGGAAGTGCGATACGCTACCACTGGTCATCTGATTTCTTTATTAATCATCAATATGATACACAGAAAAATTTGAAAAACGTTTTGAAATGGAATTTAATTTGAAAAACATTTAATTTAAAATTTTGTTAAGTTATAAGATTTTGGAAATACAACTGTCTCCTTCAGAAAAATAAGTTTGGGCATTATAGATAACAGGTACAATTTCTTTGCATATCACCACTAATAACGTTAATTTTATTCCATTAATCACATGTAATTTTTATAATAGTCTTTTAGATATACATTTTAAATCAAAAACCCATAGCTACTGTTAAAAAAAGGACAATTTTTTGTTCCAAGCATACAAATTAAATATTGTCAGTGTGGGGTGTGTAATTAATTTAACGATGTTTCCCTATTCTAATGATAGCTTTATAGCTAATCTTAACGATAACTTTACAGTTGTAGCGGGTCTGTGCCTGCGAACTTTTTACTAATCTTCTTCGGGTAAATTTATTCTTTTTAACTGTATGTTCTATTGAAAACTTTCTCCCGAAGACTTGATTTATTAACTGAGTGGTTCTATTACAGTGTTGACATTTAGGTACACAACGTTAGTCAACGGATAGTCAATTATTGATAGTGTTGGGGTGAAGCGAGTGAACTATTTTTTCTGGCGGAAGGGTAACTGTGTGACCCGCCCATACGAGTTTTTCCCGCTTCAATCCCACGCATTCCTTCTACGGGGTTCACTAGCTGACGGTCGCTGTGTGCTTTTGGTCAGACTTGCTGTGTGCTGTTTCCGTGATCGTTATTTTCGTATTTGTATATAAATAAATGTGCTGTCCCGAGATACCTGAGTAGAAGTAATTTCACAAAAGAACAACAGATAGTTGGAGGATAAGTGATAAAATTGAGCTTAAGATTTACACCCGGGTTGAGTTAAGTTTGGTGTTTTATGGCGCAAGAGCCAGTTTTGGCTATACTGCGCCAAACATTCATAGGTCTGTGGTCTGGACGGGAAAAGAAGAAATTGGATGACAAGATGGAGGGTCGAAAATAGAGAAGGATCACTGGGGTACCCCGGGGTCGTGACACCCGTGTTTACCAAAGAGAGTAAATTGTGAGTAGAGTAAGAGAGTATTGTGACACCCGTACCCACCTAAAGAAGGTGAGCCCCCTGAGGGGGATTTACGCCCGGAGGTCGTACAATTAAGAAAGAGAATTATAGCATAGAAGTTCAAAGTGTTCCTAGAGTAAGAGTAAATTATACATATGTATTAAATAGCCTTAAGCCGTGCGATTGCTCTTTTAATTAGTTTCTTAGTGCATTTCCTACTTTTAGTTGTGTCGTTTAAGTCAAAGGGATAATAAATTTGAAACTTGTTATGAATGATCTTGACTCGAACCCTCAAACACCAACAACTGCTAACCGGTTTTCATACAGTTATCACCAGAAAGTGTTCTGATTACAAGCAGCATTTTTAAAACTGTTTTTGCAAAAATGAGGGTTTCTTCCCCCCTCTATGCACACACACACAGCCAAGAATTATCATGATTTATAACTGTACAAATTATAATGCCAATGCAAAAATAAGTTAAGCATAATACATTATGCTGATTAAAAATAATTAGATATACACTCATGGACAACAAAATTAGCGCACCAAGAAATAATTGCGGGATCCTAACGAAATTTGGCATGAAGGTACATGTCGGGGAGATATGGAAATGATTAGAAATGCAGCGTGACTGCGCATTACGTATAGTCGGGAGAGGGCGTTTAATGTCGTTCTCCGTGGAGTGTAAAACAGGTAACCAAAGCTTGTTTGAGTGTGCTGAATCGTTTACAAAGCAACAGCTGAGGTAGACATGCCCTTACGCCGTTTTCGAAGACAATATGAGCAGCTGTTGCAAGTTGAGAGGGGGAAAATCATCGGCATGATGGAAGCTGGGTGGTCAGCTAGGCGAGTAGCTCGTCAATTAGGCCGCTCTGATTGTGTTGTGACCAGTAGATCCGAGAGATGTCATTTACATGAAGACCAGGCCCAGGACGCCCTCAACAGACCAGTCGTCAAGAAGACCGCCACATCGTAAGAAATGCACACGTACAGCCAACTGCTTCATCGGCCGCCATCCAGGCGCAGGTAGCACCTTCACTACTACCCCCCGTGTCTTCTCGAACCATACGAAGGCGCCTGGCTGAAGGACATTTGGGATCGCGGCGCCCATTACGTGTGCTCCCCTTGACGCCCACCCATCGACCCCTCCGTTTGGAGTGGTTCCGCGCACGAGGAAACTGGATTGCAGCGGAATGGAACCAGATTATTTTTAGCGACGAATCCAGATTCAATCTCAGCAGTGATGACAATCGTGTTCTTGTGTGGAGACCCCGTGGTGAACACTTCAATCCTGCCTTTACTTTACAGCAACACATCGCTCCCACAGCCGGTACGATGGTATGGGGTGCCATTACCTACAATACACGGTCACCCCTAGTATTGATCCGTGGCACCATGACAGCGCAGCGGTATGTCCATGACATCCTGCAACCACATGTGTTGCTACTCATGTAATAACTCCCAGGAGCCATTTTTCAACAAGACAACGCTCAGCCTCACACGGCAAGGGTGTCACAAGACTGTCTCCGCACTGTTACAACCCTTCCTAGTCCTGTCCAATCCCCAGATTTGTCTCCAATCGAGCATATCCGGGATGGCGAGTTGTTCATCTCAAGTTTGAACGAACTAGAGGCAAGATTACAGCAAATATGGAACGAAATGTCTCAAGACATCATACAGAACTTGTAGGCCTCAATGCAGGATCGTATCGCATCGTGCATTTGCGCTAGAGGGGGTTCAACAGGGTATTAAATCCTCTGTTCTTTTGCCTTTTTCTCTGAAATAAATGATCCTTTTTTCTTTTCTAATGATTTACTTATATCAAAATAATCATTACGTATGTAAAATATCGTTTCATTTTTGCGACTCCTTCTTGGTGCGCTAATTTTTCTGTCCATGAGTGTAATTATCCAGCATATAAATACAAAAGTGATCAAAATTAATTAATCAACTTTACTCTTCCCCATTCACCTCATAGCATTTGTAACGGTATCTAAATAAACCAGTACTAGACATCACGCGAAGATGATCGTTTTAGCGTGATCGACGAAGCATCCGCGTTTGGAACGGAAAGCGCTCGGTTCGAATCTTCCCACATTTGGTGACCTGTGACTGAAGTAAGAAAACACAACTTTTTGAATTGTCGTGGCGCCATCTACCGCAAGAAAAATAAATAAATAAAACAATAACAAAAAATAAATAAACACGCCCTCAGTAACAAACAAAAAAAATCATTCGCCTATCCACCTCACTGGTGGGAGAGTAGTGTAGCGGTATCTAAATAAACCAGTACTAGACATCACACAAAGACGATCGGTTTGGCGTGATTGATAAAATTCCCGCGTTCAGAACGGAAGGTGCCCGGTTTGAATCTTCCCACACATTAATACCTCAAAGATTTTCAATACATTGTAAATACTTTTGGTTTATGTAATCTTTAGGAAAGTCTGAATCCATTAGAAAAAAACCCCACAAGCATTTGATTAAATTAAACATCGTTTAAAAATTGAAGAACATCATTTAAAAGGCAAAAATAAAGAACAGCATTTAGGAAACTGAAAACAAAAAGTGCAACTTTTTTTGTATTTATTTTTATCCTTTTAAAACCATAATAAGTTGTAAATGAAGGAGAAAAACCTTCAACTTTGGAATAAAAATAAACCCTACTAACAATGAATACTTTTTCATTCTTTGAAAGCTTCTTCGCAAACGACAGATCTTACAAGCTTAAGCTTACATTAAAGTTTTTGGCATAAAAAATTTTTTTTTTGAAAAAAATGGTATTTTAGGTACTATGCTTATGTGCATAAGATTAAAATGTAAAAATTAAATAACCAATATTCATTTAAATACTTCTCTAATTATTATGAATTTTAAGAGTATTATACTTGCCTTTCTAAATAATTGTTAAAATTATAGATTAAGTGCAAAAAGAAATGATTTGCCAGCCGCTGTTTATATGTTTTGTTGCCACATTTGTGATGTGTTTTCCCCCCTTAGAATTCTATAATGTTTTTGTGGGAAACAATTACTATAATTAAAGAATAAAATAATTTGTCACCTTTAAAGTAATTTCATACATATATAAACTAAAAAACCTGCAACTAATAAGTCAACTAAGAGACTCTTTATAAACCACAACAAGTGCATAATAATCTTTTGGTACACAAATTGTTTTTTGGGTAAATATTTCACTCAAAGTAAATTCTTAAAATTAAATTAAATTTAATTTTCATTAGTTTAATTTCAACATTTTTCATTATTTTCAGAAAAATTCATACTAAGCTGATTTTTTATAAGGAACAAGAAATTAATTAAATTATACAGCAAAAAAATTTCTTTAAATTATTAAGTATCAACAATTGAATCCATTTTTTATTCACAAAAAGTTACAATTACGTAAAACATTGATAGTGAAAGTGTAAAAGTAAAATAATAATTAAATGTTTCAAATTCAAAGTCAGAAAAATCTTTCAAAATAAGAAATTAAATTTTTAAGAGATAAAAAAAATTGCTTATTACAATATTTTTTTAAGAAAAAAAAAATGTTAAAATATTTAATTACATGAATAATTTCATATCTTTTCAAGTTTTTATTTTATACATCATTATCTCTTTAGATTTTTTTTATTTTTGTTCGTAATAAAACAAATGTAAAGAATCTCATATAAATATTTTATTTATTCACATATAGTCATATTATTTTATTTACATAATTCAAAAAGCATTCGTCACCTGACTGATAAAACATCATTTGTTGAATTTTGACAATTAAGTTTCTCCAGACGTGAAGTGTCTTGTTCAGATAGAACTTCTACTGAATCTGCAGCACCATTCTCCTCTTTTTCTTTTAGATTTGGATTATTAACAAGTCCTAGAGTAATGACAGCAGCCAAAGCAGCCGCTTGCTCAGCATTTTTCTTATTCTTTTCTCTAATAAGTAATAAAAAACATTGATTGAACGTTTTAAAATTTTAGATAATTCTTTAACAATCACATAAAGTTTTATTTTACTGATTTAAAAGCAAAGCTACAATAATTACAAATAAAGCGGAAATTTCTTATTAATTTTGTTGAAGCGATAAAAACTAAATTTAACTTTGATTCAAAACATATTCTACTTTAGTAAATAAATAAGAAAACTAGATTAACAAATTTATTAAAATACATTAACACGACAAATAATGAAGCATTAATTCTAGCCAAGATCATGTAAATAATTAAGGATTTGAATAAAAATGTCCCGGTTTCAACATGCAAATGGCTCAAATTATCTAAGTTAAGCCAATGGAATTTTCTTATTGACACTGGAGAGGGCACAATTTTTATCCCATGCAGCAAGAATCAAAGGACAGAGGTTAGTGATATGAAATTATTTGCTGTTAATTCCTCTATTATGAGTATAAAATACATTTTGATCAAAAATTTTATCTGTGTAACTAGATCTTGTCTGATGATTTGCTTAGATTTTTGTCAACACTGATGTCACAAGTCCAATTATTGGTGCTGACTTTATGAATAAAAAAAAATATATGTGACTACTGGTCAACATGAAACATTAAAAACTTGTCAATCTGCTTAGTTTAGAATTAATGCTGAATGCATCAGAGGACCTTCATTATCGTTAATAATGACTGTTAACTATAATTTAGATCCATATAATATAACCCTAATACAGAGAATCAAATTCTCTCTCACCCATCAGTATTAAAAATGCAAAACCCCTTCTCACACCAAGACAATGTAAAATATCAAATTATTTCAGAAAGTTCTCCAAGCATAGAAAAAGTACAAATGTTATCAGCAGAAAGGTATCTTGTAGCTACGGAAGAATTCGATTACATGCTGCTGCAAAGAATTAGTCGATCATCCAAAAGTTTTCAGACAAGGCCTGTAAATTTGGCCAAAAAGAAAAATGGAACTGAAGTATTGGAAGATACTGAAATGATGAAAAATTCTTTACAAATAACTTTAGTTAATGGCTAATATGAAAAAAATTATTCATCTGCAGCATTTTAATTTCATGAAATCAGAATAACAATAATAATGATTAAAAACTTACAAGCATCGATTTGTATATTTTTGACCATTTACTGTGATAATAGACTGAAAACTTTTTTCATATTGGTCCTGAAAATAAAATATTTTAGATTCGTAAAACAAAAATAAGCCAAAATTTTAATCTGTCATTGTGTGAACACATATAAAACAAATATGTTTCTAACATACATAGGCTACATAAAAATGTTAATATTTTAGATTAACAGCTTTTAACCCTATAACGAGCGGTGGTATCTGTATGAAACCACTATTTTCTAAAAAATATTTCTAAACGCACAGTGGTATTTGAATGAAACCAGTGGTTCTACAGATATCTTTTATCTTTCACAAAAGATACTAGATGTCAGCACAAAAAACTCTTCTTTCTGTGAGAAAAATGCATCGTTTTAAAAACCTTTTTTTGAACACTTTCAAAAAAAGTTTCTTTAGAAAATAAAAACAGATAAATATTCAAAGTAAGTTATGTACATTTTTGCTGCATATGCTGTTCATTTCATAACTAATTTTTAGAATGATAAATTATAAAAAGAACTGCCTCATAATAAGTCATCTAAGTGGTGGTTTCATAGGGATACCACAGCGCATTTAGAACATGAGAACTGTCCAACTTGTAGCACTCACACCTAAGAGATATTCCCCCTTGTTTTTCTTTTTCTGACTCAGGCAGTGAAGTAACTAATAATTTATGGGGTTTTTGCCATTGCTTTAGGGGAGGGGATTTTGTTTATATTGAAATGGTGATGTTTTTCTCGAATGGAGATTTTTTCTCATCTCATTTACGTTCTTTTTATACTGAAGAGAGGTCGAATTTTTTGGATGGTGAATATATGTTCTAATATAGCTGATACTATGTATTTCTTTTAATATTACTTTTGTTTACCTCTTTCTCAATTAAATTTGCTAATATTTAATCTTTTGAAGATAATTTTTATCAGTATTATTGCATGTTTTAATAATTTAATAAGAAAGAAACAGTGAAAAATCTGGCTATTGAAGTTGATTTCAATCTCTTATAGTTATATTTTGTAATATTTAACATTTAAAATGTAATTCTAATACTTAATATTGCATGTTTTAGTAAATTTATTACAAAATATATAAAGAATAATCTTACAAATCTGATCCAAATCAGATTGGGGGGGAATGTACTGTAATTTTTTTAAAGGTATTTTCTCTGTTCTTAGGTTCTATACATTGCATTTATTAATTTTATTTTGAAAAATTCAGCTAATTTATTTTTCCGCATGTCAAAGGGTTAAAGGTTTACCAAATTTAAAATAATCACTCTTACTATATGCTTACAGTTTGATAAGTGGGTTTGTCCATATTTTGTTCTTTTATCCAATTCCATAAAACACTCTTAGGAAGGTCATCTATACCAAAATTTGACCTATAAAAATAAGAGTCAATATTGTAATTTGAAATTAAAGGTTACATATATAGATCTAGAAAACTTTTAACTACACCTTATTATCAATTTGAAATGTTTTCTCTATGTATGATAGTAAAAAGAATATTTGAAAAAAAAATTAACAAAAAGATCTTAAATGGAATTCTCAATTCAGTAATTTAAATTTCTACATGAGTCTCCTTAGAGGATTTTCTGATTATGTATTTTAAAAAAAAATCAGATAAGTGAAGAAAAAAAAAATCACAAATAAGAAACTCCTTGAAACTTTACTATAACTTTCTAAGACAAAGATGTATCAAAGAAGTTCACATATTCAAGTTACAATTTAATATAATATTGCCTGGACCTTTACTTCCAGAAATCTGCTAAATGAAACAAAATGCTAAATATATTTATGGTTATTCAACTGCAAATAGAGTTAATGTAATAGAAAATTTCTTTTTGATTCCTGTGTGATAAAAGTTGAATCAATAATATTATAAACCCTTTAGGTACAGGCTTATTTGGAAAATTCTTGCATTTGAACGAATTTAATTTGTTAATGTGCAGAGTCATTTATAAAGGCTGTAGATAATGTGTGAGAATACATTTATTTGACTGGTATGATAAACATATTATCGTAAAATCTGGCATATCCCCCTTTTTTTACGAAGCCAAAAATGTACATGCACAAGTTTTGAAGTCATTTATTCAAGGTATCATCCCAAGCTTTTGAAAAAATGATATGCTTCTAGAATTACAATCCTTCAAGTTCATAAGGAATGTCATGTATTTTAAATAAACAAAAGTATTTCGGTATATGTAGAAAAATAAAAAATTTTTTATGCTCATCTCTTTTTTTTTTTTTCTTAAATTTTTAAAGCTATCATTTTTTATATTCCTGCAGATAATGCACACCCCTTAGTTTTGATTTTATTTTTTGTATTAAAAGTGCAGATTACATGCTGGATTTTTTGGTAATTAAAATCCCAAATCAAGTCAACTCCTAAAAATATATATATATATATTCAAAGAATCACAAAAAGCAAATCAATATTTTTGGAGAGTGCAATATTTTTCAAAGCAGATAGGTAAATGTAAATCTTACAAATATTTCACTATCATCCTCATTTTTTAGTTTGCTAGTGTCTTAGAAATTTTCATCTTGCAATTCACTATACTTATCATCATCATAAATTTCAAAGTCTCTTTCATTATCACTTTCATAAAATGTTTTACTTATTTCTGACATTTTAAAACAGTCTATCACAAACAAGATTCAATAAAGCACTGGAAGAAACATCCTCCTGCAACTCATACCAATCACTCTTGCCATGAACAAGAAAATGTACATGCTTAATTTTGTCAGAGTTTGAATGATGAATTAGACTAGTAACCTGTAACTAAGGCAAAACAAGTGCATGATGAGTTTCAGTCATCAAATGCATCCAAATGAGTTAATTATATTAATTTAAGTAATTTATATAAAAATATCCAAGTGGTTGATATCTGCAATAGAATTAGATTTTATCTAATATATACACAATACAACACTAAGCAATAATGGTAACATTTAAGTTTAATGTTTTAAAGAAAAAAAATCAAAAAGCAAGATGCATTAAAATAAAATAAATAACAAATACTATCACTAACAATTTACATAACTGGATCTTGATGAATACTTTAAAACAAAAATTATATATAATTAAAAGAACAATTCAGAATTTCATTTTATATATTTCAATACATACAGTCAGAAACATTAAGCAGTTTAAAAACTATATATATTGTCACTTCCGACAAAAGAATGTTTATTACCAAAATATATTATGATAAGTTATTATTGGTACTGCATCACAAGTCCCAAAATTCTTAGTACAAATACTTACAGAAAAATTATGTTTTGCCTTAGTAATAATCAAAAAAGATTACAAATGATATTTTGCATGAGTTTTAGAGCTTTCAATTTGATCAATACATCAAACAAATGAATGCCTGAAAAACTTACTAAAAACAGGGACGTATTAAAGAGTTTTCATAAAATTATAATGATCAGCAAAGTAAGTAAAAAAAAAAATATTATAAAGAGTTGATCCTGATATCAAAAAATACAAAATTCAACTCACCGTAAAAATTTTACATCCACTTCATGAATATTGTTTTCAGTAATACGTCGTCTTTTCAAGGACACTTGAAGCTCAATATCTTTATCTTTACACCTTTTCAGTTTTTCAGATTTTAAATCCATCGCCTTTCTTTTCTCTTTTAAAAGATCAGTCAAATTCCATAATTCACTAAAATGTTTACATCATCAGACTTTGAAGAATTTAGAAATCATCTTTTAAGCAATTAAAATTGACAAAGATAATAATGAATTGCTTAAAAGTATAATTTTAAAAAATTCAACCTTTTTGAAAGTTTTTACAAAATTTTTTAGTTTACATTTGATTTATTTACAAATGAGATTAAATACTTTAATTCCATTTCAAAGCTCTTGCAACTTAAATAAATTGGCAGATTGTTGAAAATCCATACTTGTAAATGAAATAAAGATTAACATCAATTTCAAAATAAGTACACAAAAAATTCTTACATGTTATTTTAATTATTTACTGATATTAAGTGGTTCTGTAACATTTATTGAATAGTACCTTATAAATACTACTAGTTTTTAAAATATTCATTTTTAATTTATAATGATTACAGGGAAAATATTCAGATGTAAACTAATTCTAAAATAAAGCATTCATAAGCAAATTGTAAGTAAACAAAAATAGTTTGACAATAAAATTACTTTTATCCAATTACAAAATATATTACATGAATTTACAATTTTATCTTCAAATCAAAACATTGAAATTAATATGTACTATGTATTAAATTATAGGCTGTGTGTGTGTGCACAGAATAAAACAATAAACCAACAACAATAAGAGAAAACTATAATTACACACTTATATTTATAAAATCTTAAAGTTTTGGTTAAAAATTAAATTTTTTAAAAAACTGAGTTAAAAATGCTAGTGAATGAGAGTATGAAAAATATATGTATTCATTCGAACTAAACTCAGTGGCACAACAGTCCATAGAGGGCCAAGGCCTACTGTGCCCATGTTTTTATGACCTTGGACATTGAGGTGCATGAGCAGATGTTCTGGTCATGTGGCCAGTCTAACATGATGTACAACATTCTAGAAACTTAAAATTATTACTTTTCTAAAAAAAAAGCATCTTAAGATGAGATGAGAAACTGTGTTAAAACGGATTAAAAATAAAGTGTATTAGAGAAACGTTTTAAATAATGAAGTCAGAAAGTATTAATCAGAAGGTTTTTTTTTTTTTTTAACCATTATTGCAACATTTTTAAAGAGAATGATACTAAACAGAGCATTTGTTCTTACAGGTGAATCTTTTGATGTTCTGGTAGCAGTTTCAGCTAATTGCAAAATAGATTTTGTACTAGTGTCATCATATATGAATACTAAGAAATACCAACAAATTTTAGACATGTAATTCTTAATAATGTTATTTTTCAACAGGATGGAGCTTCTCGACACACTTCTAATTGGGGGGGGGGGGGGGGTTAGATACAAACATTATAGAAAATGTTTGGACTTATTTTAACAGAAAAGAGTATGTAAATAGAAGGCAGTATATTTTATTTGATGAGTTTGACGATAACATCTATGGAAAACAGGATGATATCAAATATGACTCATTGTCTGTTTATGTCAGGAAGTTCCACAAAATATAAACTCAAGGAATAACTATTGAAATGATGAGAAATTGGACCGTTCTTATAATTCTAAATTCTGGTATTCTCAGCAAAATTGAATCTTGAGAGCTTAAATTGAATACATTCAAGTGTCAAAATTTGGTAGCAACAGCCACCACTAGATGGTGCCACCAATGAAATGGCTTTTACACTTGGGGATTTGTTGTTCTGCAAAGGCTTGTGTGCTAAAATGCACCCTATTTGATAGAAGAGGGAAAAAATTAAACTTGTTAAAATTTTTTAAAATTTAATTTCCCTTTTTAAATGACCACAAGTTACAAATATTGTTTATTTAATTACAGATAGTAAACATTATATCTATTTTACTTATAGTTACCATTGTTTTGTTAGAATAAAAATATCAGTTGTCCTTATAATCATGAGAACCAGTGTATATGTAGTAGTAAGTTAATCAAAGTATCAAGTTTGAATAAATGTTTTAAAAAGCATCTGCTACTTTTAAAAATAGTATTTAATTTTATAAGCATAGTTTTTTAAAAAATAAACAAATATTTTTAATAAATAAATATAAAAATTCTTTATTGTAGAGAAAATGGGCAAATAATATTTGCTTGACAATGCTTTTAGAATGAATGTAAATTTTAAATATATTCGACCTAAGATAAATAAATTCATATTCACCTTTTACTTAATTATCAATGTTTAAATAGGCTATTGCCAAAAAATTCATTCACTTACCAAATAATATCCATTTGTTGAGCACTGAGTAGTAGTTTCCCTCTTTCTGTTTCTTGAAGAGAACCAAGCATTTGCTGAATGCAGTACTTTGTATTCCAAACATTATTATCATATTCTACAGCCTGTAAGAGTAGAAAAAGAAAAAAAACCATGAAAGGACATTTAAACAACTATTAGCTGTAATAATGAAGAGCAATTTTTTTCCACAGATTTGAAAGAACTGATTGTTAAGAGATTTTTATAAAAAATTAATAGCAATTTTTTATTTTTAAAACAAAGTTTATATAAAACTTCACAAATAAATTCTAAAAAATTACTCAAATAAAAAATTTACAGATAAGAAAAAGAATCTTAAATAAGTAAAGATCAAAAGTATACTTTTTAGCTATTAATTTTTTAAAATATTAGTATAATTTATGTTGAAAAAGTACAAATTACATCTTTTTAGAACATAGAATTTATCATGAAATTTTCATCAATAATCTTTAACAGTAAGCTTCAACACCTATTTAAATATAATAAATTGTCTTATCCTTAATGATAAAAAAAAAAAGATCCCCAGAAAATCAGTACAATTTAACAGCACATGTAAAATGAAAATTTTATTCTCAAAATAAATAGCTCATTGTGGCTTTGAATCATCAATCATATAAGGTTATAAAATCAAATATATATAATGAAATAAAATTTTAAAATCATTTTGCAATATCAAATATGATCAGAAAAATATAGAATCAACCGAAAAACTTTGGTATGCATGTGCATGTTCACACACAACACCTTACAACTTTTAATGTATTCAGTGAAAATTTATTTTTTTCAAGCATATCAGCAGTTTTTAAACTTTTATATACCTCTCCAAATTTAGCTATCTATATAGTATAATAAATATTTACAAAAGTGTACAGCATACTTAGACTTTAATTACAATTTTCAATGGAAAATCCATATTGATAATTAAGGTTTAATATATTTATAAAATGTAACTTTTGTCAAATATTTATTTTATGTGTTACAATATAATAATAATAAAAACATCAAAAGCCAATAATGAATAGATGAGAAAGAAAGAAAAATTAATATATCTTAACTCTGATCGAAAATAAGTTTAAAACATACAATTTGAATAAACATATGAAATGCAGATGGTGAAATGAAAACTCAAATATCAAATCATACATATCTGATGTACTTTTCAATTACAGCATCAAGAGGTAGTTTTCCGGTCTTACAGAAAATGGAACAATTCCATTCTGCTTGTCGGGCAATCATCACAGAAGATGCACCAGTTTCCTTTTGAAAAGTTTCAATATCATTGTAATTCTCAATTTCACCAGATCCACCACTGAATTCAAAATAAATAAGTATCCCATTTTATTTCATTAATATAAAAAGAGTATAATAGCAGGTAAAAATCATAAAGGCATTCCTCTATTTTTGTTGAATGTACTAATTTAATAGCACTATTTAGAATCAATATTAATTATAAAACAATCAATAATAAAATTAAAAAAAAAAAAAAGAGGTTTTCAAGAAATTTGGTAAAGAAATAATTCATTTTTATTCTTCATTCACATTTTTAAAAAAATCCAGAATTAAAGCTAAAGACTTTTCAAAATTATATTAATAACAAGATTTAAAATAAAAATTTCAAGAATTTTTCTATACTTCCTGGAATATACAAGAATTAAAGTGATTAGTCAATATGTATTGAGGATGAATTAAATCATTACTTAATAGTTAAATCAGAAAAATTCAGAATAAAAGGAAATATTCAACTCATACAATTCCCTTTTATTTGAATATATTATACAAAATAATGTTTCTTACAATATATAAGCATGTTGTAATAAGGAGCTATTCATTATTAAAAAAATTTTAAATTCAAATATAAGATAACAATAATAATAATTCAAATATAGATAAGAAATATTTTATTTTAAGGTTTTCAAATTACCGTAAAATCCGGCGTATAATGCACACTTTTAACACAAAGAATAAGATTGAAACTTACGGGTGCGTGTTATACGCCGGGTATAAAAAATGATAGCTTCAAAAATAAAAAAAAGAGATGTGCATAAAATTTTATACTTCTACAAAGATCGGATTACTGTTCATTTGAAAGAAATATTATACCTGACGAACTTAAAGTGCTGTTTTTCTAGAAATACACTATTTTTAAAAATCCTGGGGTACTATCTCGAATAAATGGCTTTAAAACATAATAGCATTACTAAGGTACATTACAAGTTCCTTCACTAAAACGGGGGAGCACGTTATACGGCGAATATACCTTAAAATTAAAAAATGCAGCTTGAAAGTATAGGTGCACGTTATACACCGGTATGCGTTATACGCCGGATTTTACGGTAGATGAAAATCCTTCTGTTTTGCATAATTTATGTATATACTACACACACACCACTCACTTTGCAATAACAGGAATGGACAAAGTTTCCGCAATTGCTTTTATGACATGATTTCTATTTTTATGTTGGGGTCTTTCTCCCATAATTCTTCCATGGACTGCAATGGCAGCAACCCCTGTACTTTCAACGAGTTTTACTAATTCTAATGTTTTTTCAAGCTAAAAATTTAAAATCAAGAATATACTAGATTTTTATCATTTACATGATACTTACAGATAAAAAGGGAAAATTTGTAAATAATGAATGAAAAATAAGTTAATTTATCTTAAAAATAAAATAGTGCATCATAATATTATTGCATAGCTTAAATCACTTGATTTATTTTAAAACTTGAATTTACACATTCAAATTGATAGTTTTAAACAAATCAATTTATTATCAACACTATTTTTAAGTTTGTTATATAAATGTTTTTACCAATTGAAGACTTTAATTTGATAATGCAGATATTTTAAAAAACTCATTTGATTACATGAATATATTTGCAAATTAATCAAAAGCTCACAAAAAATTGATTTCTAAAAATTTAGAAAGTAAATAAATAAACTTTGGATAAACATATGTAATAAAGTTTTTCAAATAATGTGTAAAAACAAAATTTTTTTAAAATTATAAATAACAATGTAAGAAGACATATAAGTAAAAGACATTAAAAATTATTTGCAAAATTGATACACTTTATGAAAACAGATAGTTTACAAATTTTCAAAATGACAGTTGCAGATTAAATATTTTATAATTTCAACACACAGGAACATTTAAAACAGATGATTAAATAGTGGCATTTTTAAATTACATTCATATTGTAAATTTTAAATGTCAATTTTCAATATTGAACATTAAGTAAAGTATTTCTACTTTATATATAAAAAATTCACCTTATCAAAGAGTGTTCATGTAAGCTAAATTGATTTTTGAAAATACCTTCAAAATAGGATTAAATTTGAATAAGTTTCTTAAAATTTTACATCAACACAAGATTTAAAGCATTTTGGTTTGTAAAAATCATGACCGCAACATTATTTACTTTATAAAATTTGATTTTAATACATATTTACCTCTGGTAATACTCTAATCTTGCAAGTTACTGGGCATGAAAGACCTTGGGTTAAAGTGGTAAGTATGTCTTTGATTTTTTCAGGTTGACTTAATAAAGCTGCTCCCATGCCACCCTAAATAATAGAACATTTAATGATTAAAAATAATAATAACAAAAAAAGATAGCATGCATTTTCAAGAATATTAAAATATATATGGCTTACTTTAATAGAAAATTCCTTGGGACATCCCATATTAACATCAATGCCAGAAACATCATTTTCCCTATAGCAATATTATTAAGGATTAGTCTCTTTCTGTCTTTTTAAACTATTTCCATAATAACAATTTAAACTCCAAACTAAATATTTAAAAGTTCAACAGGTAGAAAACTATTTTCCCAATATCAAGAATTACTTAAAAAAAAAAAAAAAAAAAAAAGAATAAATATATGAAATATCAATACATTCAAGCACTTATTTTTATGCACTTTCTTGTGTTTTTTTATGTAGCATGAAAAAAAGTTGATCAAATGCATAATATAATAAAATTAGAATATTTTATCCATTTATGAGGTATCAGACTACGTTCGGAACCGTGATTTTAAAAAAGCACATAAATGGATAATTTTCATGTTATTTAGTGTCACTTAGATTAGAATACATGTATAAAATTGTTTTAAGGACATTTTGACAAAAAAAAAAAAAATATTTAAATACAATATTTCGGCAAAAAATTAACTAAGAATAATCTTTTTTCAAAATGTTCTTTTATAAAAAAATGCTTCTAAAATAATAATATTTTGCGCTTATATAAAGTAAAGACTTCTCCAGAGAGTCTGAACTAGGATTTTTGAAAAATTCACATTATTTTCAGAGTTACCACCAATTGAAATAATTATTGGCGTTTTTTTCTTAAAATTGCTCCCCTCTGTTGTCGTAAAATATGGATTAGTCCACTTCTAAGTCATATATTTCAAAAATTCTAACTGAGCCTCTGTAGAGAGGTCTGGGCTATATACAGGCAAAATATTATTATAATAAAAGCATTTTTCACAAAAGGAGAATATTTTGAAAATTGTTCATTCTATGTTCATTTTTTGTCAAAATATTGTACTTAAATAATTTTTTATTATAATAATATTCTTAAGACAATCTTATATACATTTTCTAATCTAAATGACAAATATCATAAATATTATCCATTTATACCCTTTTGCAAAATCATGGTTTCGAACGAAAGTCGGATGCAGGATTTCAACTTGAGAACTAATTTGAACGCCATTTTTTTTTTAGCAATCAATACCAATTCTTAAAGGGCTTTGAAATTCAAGAATGGGCTTTGAGATCTTCAATGTTGTGACATGTACAAGTGGATAAACAATAAACAGCTTTTGTAAAAGTTGATATATAATCAACTATAATATACCACAAAAGATATCAATTCTCAACAAGAGTAGGGCTAGCTTCTACAATGATTGAAAATGATTTTGAACCAGTTCTCCGAAAAGGAATTATGTTATAGACTGCAAAGAATAGTTTACATATATATATTCTGGAGAGGTTTCATTTAACTAATAAGTGATGTAGACAAATAATGCTTCTAAAAATATTCCTAAGAGTAAAACAAAATTTTCCTAGTTTGGAAAACCAATTCCTAACATTATAAAGTTTTGTTTTACATATTTTCTGTGTGGGATTTTTTTTAACCATTCTTTTTGCAGCATAATTTTTTTTTAAAAAAAAATGTGCTGCAAACAATATTTTCTTTTAGTTACTTATGAAGTTTTAAGATGTTTTTATTAATACCTTTTCTTTTATGTAATCTCTATCTCCTGTACAAAAACAGGTTTGAATGTACTATAAAGAAATGATTTCATACAATAATTATGTATTTTCTAGTGAAAAAGGCCTTTAAAAAAAGAAAGATAAAGAGAGAATTTTGTAATTTTTTGTAGAACAAACATTTTTTTACAAAAGTTTACATAAAGAAACATTATTATATAGTTTCCAATTATATATAATTAAAAATATTTTTCCCTTGTCTGTGACTAAGATATTAACACATGTTATCATTAAATTTCTTAGCTTTATTTCTTTAATAATGAAGAATAGAAATATCTACTTATTTTTCATGAAAATGTTTTAAATTATTTGACTTACACTGTTTTTGCAGCTTTCAAAGCTCTTTCTGCAGATGCTGTGCCCTAATTAAAAGACAAAAACATTAGATATATATATATAGACACACACTAAGACAAAAAATAAACCTTTTAAGCAAAACTTAACTGTTACAATCTTTAAAAGTATTACAATTTTAAATTCTAAATAAGAGCTCTTTATATATTTTTCAATAAAAAGGTCTAATTTGACTCTCTCGAAAAACAATTACAAATGACAATTGAGAAATTTAAGAAACTTTTAAATTGGGATTTTTGTGATTCTTTTATTGTGTATTATTCCCCCCCCCCCCAAAAAAAAGAAAAATATCTATGCTTTTTGGATGCTAATAAACTTTAGACCTACAATATTAAAAATAATACAAAGTAAGATATTAATTTCCCTTTTTTTTTATTTTTAACAATAGTAATTTGCATCATTTTTGGAAAAATCTAATATCAATTTTCAGGATTTTAAAGTTAATATCATATACTGTTTCTGGAAGAGTAATAGCCATTTTTGTCACTGACATGGACGATTATTCCAGTTTAGACCAGTCATTTTACTAGATTAAGATCCAATTCTGCGTAGATCAATGATTCTCAAAATTATTTGTTATTGTTACATTCTTTTGTTTGAAAAGTAAAATTTGACATAATACTATAACAGGATTTTCACGAACTATATAGATAGGCTTGTTTCTCGGTTATATTTTTGGATTTCAGAATTTCTAGCATATTACTTGAAATGCTTCTATGAGTATTCTTTAGGATAAATACAATTTGAGAATAATGTGAATAGATTATTCTATTTTCTTAATATTCATCTTCATAAAAAAATTCTAAGCTGCCCATGGGTCTATAAATGATAGCATGATTTAAGTGGAACACAGTTGATTATTAACATAAAATTATTATTATACACACATAAGTTCCTTTTAAAAAAAGAGGAATGCAGCAGAATCGAATTTCCTGATTTTGGAGTTGGTTGTAAAAAATGATTTGTTCATACTTTAATCAATATTGGCATTAAAAGGTAACATCACGATCAACCAGTTTGTTTTGCATTGAAGTTCTTCATTTGACATTCTTTTTACAAATATTTCCTTCATAATCTTTTTCAGCTTTCTCCAATATCCTTTTATCAAAATCTAATTTTAACAATTCTGGCCTGAACTATGAATCTTTTCAACAAGTTTGGTTTCTTTTATTTTCAGAAATTCTAGTTCAACTCTGAAGTCAAACATATAACCCTGTATTTTGAAGAAATATTAATATATTTCTGATTCTAATATGCAAATTTATCTCTAAAAATCCATTTTAAACAAAAAATTAGCTGCTTGTAGGCATAGTTTTCAGTGGTCTAGTTTATGACAGCCTTAATTATTTTTCAATATTATGAGTGCATGGAATATTTTAGTATAGGAATACATGCTATCACCCTTCCCTCAATTAAATTTTTCAAAATCAATCCTTAATTTTTTAAAATTCTAACTATATAATAGATGTTATCTTTGAAGAGAGAAATCAGACAAACTTCATTATATATTAATTGATTCTAAAAAAATGGAATTCAAAGAAAATTCATAACATAAAATTACTAAACATGATCATGAATGGCAGGTGTACAAGGTCATTAAATAAAAATGTTTATAAATGTATCAGATTAATATATTTCCCAGAATTAATTTATTACACAATAGTAGACAATATAAATATTGGGGGAAAAAAAGATAGTTCATATAGTATGACTATATCATTATTAGTTTAACAATATTTTTTCATTCACCTTTGTAAAAATTTTAATAGCAGATTTTATGATAAAAATTATTATACTGGCAATACAGCTAAGTTGGCATCATTTTTGGCGACCAAATCTGGAGACTTAACCATTTTGGCGATTATGGATGTTTCAGGAAATTCTTGGAGAAATCTATAACATCATGATCTATGATGTAAACAGATTTTTCGAGAAAGCGCTTGAAAGTACCTAGGCAGACTACAAATAGCAGTTGCTAGCTGAAACTGAGTCAATATTACTTCAGTTATTGAAGAGTTCATTTGTGAGTGATTGCTTGAGGATAAACTTTAATGTTACAAACTTGTATTTTTAGACACTGATAGTTGTGTCTGAGTGTAGGAGAAGGTTGAGGAACTTATTGTGCATATTTTACTGATGTATATTGTATTTTAAGGAATGTTTTTTAACAAAATTTTTTTCAAAACTCTTAAAGAACTGTTTTGCTCTTTGAAACTAATAGCATAAAACCCACGAATCCAATCTACGCAACACTACATGTATAATAGAATGATATATATATGAATAATAAATATAAATTAAGTTAAATGTGTCTTCTATTTTGTCACATATTTAATAAACTTAAAATAAATCTTAATTAAATTTATATTTATTCTATACTATGAAATTTATGTTAAGTTTGTTCTGTTATAAATGAATTATTCTTCAAACTTAAACTGTTTCTCTATATTGTTTGCATAATTTAAAAAATCAAAATAAATGGCAAAAACTTTTAAGATTAAGCATAATTTTGATGGTATAGCCAAATTAAAATTGTACATATACTATGTATTTTTTAAGCATATTTAATAAAATAAGAAAAAGACAGTGTAAAATACAGGTATTTCCCTTCATTACAGTTTCATAAAAAATGAAAAAAAGTTTCAATGCAAACCTAGTGCTGGCATAGCTCTACACTAACACACACCTACAAAAATGTGTGACTTTACATTTGACAAGATTCCGAGCATTCAGTTGTTAAATAATTTCTTTGCAGACTCAAAACAAATTTTATTAGAAGGAAGGTTTTTTACTAAGATATGAAGAAATAAAAGTGGAAAGCAGAGTACATGCGATTTCCTCTAATCAAACAATTAAATCTCTCCAGCAATAATATTCCATAATTTACAAAATATCTGTAAATTTATATCTTTAGAGTTATCTTTCAGATTTTTTCATACTTCCTTAAATGTCCATAATTTTGAAGATGATTTCTAAATAAGGTCCATTGCAAACTTATGAACTTCCACACACTCAAAAATTGATAATTTTGTAAAGTAGTGCACAGAGCCACTGTGAATTGTACAACATGCCATATGTGTCACACATGCCATAGATTGCCGTTCCCTGGTATAGCCTTTTTGTAGTAAATGAAAATTAATACTGTTTTGTTAAGATTGTTCGATGTGCTTTAGACATTTAACATGTACACTTGGCTATTCTTCCTGGATTCTTTTGGTTCAGTATTAAAAAAGTTATGAACATTTTTTAGAAGAACAATATCAATCTGCTTTTTTCTTCTTGACTTAAGGTGGATAAATATTTTTAGTATCAGTCCAAAAATCCATGAAAAAAAAAAAAAAAAAAAAAAAAAAAAAATTTGATGATAATTAAGTGGCAACTAATGATGAGAATGATTTTGATTGTAAGCAACATTTTATGCTATTCTAAAAATATAAGAAAAAAGAAACAAACATTTTTTGCACAAGAATTTTTTAAGGGAACCAAATATGAATATCATTAATTTTAATGTTACATACCAGTTGTAAAACAAGATTTTTTTTCTCTGTTGGGCATGTTCGAAATACGACATTTTGATCATCATCAATAAAATCTATTGTATTTAAGACATCTGTAAAAGGAAAGCTTATTTTATTCAGATCTTATACTAAATATATGATTAAACATTATTTATTTTTTTATAGAAAATCATTTTTAGAATGTAAATAAATTATATTTTTAAAAATTAATAAAATTTAAAAAAAATAAGTTTTAAAAAGATTTTAAATATTTTGTCATTCAAATTATTAATGTATATTAATAATTTGAACGACAAAATATTTACATGGCAGTTACACACAAAAAAACATAAGAAATGCTGACTTAAGATCAAAAAGAAGCAGAACAAATTGCAGCAAACAATGCAATCGAAAGAAGTTATCAAATTTTTTTAAATGTGTACAAAAAAAAAAAAAAAAAAAATTACATGTTAAATTTTAATAAGAGTTAACATTTGACTTATAAAACAAAATCACAAATCAATCACTGAGGTTTTTTTTTAATAAATAAATAAAAGCAGACTAGAAATAAATACCAGAATTTCAACAAATCACATTCAATATAAATTAACAAAAAATCCTTCATACACCATAATTTTGCATAAACTTTCTACAATAATTTTAATGATTATTTATTTATCAACTCAAGTTTCTTATAATAATTATTAATACCAATAGTAAAAAAACAATAGATAATTATAATAGACTTCACACAATAAAATAATTGAATCAATCGGCTCAAGTGTAGTATAGGGGGCCACTTTTCGATTTGGTGATTTTTCTTCGGATTTGGCGATTTTTATCTAAATGTCATGGTGAGATATCGCAATTCATTCTAAAATAAATAATTCCAAAAAACTACCTTGGCGACCACTTTTAGCTGCCAAATAAAGGACTGTGCCAAGTGCCCCCCCCCTATACTACACCTTAACCAATCAATCTGTAATTGATTCAATAATATAATCCATAATTTGCATTTGTGATTAAGATATAATTAAATTACACAAATTAATAAAATATAACAAACTGCTAAATTATGATTGAAATACACAGAGCAATCATTAAATATATTAGAAAGCAAATAAAATTTTTAGAAACTCAAATAACCCATCTTCCCTTAAATAATTTTCCAGCTAGGTCTGCACAAAACCATAGAATAAAAACTATTTACAAACAAAATAATAAAACACATGACTATTTCTTAAATGGATAAAAGAAATAATAATAAAACAGGAATAGAAATGCTTACTATTTTCAATTCTTTGACATTTTAAAAGTCTGAAATCAATTATTTCCTAAAAAAAAAAGTTTAAATCATTAAAGATGCTTATTGAATTATATAAATATATATGAAAATATTTTTATAATATATAACATTAACATAAATTATAAAATATGAGAAAGGCTAAAGTGTTTCTAAATTATCAGAAACATTTATTTTAGTAACAAATAACTAGTTACGTTTTCAATAAAAAGATAATAAAAAGATAAATGATTAACTAGTTTAAAGTTTACAATATACACTCCTTTTTAAGATGTTTACAACTGCTCACATATGAATTTCTCATTTTATATATCTGATAATAAACTCTGAAAATATAAAATTAAAAACACATCATGATATTTATATACTATACAGTTGACCACAATTTACATATATTACACAGACAACATCACAAGACCAAGCCAAATGCTGCGATATGTAGTCCCCAATGGAAATCATCAATCATTGTGGATGTTTGAACACTAATAATACCAAAAATAGCATTTTATGACACCTTTTGATTGGTCAATGGTATAATACATAAGTCATAATTCACATACCGTATTATAAACATTTCAATATTCGCAATGCAATATATAAATTACTCAATTTATCTTTAATAAACACAAATATAGTATCACTTGATCATAATTAAATTTATATAAATTCTAAATACCCTGTAGAAACAAATATACATTGCAATAAAATATTGAGAATATAATTATAATATTAAGGTAGATTCATTGATGATTTAGAATAATACATAGGAATGTATGAATGTTAAAATCTGAAAGATATTTAGAAAAAAAATTACACACCGAAGTAGTTAATAACAAATTTTTGGCTCATGATTTGTAAAAATCTATTTCCAAATATTTGTGATTTATATAAGTAACACAAAAGAAAAACTATATAAATATGTATTTTGAAACTTATTAATATTTTGTATAATAATATGTTACATCTCAAGTAGATTCTTTCTTCTTCCAAAATCAACAGCTTAAAAAAGATCACAAAAAAAAGGTTATAAGGTTAAATATATATATCCTTTTCCATTAATTTTATTTCATCAAAAATAATACAAGTACATATCAACATATTTAAAATAAAAATTTAATTCTTAATTATTCAATTTGATACAAGTTAATAACATGAAATATACATACTTCAGTGTACACAATATCAGCTCCAAATTCAAGAGCTAATAGTCTCATTGGTAAAGAACCAACACGAACCATCGGAGCTAAAATGATTTTTCCGGAATAAGTTAGCATGACGTTATTCATTTCTTACAAATTTAGTAACATAAAATCGAGATTCTATGATCGTTTTAAAATATATTCACATGAAGCATTATACAGTAAGATTCAGTTAGACAATAGTAATTCTTTACACGCTTCGGTTTTGCAACGTGCAGACGAAATTACGGTATAAACATTGCTTTTTGATGCCACCAAAATGTGCGCAAATATGACAAAAATATTTCAAAGAGACAAATATATAAAGACAAGATAAAAAATATTTTTGATAAAATGTACCCTTTTAGAAGATACTAGGATCCAATTTTCACTCAATAATATTTTTGTAATTTTTTTATATCCAATTTCTAAAAATAGACATGATGAGAGTTGAGTTTAAAATCACATGTTTTGGAGAAAGCGCAGTTGTCAGTTTGCGTCTTGTTTCTCAAATCTTCGGATTATATGTTTTGGTTTCAGTCATACGAAATTGTGTTTATATGGAAAAATAATTCTTTGTGCAAATTTTTTTTGACTGGTAAGAGATTAAGAGATGGTAAACTAAGGTATGAGCTTGAAATTATTTTATTTCTTATTCTGAGATAATATTAATATTATCACAAAAGGAAATTTAAATACAACTGCATTATTTAGAAATATACATTGAATTCTTTCTGTATATTTATATGGTTTCAAATCACTTTCAGACAATTAATAAGCAGTAAATAACTCGTTGTGTTTTAAAATAATTTTGAATGTTTTAAAAATTTGAAAAACTTTTATTAAATGACAATTTTTGTATCGCGTCTTTGTTCTCGTAATTAATGTTAGTATTGAACAAGAAAGTTCGGTTTTTCTGTCCAAGTTTCTTTTGACGTTGTTTATATAATTCTGAAATCATTAAAATATCATTAAATAGAACTTGAACACAATTTCTTTTTTCGAATTATTGTAATTGAAACTTTTTATTAAATTGTCAACTGTTGCTTTTATAAATAAAATAGCAAACTTTGTATATGGTTAAGCATACTTTGTGCGAAAAAAATCAATGTAAAAATTATGATGAACAAATTTTAATTTTAATTTTATTATACTAACTTTAATTTTTATATTTTTAATTTCGTTACATTTTGCATCCTTTTAATTATTAGAGTAGAAATTTAAAATTTTTTTATATGACTTATAAGAGTAATAAAGTTAATTATATGTTCATTGCAATCTAATGCTCTTGGAGACAAGTAGTTTTTAGCAAAGCTGTTTTAAATTCCTAAATAAAGAATAAGAAATGAGATTTGAATGTCACTTTCATTTTTTGAGTTTACGTGAGCGTATTGTTGAGCTTTAATATAATTGGAATATCTTTAAAAATATTATGTGATCTCATGCTTTTAAAGATAGCAAAGAATAAAAAAAAAAAAACTTTAATTTCTAAACTGTAAAAAAATTATGTGAATTAGTAGGAATTGTGTGTTGAGATACAAAATTTGAAAATTTTTGTCATTGGAGAATTTTTGAGCTGCAACAATATGTACTTTCTTTTAAGCTTTTTGAAAATAACTATTCTATATATAAATCAAAATGTATTACATAAAAAAAATATTTAAAGTAATCCTTTTTTTTTCCTAAAACTTGTTATTTTTAAATTAAATAAATTTCAATCACTTTATTCACTACTGTTATTGGTGCTGGTGTATTATCACAACTGTATTGGTGACATTATATGAAAGCACATGGTTGCTATTTCAGCACGCACGACACATGCGAAATCGGATTGCCAATCTTGAACGTTTCCATTGTTGAGATAGTACGTAAGCACTCTGTTACTTACAAAGATGTTCCAGCATTTTAGAAATTTAACTAATTTCTTACTAAAGTTTTTGAAATGCATTTTGTCTATTATTTTTTTAGGAATACTTTTGGCAATTTATATCTTACTGTTTTTTAAAATAATTTATTGTGTGTGTTTAATTATAAATGCATTGTTCTTGGTTTCATTTATTTGCTGAGATTATCTTGGTAGAGTTGTTTATAATTTTTGAAAATATAAATCAAATTATTTTTTCAAAATATTGCACTTGTAAATGTAAATGATAAAACTTTAATTTAGGATATATATTCTATGTAAATATATTTTGACCTCTTGTTTAAAAAGGTAACACTCTTCACATTTTTATAAAGGATTAAAGACATTTATGAGTTATAGGGATAATGGGTTGGCAACTACTTTCTGAGTTATTGCAAATAAAAACATTGGTCATATTATTCAGTAAAATGCATTCACTATATATATATATACAAACTCAATGATGGATCAGAATTTGACATGTTTTCTACTCACTTACCATATTTGGTTTCATGGTTCATATAACCAATAATTACAGAATAATTTTTTTATTATTCAAGTATGTATGTAAGAAACCACATGTGTAATATATTTCTGTGTATTTACATTTGAGAAAAAGCTTTCAAAGAAGATTTATCAAAGAATAATTAATATCTGAGATGTTAATATTTTGCATTCAGTCTAATTTGTATAATCTTTTGCAGTGATTTGTGAAGAAATAACATGGGCAGCTCTTCGAGTAAATTCCGAAAGTATTTGCAAAATGGAGAGGAATATGCTGCTCTTCAGATATATCAAAATTCATTAGAACTGCAACACAATTTAGATCCCAATTCTTCATTTGGAGATGCATTGAAACATAATACTCTTCTGCACTTAGCAGCTCATCATGCTATGAAACCATTGCTTCGGTATTTATTTATATTTTCAGTCATTTTTGTTGAATATTTTTATTTTTATGTTATAATGATAAAAAAGAAACTTTCTTCTATTTTAAATTGTTAAGCATGTAATGTGCATTTTATATTAGGTGACTAGGAAAAAGATATCTTTTTAAAATATGCTTATAACTTTTTTTCTTTGATAAACAAAGAAATAAAATGATATTTTTTCCCTATGTTTACTGAAAAAGGCTTCATAATTTTTTTTTATCATATATTGAGTATATTTTTATAGAGAGCTATCTATAAAACCAACAGAAATAAATAAAATAAACTTATATGAATCAAAGGTATTTGAAAAGAATACAATTAATGAAGAGTAGTTATTTGATATGTATATGTTTATGTATGAGGTTTCTGATTTCTTGAATGATTTTTTCATGAATATCATATTTTTTCTTGTATTGAGTTATTACTATTAATAATAAAAAGTTTAAGATACTATATAATTTTTTAACAAATTTAAATATATTTCGAAGATATATGGCTATTAGAAAATCATTGCTGACTTGATTCTTACGATTAATTAAAATAAACAAAATAGACTTTTGCATTGAATGAAACATTCTATTGATTCATCTCATAAATATTATAGTACTGTGTACAGATAGAATATAAATGTCTGGGTTTTTTTCTCTTCGATTTTTAGGATTTATAGTATTCTATACTATAAGTGAATATGCAAACTAACAAATCTGCTGTTTTATTTGATGAAATTTTGTTATACATTAATTATTCATTTCTGCTTTTATTTGAATAAAATCTTTTGTAGTATAGCATTTAAAAAAAATTACATCATTATTAAAATATATCATTCATTAATATTTTTGTATTTGGCATATTTTGGGAGGCATTTTTCACATGCAATGTGTGGAAAATTGTAGTCAGAACATTTAAAATTAGAAATGATTATTGGTTCAAAACAAGTCTTTTACTACAGCTGTATTATTAATGTATGACACTGAAGGTTTTCTACGCACTATTGAAGTTTTCATTCATAAAAGAACTGCAGAATCCTGTTTGAGTGTTAACAATTTTAAAAGCAAATATGAAATTAATTAAAACTTGAAGTATAGCTATACAAACTCATAATACATGTTATATATTTGTTTTTATTTTGTAAATCTTTTTTTTTTTTATCAGCTGAAAGAGTTACTGAACTTTATCAATGCAGTTGCAAGATGGTTACCATACTGCTCTAGTATTGACTATCTTGTATTGTTATATTTCTAAAAAAATAATTCATTTCATTTGATTAGTATTTGTTTTAATATCATTAGTGAATTGCTATAAGTATTTTTATGAGGAAATTATACATTGAATCAACAAAAAAATGTTCAAAATGCAAGAAAAAAAGTTTAGAACAAAATAATAGTGAGAGTGTCTGCTAAAGTCATTTTTTTTCTTTTTGGAATTCTGACATTGAAAGGCTTGTGCATAATTGTGCAGTGTTGTGATCATTTTTATTTCTTCAAAGCTTCCTCATTATGTAACAGTCAAGTAGCATCAATATGAAATTCTATTTTTGTTTAGTATATTTTAACTATACATAATTATGTGAACTTCAGTTTTATATATGAGTTGCTAGAAAAATGTTTAAATGTGATAGTATATATTATTATTCATCATTTAATAAATTATTAACACACTGGAAATTTTTTGTACTCAAGGATATTTTTAACCGAATTGAAAGGAAATCCTAACAAACAAAATGCACTGGGTGAAACACCATTGCATTTGGTATGCCAAGGTGATGGAAATCAAGCAAATCAAGAAAAGAGGACTACATGCTTGAATTTTCTATTACAGTGGAAACATTCAAACAGTGAAAAGAAACTGAAACTTGATTGTGTTGATAATGTATGTTGAAATTATTAATTATTAATTTGAAAATAGCAATTTAGCAAACCAACTGTTTTGTAATAGATATTTTCATATGTTTTGTGTATTAATATCCTTTTAAAAAAAGGAAGTCTTATTTTTTTTTGTATTTTAACAGTTTATTTATTGGTATTAAGCTCAAATATTTATTGTCCAAAAAGTATATTTCAAATTTTAGTGGAATAGCTGGAGTTGCTAAAATTCTTGGTTTCTCAAGAAGTTTGCTTCTTTATTTTTATTTAAAAAATTTATTAGTATTAATAGATTTTTACTTAAATATTGGTCCTTATAGGTAAAACTTAAAACTGTTTCTACAGAGAAGGAATGATTGAAATAAAATATTTATCGATTGTGTGTGTGTAAAATATTAATATTCAAATATACTGCTGGCTCACTTAGTGTGGCTCACTTAGTGTGGTTTCACCCAGTGTGTAAGGTTAGTAATTTGAGTAATAAATTTCATTTAGATTGATTCACTTTTATGTGTGGATTTTGGAAAGGTTTTACACCAAAATATTCCTTTGAAACTGTTCCCACTAAAGTAATATTACCCAATTGAATAATGTTATTTAGTCAACTCCAATAAAAAATTGATTTGTGTGTGCACAAACTATATTGCTAAGAGAAAGGTTCTGGGGCAGATACAGAAATAACTTACTTTCAATCTTTATGATAGCTTCGTTGTATGCACATTTGTTATATTCTTACCATCCTGCTCCTCTCACATGATTCATTGTTTTTTAAATTATTGTATTTAGTATCATTTTTATAATCCATTTATAATGTATATGAGAAATAAAAATCAGTAGATGTGAAATTTGGACAAGATTTAAGTTTCAACTTATTAGATGTTGCTGATGTCATGGAGTATATTCAAATGAACTCATAGTTTTTCAAGAATCTCTCATTGGTGCAGAAGAAGGAGCTTATGAAGAATGTGAAATTGACAAATGTATGCAAACGAAAAAAAAAATAGCTTACCATTGAATTATTTTGAAGGATCATTCAATGCCATTTGACCCCTCAGGGGACTCACCTTCTTTAGGTGAGTACGGGTGTCACAATCCTGAGGTGCCCAGTGATCTTTTCCTTTTCCCCAAGGGGTTTACTGTCTTTGGTAAACATGGGCTTCACAAACTCGGGGTACTCTAGTGATCCTTCTCTATTTTCGGCCCTCTTTCTTGCCATTCAAATTTCCCTTTTCTTCTTTTCACTTCGAGACTACAGACCAATTTTATTTAAGATGTACATGATTAAATCGTTGTACTATTTATTATTAACATATTTTGGTTCACAATTTCTTTTGTGTTAATTTAGTTTCTTTTTCTTATATTTCTTTAAATATTTGATTATGTTGCTTTATTTATTTTCAACTAACACCGTTGGTTTTTCAACTCGCATGTTTGCCGTGTGCAGCGTACCGTAAGGAGGAAAATGGTGTTCTGGGGATCCTTTGCGTTCCCTTTGCCCACGCTTCTCCAGTGTGGAGGAGATTGGTGGCTTAGGGATACCTCTGCCTTCCCTTTGGTCCACACTTCTCCAGTATGGAGGAGATTGGTGGCCTAGGGATACCTCTACATTCCCTTTGGCCCATGCTTCACTGTAGACGGGTGGCAGGAGTGAGCCCACTCCTGTCAATCGGCTGGTGGTACCTCTCTTTGGTGTCCCTGAAGAGACTGCTGTAGGGTTAATGCTTCAGATAAGGTTGGCGGGTTTACCTGTTGGATCCTCATCCTGGACTGTAGCATTATGTTCTGGGTGTACTCCAGGTAAGTGCCGTGCCTGGTGTTTTGCCAGATACCGGCACACTGCCTCCCTTGTTGGACTCCGTGGTAGGTGGAGGCACGCCAGGATGAAATTATGTATGCATACTTATGGATCCAATGCCGCTGTGCCTGGGTAAAGGCCTTAATTTACCCCAAATTAACATAGACGAAACTGCTATACATGCACGATTTTTACTTTTATCCTTATCTAGCAATGCCATGTCCCTGAAATCGCCATTTGCAATTCAAAAAGCTCTGATTGCAATAGGAGGTGAACCGAAATCTGTAAAACGTTTACGTTCCAGGGATCTACTCATTGAAACTAACTCCGCTATTCAAACAAAATCTTTTCTGCTCGCGAAATCTTTTCTAGATTGTCCTCTAACTGTAGCTCCGCACAAATCCCTTAATTCTAGCCGAGGTGTAATTTCTGAACCAGACCTGTTGTGCACTTCTGAGGCTGAAATCCTTGAGGGATTTTCAGATCAGGGTGTAACTCAGGAGAATCACAAAAAAAAAAAAAAAAAAAAAAAAAATTTATCTACAATTATTCCCACAAAACATTTAATTTTAACATTTAATAGTCCGAAATGACCAAACCCAATAAAAGCCGGTTATTTAAATTGTAAAATCTGTCCCTACATACTGAACCCTCTGCGCTGTTTCAAATGCCAGAGAGGTTCGGTCACTCTCAAACTTCCTGTCGTGGGCAATTGATGTGCTCTAGATGTGCATCTGTTGGTCATTCTTCCACTGATTGCAGTCTGGAGCAGAAATGCGTCAATTGTTCACAATCTCATTCCTCCGACTCAAAACTGTGTCCTAAATGGAAAACTGAAAAGGAAATTCAAGTCATTAAAACTAATAGAAATATATCATACCTTGAAACCCGAAAATTAATTGTCCCGCAGTTATCTCAAACTTATGCCCAAGTTGCCAAACCCTCAATTGCTACCAGTACAACACAAATAGATGAAAATATTACTAAAATCAAGTGCCCACCTTTACAGTTACTTCCACCTCTATTATTCATACCTCAACAAAATGCATCTCCTTCAATTCCTTCAGTTTCCACTTTGTCGTCTACCACTCAAGTAAACCTCTTGCCTTCTGCATCTTCAATAAAACGAACCACAAAATCTCGGTTACCTGAACCCATTTCTGCATCTGCCCCAGACAATAGCCTGAATACCTCTGCCTCATCTTTATCAACTAAGCTGAACCCAGTTCCTACAACTTCTAATAAATTTTCAACTAAAGTTCAACCATCAGTTCCTTTATCAGTGTCTGAAACTACTACACCCAACAGCAAAATTTCTAATACATTTAAAGTCCTACAGAATGTTAAACAGAATTCAAAAAATAGAAGAAAGCGCCCAAAAGTACAGAAACCAGAAATTGAAATAAAAATGGCTCCACATAAACCCAAAAAGTCAGCACCTACAGAATATACTACTGATGACGAAGACTTACTTATGTATGATGTGGAGGAGGAACTTGAGCTAGATCCTACTGATAAATTCGCACATCAAAAAATATTTTGTAAACAATTCTGACAATCATTTACGCACGTTATCTCCAACCCGATTCAAGAAAAATAAAAGCTAATTTTTTGATAACTTGTATTGTCTAACTTTGTTTTAAACTAACATGTTCCATTCGTCTTTTTCTATGTTTTTATTTTAAGATACAGTCTGACTTGGTGGGGGAATCCCCACCAAATTTTTTCTTTAATTTATTTGAAAACGATTTTATGTGATTTGAAATTTTAACTTTTTAAAACTATACTGTCATTGTTTTAAAATATTTTATAAAACATTTTGAGTTTTTTTAACAAATGTTTGGCGCAGCATAGCCAAAATTGGCTCTTGCGCCATAAAACCCTACACTCACTCACTCAATGCCATTTGAACACTGTACCAATTGATACAAGAAAATTATCAAATGAAAGAAAAAAAGCTTTTGAAAAAGGCAAAAATTAAATAATTTTCTGTTATTGCAAAATGTGCAATGAAAAAAGGGAAGGGGTAAGAAAAAAATAAAAGTGCAAAAAATTTATCTGTTTCTTATTTTAAAAAATGCATTTCTTTTTCATTTTGTAAAAATTAAGCAAGAAAAAGGTTCCATTATTTTTTACTTTTCATTCTTTTATTATCTTAATTTTTGGAATATATATATATATTTTTTTTTTAACAAAATTTGATTGAAGCAAATTTCTTATTTCTCTGTAGAAGTAAAGTTTCACATTATATTGATGTATTTAATGTTGTACTTTCAAGGAGCCAATTAATAATGCAGAGTGTGAGGTATTCCTGTGCTTTATATACATATATCCGTTAGCTACTTTTTATTTGTTTATGTATATTCTTATATATATTTTGCAGGAAGGTAATACTGCTTTACATTATGCTGCTGCTTCTGGTTTGAAAAGGTGTGTTGAGGTAAGAATTTAAACTATTGTTATGTTGTAATTTTAGATTTTATCAGTTTTTTACAGGAGAGTAATATTCTTAGTACTAAGTACTTGTTTCATAATTTATGTTCATAATTATTTTATAATTGTGCTGGTAATGATTTGTTTTATATGATTTGTGTTTATTGTGATTTGTTTCATGATTTTTGACTATAAATTTTTGAGTTAAAATGTTATAAAATTAGATTATGAAGAGTCAAAAAAAAATTTTTTTTTCTCCTTAACGCATATTTTTATATTAATTTGATATTGGAAGTAATTTTTCTTTATTTTGCTTAAATGACTTTTGTACTAATGAGGGAAAATAACACAAATGGGAGCTATTTTTTGTATAATTTTCACTTCTAGGGTATAGTAATTCTGTAATTTGCATAATTTATTATGCTGCTTTCTCAACTATTAAAAAAATAAAACTTTAAGAATATTTAGAAAAAATTAAAGAAAACTTTCTTGTACAATATATCACTAATGCACATTTTGTAAACTCAACATAAAAGATTATAATACCAAGTTATTTCTTTATCCTCCCCCTGCCCCCAAGTTTTTATTTTGTAACAAAAAATGTTTTCTCTAAAAAAAAAAAACCTTTTAAAAAATTTTTTTTTTTTTTCAGCTTCTTGTGTTACATGGAGCACCTTTATTTATTGAAAATAAGTCATCTGAGACAGTTTGTGATCTGGCAGAAAAAAACAAACATGAAGATATAGCACAGTTCTTAGAAAAAAAGATGCTGTTTCATGTTAGTATTTTTTTTAATTAAAAATTAATATGGATTCTTTTCAAAAATATCTTTTTCCTTATATTTAAAATTTTTGTAGACCATTTCTACGGACAGTATTCAGTCATCCACCGAAGAATATTCCTCACCCGAAGAAGTAATTATATTAAAATTTTTTTGTTAATATGTGAAGCTGTGCCTTAAAGAATTTCAAATTTGAAACATTGCATAATTTTATTTTAGGTGATAAGTGGCTTAAGAGCTCAAGATTTGCAAGAAGCTAAAGATCAACTTCTTGTTGAAACTAGTGATATGTTTCATGTCCCTTTATTTACTGCTGAAGTATTGCTAAGAAACTATGGTTTGTCTGAATTATATTGTTTTAAATATTATTTTGTTATTTATTAGTTTGAACATTGATAAAAACTTTGAAACTGATAATTAAAGAAATTTAATCAAGAATTTTTGGATAAAAAAAGTTTTAATTCTCTTATGATGTGTGTTTTAAATATACTTTTATCCAAATGTGATTGAATATAGTTTCATGCATTTTATATTGTAAAATTTAAAATTGAGTATAATTATGGGAAATTGGACAGCAGAATGAAAAAATTTTTATTTTGAAGAATATTGGTTATTTAGTAAAATATATATATATATATATTTTCTAATAACCTGATTTATAAAAAAAATTTGAATTATATTTTTTTCAAAAGAAGTATTTATATGCTAGAAAATGAAATTTTTTTCCATGTAAAATTATTTTTCAAAAGGCATTGTTTTTCTGTAATATGATGTCTTGTTTGTAAAACGATACTTGATTGTTGTGATAAAAAACAAACATTTGTAAAGAAAAGTAAATAGTTAATTAAATTTTGTGTTATGTTAATTTGATTAACCTTGTATTCTTTAAAAAAAAAAGTTAGCTTTACATTGTTAGAATGTTGTATTTTAAAAATTATGTATAATGTTTATGCCAAGTTATATACATCAACAAATGTTTAATAAGAATATATTTATTGAACAGGAAATGGTCATGTAGTTTTAACCTGTTTTTTTTTTTAAAGTCCTGAATTTTTTCTTCTTTTGCTTTAAAACCTTTTTAGTAAAATCTGATCAATTTTAGAAGGTATTTTTAAAAAGATATATGATACAATAATATATTAAATTAATTTATATTTTATGTTATTGCTTCATAAAGTTTAATTGTTTACACAATAATATTCCAGAATGGTCAAGGCAATCTTTATTAGATGCCTGGATGAAAGATCCTATTGCTTGTTGCAAAGAGGTTGGAATATCTCCACCATCCAGTGCTTTGAACTTTTCTCCAACCAAAGATTCTCTAAAAACATGTTGTGAACAGATTCAAAATGAGTATCAGAGTGAAAGTCTCAATAGTCCTTCTAGAACTATTACAGTGAAAGAAGAGACTATGGTAATGTATTGTTTTTAATACATTTTCAATTTATGTATAATATTTAATAGAGAAACTTGTTGTATGTAGAGATAGCTTTGCGAATTTTAAGTTGATGAGTGATGTGCTAATAGTATTTCACTTTCTGTGTGTTTATTGCAATGCTTTTCCAAAACACACCTTTTAAATGTTTTTCAGTAAATTTCTAATTTAATGTTATTGTTTCTAGATTTATTGTATAAATTTTTGAATTTGTAATCATTGTATTAGATATTTTTAAATTTGAAATGAATGGGGATTTATAGATTTTTTAAAAGATTTATTTTTACCTAATAAATTTATTATGTATTAAACTTTTGTACTCAACAAAAAATATATACATTTTTTCTGGCTTAGAAAATAAATGTTTATATATATAAATCATATGTATACTTGTAGAAGTGTTGATATTTAAATGTAATTCGTTTTTTTTTTATTAAACAAAAAACAGTTTTTGAAGATAATGGTTAAGTGAGACTGTTGCAAATTTGAATCAACACCAATTCTTGATTTCAAGGAAAGCTAAACTTTCTTAATTTTACACATAAAGTTTTTGAAGTGTTATTATTTGTGTTATTATTTAAAATCTTTCAGAATATATTGGTTAAAGTAAAATTTAATATGTTAATAGGCAATTATATATTTTTTAATTACATTGCACATAATGATGATCATTATTTAACATATCATGGATACAAGTGTATAGTAATATTAATGTGTTATGAATTAAAATTATAATAAGACCACCCAAGATAAGTTTTGAAAAATATATAGCTTATTGAAAATTTTTTTGATTTTATTATGAGTATGTTGGCAGTATTTTATTTTCATGTTCTCTGTATTAATCTTGGCTTTTTATTAATAAACCTCAATTAATTTTGTGTGCCATATAAGTGAAATACTTCAGTATTTTTCTTTTCCCGTTATAATAATTCTCATGCATGTTTTTTTCAGTGTGATATTTGTGCAAATGACTTAATGGTTGCTGATACTATACAAGTACCATGTGCTCATTTGTTTTGCAAAGAATGTTGGAATGTGTAAGATTCCCTTTTATAAGTTTTTCCTATTATTTATTCCATTAATCCAACTTAATTGTTTATTTATAGAATTCATTATTAATGTACATTAGCTGTATAGTTTATCTAAATTCATCAGTCAATTCTTTCTATGGTTTCGGAAAATTTTTTGTTCCAATTTGTAGAATGTCAAGTTATGATCAAATTCAAATTCTTGATTAGAATATTTTATTTACCAGCTTCAGAAATTAAAAAAGGTATTTATTAAATTCAATTAGGTATCTAACTGCTAAAATAGTTGATGGTGAAACCCACAATATATTATGTCCAGCATATGAATGTTCTTATGTTGTCCCTGTTGATGTGATAGAAAAACTTGTTTCTCCTGACATGGTGAAAAGATATTTACAATTTGATATTAAGGTTTGTACAATTTTAGCTTTTAACTAAATGTTTTATATTATGTGTATATATATTTCCTGGTAATTTTATACATTTGATTTATGGCATTATTAATATTTAAAAAAAAATTATAGGCATTTGTAGAAAGCAACCCTACTATGAAATGGTGTCCTTATCCTGCATGTGCAAGAGCTGTGAAACTTCCTGACATAGAAAAGATAAATGATGAACTCTTGGCCATATCTTTCTCAACACCTCCCGCTTTATCTCATTCTATTGATTGTGGAAATGGACATTATTTTTGCTGGTAAGTAAATATTTTTTAGAAATTATCTTTTTGTTTTTGATATGTGTGTATTAAAAATGAGAGAAAAATCCATCTCTCTTTTGTATTTTCTAAATGCAGATATGTTTAAATTATTATTAACTGTTTTGTCATTATTTCTGTAAGTTGTTTTGGTGACCCACTTGTTTTATTTCATGTAATTGGGTAACTTCGAGGCATCATTATTGGTGGATATGTTCCTGATGTTTGCCCTTTGTTATATTTTATTCCATGAAATTCGTCTCTGTTTTTATAATTTAATATTTAACCAAAATAAGTATTAATAAGATGAAAAGTTGCACTTTCTGCTTGAATAAAAAATTAATATACTTGGAAAACGTAAATTTTAAAAAAAACTTTAAATAAATTAAATAACTAAGGGAAAATAAAATAATTTATACCCTTTAAAATTCCATTTCTTTGAAATTAAGAAGGAATAATTATAGAAACTAGTTAAACAATTTCAATTTGTATCCACAAACATATTCTATTAAAATTATATGATGCTCAAAATTATTTAATTTTTTTGGTTTTAAATAGACTATTAAATATTATAAGATTATTTTATTGATAAATACTAAACATTGCAATATACTTTTAAAATCTGTTATTTAAATGAGGGGTATTATAAAATTTTAATTATTATTAAAAATAAGCAATATAAAAACTTATATTGCTTATTTTTATTATTATTGCTATCTTTGTAGAACTAAGCAGATTTCATCAAAAATTGTTTAACCTCTTAAATGGCATTTATTTGTCCAATGTTAATGATTTATTTTAATTCTGGTAATATGTAAAAGGTGCAATTTGAAAAATAGAGTAGACGCAGTAAAATTTCAAAGCCACACTGCTTTGATTCTTCAACCTTTTCTCAAGTTAAGCATTGTCAGTAAGAAAATAAATGTCTTTGGTGTTCTATCACCCCATTCAAAATCATAACATAATCATAATGGAAGTATGCAATACAAGTATTAATGATCTTTGTTAAGATCCCATGATAGTTTCAAAAACAGATGACATGATCTTCTTTGCAGACTTCTGCATTTTAGTTTTCTATGATTTTTCTATGCTTTTAGTCCCTGCTCATCTTTTTTAATCCTTGAATTATACTGTCAGATCCATTCATGGTTATCAGGCAACTAAAAAAAACCTTCTTTGTTTTCCTTCAATATTTTCTACATCTCTCTTGACAAGTCATGCTATGTTTCTTTAAAAAAGTAATCTGTAATCATGGAGCCGAGCATGGTGACACAGTTGACAGGTGCAGTTTGTGAACAATTTTTCATCTACTGATGTAGCTATGTTCAGTTTCATTCACAATCATTTGGATGACTAATATAGTCCTCTGTTTTCTCTACTGAGGCAACATCTGTGAGTGGTAGTCTTTCACTTCTTGGATCTTCATGGAGGACATATGGCTAATTTGAAAAACTTTCCACTTCATAGCAGAGCAATGTAAGATCATTTCCATCAACATCCATTGTTTTATGGATTTGTCAGGGACTGTAACCTTTTAAATGAATGAGCTTAATCCCACTGTGAGGCTCTATCTTTCCCATACTGTGGATTACTTTAATCTATGGTTTTCTGAAATCAAACAAAATGACAAGATAATAGCTGTAATTTTCAGCCTAATATGCAGAATAAATTTTATCCAGATATCTCAGTTATTTCTCAGTAATAATTTTGATACCCTTACATATTAAATACACTAGGGATTAATGTTTTTTTAAATAGTGATTTAAGATAGTTCCAAAATATTACCTGAAATTATTTTTTGTTAAGTAGTTAGAATAAAAAATATCCAACAAAAAACATTTTTAAAATGTGAATATTTGGCTGTGTATGTGTGATTATTGTACTCGAAAACATCCCTTGTGTACTTTTGCTGCATGTGGGAAAAAACCTCTTTTACATGTTCTTAAAAACTTTGGAGAGCAGTATTTTTCCATTTTGAAATTTTCTTTAAAACTAACTTGCTCTTTTTTCATTAATGTACATATGTATTTAAATAAATTATATATATATAATTTCTGAATGCTATTTTCAAACTATGATTTTTTTTTTATAAGGGAGTGTTTAGGAGAGGCACATGCTCCTTGTGGCTGTGAAAAGTGGCGTGAATGGCATAATAAAATAGCTGAGATTAAACCTCAAGAGTGTAAGTTTATTATTGTAATTAGTTTATTATTTTTTTCTGAACTTATAATAAATTCTCTTAATATTTTTTACAAATTTAAAGAGTAAAAATTTTATAACTATATAATATAATTACTTTTATGAAAATTAAAAGGGATTTAATGGGATGAATCTGTGACAGTATTGCTTGATTATACAGTTGAAGTAGATTGCTTTATTGGTGTACAAAGACTACTTTTTTGGGGGGTGGGGGCTATATTCTAAAAAAATACATTGCTAAAAATGCAGGGGTGTAATGTTTATGCTTAAAATTAAACATCTTTTTTTGTATGGGGAGAGGATTGAACCCCAAACTGCACATGTACATCACTTAATCACTGATACTCTTATTGGGTGCCATTCTGCTTGCTTGATGCTTATGTGTGCATTGAAATAAAAATTGCACACAAAGCAAAATTCAATCTAAATAAGCAGCATGAAGGATTTCTTTATCCTGAAATGATTTGATATCGCTTTTTCATTGCTTAGAAATTGCCCTTTTATGCAATTCATTTCACTAGTCAGTTAATTTGTTAAAAATGCTACTAGAAAAGGAAAACTGAATGTTTAAAATTGCCGTATTAGTCAATTTATTCCGTGTGGCAGGCAGCCTTCTTTGGTGGGTTTGTGTTTAATTTCAACTGGTACTACTTACGGAATGGGCTCAATTCAGGAAGTCACATGATAAAAACAAACACGTGTTTTCCATTGAATTCAAAACAAACATTAAACTAATTGTACTTGTTGTTCTATTTGTAAAACTCGGATAAAATTTCAAATTTCATATTTGGGTAAAGATGTTAAATGTTAGGAAAAAAAATTTCTTCAAAAATATTTTTTTAAATTAAAAAAATCATATTTTGTTTTTATACTTTTAAGTAAAATACATTTTGTATACATATGTACTTTTTAAGAGAGAGTTTCTGCAAAGAGCAAAACTGGGCAACACCGGAGCGCGTGAACTGATTAGCTGGAAACACTAGATAGTTTTTAGCATGTGACTATGATGTTGTATGAGTTTTTAAATTGATTGACTAGAATCACGTGGCTTTCACTATCATGTGACTATGACGTCACATGAATTGAGCCCATTGTGCATCCTGATGTTATGTATTTATTTAATAGAGTAAGTAGAATAACACAAATTAAGAAGTATTTATTTTATTTTTATTTTTTACTCTTTAAATGAATTTGGTTTGTGAGAACAAGTTTATTTGCATGAGGGAAGAGATTCATTCATATTAGGACAACATTAGGTATAAAATTCAATTTGTAAAAAAAGAAAAAAAAAAATTACTTTCACAATATGTTTTTGAACTAGAAAATATTCAGTTCCTTTGATATGGCAATTACTTAAGTGTAAATTAGTATATGAATATAGCATTACTCTATAGCATATTGAAAATTATATCAATAATAAAAATTTTACTTCACTATTTATTTTTTTATAAATGTTATTCATGCAGAACTATTGTAATAAATCTATTAAAAAATATTGAAACTCCATAAATGCAGAAAAAAGATTACTAATTTTAAATAAGCAAGATCATAAATATTTTAAAGGGATTCAAAATATTTTATAGAAAAAAGTAGAATGAATTTTGTGCATAGCCTTCTAAATGATTTCAAGATATTTTTAAAAAATTAAAAGTACATTAGTGTGTAATTATTTTTATTGATTTGAAAGTTCAAATTGTAATAAAATCTATATAAGTATGTAAGATCTATCTATAAAGTAAGGGAAATGGCTTTGTAGTTCTCTTTTAATGCAATGAGAGCCAAATGTTATACTGGGAGAGATGACCCTGGACATGCTTCAGAGAGTAAACATCTATTATTAGACCTTCAGAGTTTTTCATCAGTCAGGATTATATATACTAGTATTTCATCTTGTGGGACATTAAAATGTTGATTTCTAAAATTAAATAGCATGTGTGCTTGAAATTTTTGTTGAAATTCAACTATACATACTACCAGTATTAAGCCATTCAGACAAAGAGTGGACTAAATCATACTTGCATATGGGATATAGTACTTTATGCCCCATATGTATGTATTTGAGTGGTATAAAAGTTCACTGAAAGTCAAGAAGTGGAAGAGAATGAATGCTCTGGGCAAAAGGTGAAAACGCCCTGACTGTTTGGGCAGGCCATTGACTGAACATCCAAATTATCTAAAAACCTTTTCAAATTGACAAAGACACCGTATAGAAAACTTTGCTAGAGATCTCAACATGGAAAGATTGTGCTGCCATTCAAAGTGGTTCTGCATCGTGACCATTATTTTTCCCTCACAGTGCTCTCTGAATAAATTTTGAGGCATAGCTTTTTTTCATCACCTGTGTGTGATTGACACCTTAATTATCGCTCATAACATTTGCTAATGGGTCAATTCTTCTTTCCCTTATTACAATATAGTGCAAAAATTGCATTAAAAACTTTTTGGTGTCAGTGTATTCTTTACTTTAAAATATGACAGCATTTTTCAAAGTACTATGTCTAATTTTTTCGCAGTTTTATGTCAAACTTAGGCCATGTATTCGTAAGTATTTCTGTGTTTCATTTTAGTAAAAAATACTTATTCTGAATCTGAAGAGGCAGAAAATAGTTTATGGATGGTTACAAATTCCAAACCATGTCCAAATTGTAAATGTCCAATTCAACGAAATGAAGGTTGTAATCATATGAAATGTACAAAGGCAAGTATTTCAAGAATAATTTCTAAATGATTTTTTAGAAATGTTTTTTTTATTTATTTATACTTATGGATTTATGGACATACTCTTTCATAGAAAAAGTATATTTTCTTAAGATTAGATTGTTACATTCATTTTCAATTTCAAAGATCATTAGATCATCTCAGTAATCATTATATGGTTATAATTCATTAACATTTTATAAAAATACTTTTTGAAATCAATTTGTTTATACTCTTGTATTTTCCTTAAAATACTTTAGTAAAATTCAATTTCTAGCTGTATAATTATGGATATATAAGTATCACGATGTAGATCAGTTATTTATTAATATTTTTATTTCTTGCTGAATCCATGGTTTTCCGATACTTTTTGAAAAATCTATTTTTCAACTTTGAGTGATTTTTCTGTGAGAAAATGATATCTTCCTACTTCATTATATACCATTCATCCTAAACATTTAATATCATATTTTAATTGTAAAGTATCTAATATTCTTACCTTTTTGTAATATTTTGCATGCAGGAAACATATTTTTATAGGTGTTCCTAGTGTCTGTTGCTGGAATGCAGTTATGTAAAAGTATATATTTAATATATTTGTGTTGAGAGCGGGTATTATATAAATCTGATAGGCTGTTATAGTAAAAAGGAGAAAAAAAAATTGAACATAAATATAAGTGTAAAATAAAAGTTTCATGAGGGAAAAAATGGAGCTATTGTGATTTTACTAAATGACATAACTCCTGCAATATTCATGAAAAAATACTCATTACAAGCATAAGTTTACAGTAAAATGTACCCCCTTGCTATGTGTTCTCATAAGGGACAGTTAAATATAACGATTGTATTTAATATAAATAACTATACTGTTATTAACTACTTTAATAATCTTTTTAGTAAATTTCTATTTAAATATTTTTTGATGAATATTAGTATCAAATACTTCTAAATATTTTAGATATAAGCAGAGAGTTTAAATTGAATATATTTCTGCACAATATTTTTATAACTTTTGAAATTGAAATAATTATTAAATAACAACTTATTACATATTTTTAAAGTATATAAGTTTCTTTCTTTTTACCCTGAATATTTTCATGTTGAAATTATTGTTGTACAACTATTCTGGAAGCTTAGAAACTTAATTTTGTGTCTTTCCTATTCCAGTTATTCATTTATGATTAAAATTTTTTGCTTATATCTTTTGAAAAAATTTAGCTCTGAAATCCTGTGTAAAATAATGCAAGATTGCTTAAATTTTCTCATAATTTGATTTTCTTGTGTAATTACCTTTACATAAATTTTTACTGCTATGTATTTTTTAAAAATTAATACATTTTTAAAATTTTATTTTAGTGTAAATATGAGTTTTGTTGGGTGTGTCTTGAATCTTGGAAGAAACACAGCCCTTCAACAGGCGGCTATTTTCGTTGTAATCGAGATGATGCTGTTAAACGTGCTGAAGTGAAAGCCAAGGCTTTAATTACAGAAGTATGTGTTGGTTAATCTATGATTTAACATTTATTGAACTGTTTAAAACTGACTGAACTTAACCAAATTTTTTATATGGGAAACAAAAAGTATTTAAGCTTATAATTTTGAAGAAAGCTTAGTATTTAAAAAACTTCAGCTCTGTTCAAATATTTAAATCAGGAATTTTGGGCTAATTCTGCATATTGCTTTGTCTGAATTCTAATTATTCCACAAGTACATTTTTATATTACTTTTAATGTTTGTTATCTGTGTGTGTGTGCAGAAGATTTTATTGGATTCGTTCACTATTCTTGTAATTATTTTAAACTGGGAAGAGGATTTGGGAATTAATATGTCTTCACTGTTAGTGAAAGCTTATTATACAGTTAAGTATAAAATTATAAATTGAAACATTTTAGTAGTTTTTAAATGCACTTTTGGTATTTTATGTAATTTTTAAATATATGTGTAAAATATTTAATATTAAAAAATTATAATAATAATTATGTAATACATTAAATTAGATCTGTATTATCTTATTTGTATTACTATTGTATATATGTTTATACATATATAGGCGGAGGAACGGAATAAGCATATGCAGGAGTTGAAAAGATTTCTTCAATATTATACAAGATTCAAGAATCATGAAACAAGTTACAAAGTAATTTGGTATTTTTTTCCACTTACGGCTTTTATTTTACTAATTCATTGTCAAAATAAACTTCTTGAAACGAAAATACACCAAACAATATGGAAATTTAGTAAGCTACAGTTTTAGTTTCATTATTAAATCTAAAATAATTTTGAGATGCATGTTAAGATGTCAGAAGTAAAATTTTTTCTGCTAAATATAAATGTGTGACAGAAAAGATAATGGAGAAAAATAGAAATAGTAATTATGAGTAATAAAATATTATTTTAATTCTTTTCATTGTTTCAAATTGCTGGAATGATTTTTAAGGAGGTTTGAGATTTTATTATAAAATTTTTTTGTTTTTTTAATGATTATTCTTATATTAGTGATTTTAAATGTTTTACTTTAATTTTTTTTTGTAGTGCAGACATGAAAAAATGATGCATCCTTAATAACTTTTGCAATTCTTATTTCAGCTGGACAAATTGATTTTAACATTAATGGTTTTAAGAAACTAAATTAAGATCTTAATAGAGTAACCAATTAATAACATTTTAAAAAGTATTTTTATCACGATATTTTGTTCTAAAAATGCAAATGCTCTAAAAAAATATCTGGCCATATTCTGTATTGCTTTTTAGGAATGATTCTTATAGTTCTTTTATCAGACAGTGCAGGATAAACAAATCAATAATAACAATTGATAGGCTGGTATTTGGTCCCTTATGGATCTGTGATTTTGAATCATAAGTTTCATCCTAAATATTTCCTGAACTATTTGAGAAAATTGAATAAGATTTTAAATTAACTCATTTGATAACACAAAGAATGCAAAAATTAAAATTTTTTTTTATTTTTTATATTCTCTTTTTTTAACCTTTTAACTGTCATGCCCGAGATAATTTCGGGCACAGCACTGGTGTTCGAAAATGTCACACCCAAGTATTACTCGGGGTAATTTTTTTTGAGTGCATCATATTGTTTTACCCGAATATATATCGGGAGACGTTTATTTCGGCTTCATCTCTTTGTCAAATCCGACTGATTCTCGGGAAAAGTTAAGGTGCGCTCAGTTCAATAGATTACAGCACTTTACTGAAGACTTCAAAGGTTAGAGGTTAGAAGTCCTTTGGTTCAAAAATATTTGACAATTTGTGTACCCAAATCATCAAAATAACTTGACAGTTAAAGGGTTAAAAAAATTGTTTATAATTTGTATTTTTAGTAATATTTATTTGATTTACTGATGTTTTTGAATTAGAAAATAATTAGCAAGTGATCAATATCAATACATTTGAAAAATTTTCAATAGGAAATTTTATATCATTATAAATGCTTGAAATTCTCAATTAATATTAAGTCTCCTATTCTTGAAACCTCTATTACTAAAAAACGTACTAGTAGAATTTTAGAAATTAAGGTTATTTTCAGTATGAGAAATTTTGTTCAGAAAAAACCCTTTGAATTATGAGAAAACTTTTTTAGAACTTAATTACATTAAATATTCTGCAAATATCATGTTTAGTTCCTTCCAAACTATTAATATTGATAGCAACTTTGTTCAACTGCTGTGAGAATTGTTAAACTTATTTAAGGTGTCCCATTTTTTTAAAATCGTGCGATGATTTTTAATATTAATTACTGTATTATGGAATTATTCCTTTTCTTAATAGATCAAATAATAATTTGATTATCTAATAATAATTCTTTCTTTATTCATTGAATGAAATATATTTCTCAATCTGATTTTATTTGTATTTTTCAAAGCAAATTGGTTGCTTCAATTTGATTAAAGAAGATGCTAGAAATGTTGTATTATCAGATGCTTTCATTCAATATATAAAGTGTCATCTTAAAGTGCCAATTGGACAATATTTTTTATATCAGCACCTGTATTTTAATTTAATTTGTGAAGTATTTTTATGTCTGTAGATAAAATCTGAATATTTAGTTGAAAAACAAATTTAGTACTTTTTTAAATGTAGACATAGTAGATCTAATAGTTACAAAGTATTGTATTTCAATATTATAGATATATGAAGAACAAGATTATAAATCTTGTTCTTTTTCTAATAAGTAATTAAACTTGAACTGTATTTCATAAAATACAAAATTACTGTAACTAATAATAATTTTGAATTTTTTCATTTTTATTTTTTTATAAATTCCTTTCCATTTTCTTTGATTAATAGTTTGAAGAACCATTCATAAAAACAATACAAGATAAAATAAATATATTAACTGCAGATATGGCTGCTGCATCTGCAGAATCAGTTAATCTGTCCTTTTTAGAAGATGCCATTTATGAACTTCTTAGAGCCAGGCGAATTTTATGTGGATCATATGTTTATGGATTTTATTTGGAAGACAATGGCTATAATAAAACAATTTTTGAATACCTACAGGTAAGAAAATTTAGTATAGTAAATTCAGAGAAAAAAATGGAAGTAATTTGAAAAACAGCATTTAAACAAATTGCCAAAGAATAAATGTATATTATTTAAAATTGTTTTGTGTGTATCTTAAGGTTTAGTGTTTATTTTTAAATGTTCACTTTGATATCTGAACTACTTTTCATTGCAAGTATTCTTAAAATAATGAAAAATATTTCTTTAAAAAATATCTATAAGTGTATGATATTTTGTAGAAAGGAAAAAATTATGTAAAATTCAAATATTGCTTCATTAATTAAACAATAAAATATGGTTGTAATTGGAGCTTTTTCATTCAAATTGAAAATTTTACTGGCAAAAAATCAATGAAGTTTTTATAAACAGTTATAATGATATTAAAATTTAATAAGTTTTCCAAAATGATAATCCTGTTGTTATTGTCAAGTATAATATTTTTATTCATTTGCAATATCATATATACATACGCTAGTGTGAGAAAAATTAAGAAAATGTATATATTTTTGAAAAACTATTTGACAGATTTTTTAATGAAATTTGGAATGAATATATATTTATAACAGAAAGAGAAATGTACTATTCAAAAATCGTTTTATATACACAGAATTATCAGTACAGCATATAGTGCTGGGATGTCCAAAATCTTTGTTGTAATATTGAACTGTGAAAATGAGTAATAATGGGGTATAGTCCACTCTCACAGCCAGTCAAGCTGTGCAGCATGACAGCTTATATACTGGACAGGAGACAGTTGGTTCCACTCTTGAGTTAGGCAGTTTTTAACCCTGGGATGGTTCTCAGAAGAGAATGGCAAGATGCAATTGCTCTTTCAAGAATGACCCAGACATGCTTCGTTGAGTTAAGATAAAGAGTCTGAATTTCCAACCCTTGTGGCAGATATGCTCTCTTTCTAGATAATCATTGATCATATAAGCCTGATGTGAACAAGCATTGTCATCCACTAACTGGTACTCTGAATCAACTATGCTTATGAAAAGCTGAATATGGAGTTCTGAGACCTTTTATCTGTGACTCATAGCAGTCAGAGAGCTTTTGTCAAACGCAAACTGTGGTGTGCAACCGTCCTATATAATGCCTGCCCGAACCATTTCACCTTCACCACAGTAGTGATCTTTTTCTCTTATAAGGGAAAGAGGGCACCATGTCTCAAGCTCTCTCCAGATATAGGTATAACAAAATTGGTGTCCTCACTGAATCTCAACTTATCAGTGTGGACACCAATTACCATTAAAGTGTACCATTAAAGTCTAGTTCAAGGTACATGTTGTCTTCACTCTGCTAAATATGTTACCTTGTGTGCTGCATTGAGAAAGTTACAAACAATGGGTCTTCTCGAATTTAGCCTTCTTGCATGAAACCTCCAGGCAACTGTAGACTATAAAGTTTAGGCTCCACTGGCAGCATACAACTCATGTGAAAATATTGAAGCTCTAACAATTTTCTGTTGCTGTACTGCAAGGGGCAAATAACAATCCTCATTTGTTAAAGTAGACCTGGTCCTAGTTTTTTCAAAATGGATCCAGTGTCCTGAAACTGTTCCCACAAATTGCAGAAAATGCTAGAGCTCTGTATCTTGTGATTGATTTACCCCCAGTCTATCAACAATTCTCCATCTAATTCTGTCATTCATTTGCTTATAACTATTCATTTTACCTGATGCCTCATAAAATTTACTTGATTCTTACTAGAAGCTTGGCAGTCATGGAGGAGTATTTGTACATAAATTGCCAACAACTCTTCATGCGCTCATATCCCTTCCACAGTTACAGCTCTGCAGACACACTTGTGTGTGAATACTACTCAATATATTTGCATACTTCTTCAGCAACATAATTAGTACCCTTGGTTTAAATACTTTTTGTAAAATTAGACATAATTTTAAAATCCTTTTAATTTTGCATGCAAGTATTATATAATATATTTTAATATCTACATTGGAATTGGAATCAAATTACAACATAATCATAATTTAAAATAAGGCAATTTTTAATGTCTAGGGTGAACTGGAAGAAAGCACTAGGAAATTATCTGAAGCTATAGCTCGTACCTATATTCAAACTCCTCAATCTAAAATAATGCAAATGGTCACAAATGTTAAAAGAAAAAGATTGGACTTGTTAAATGCAGTTCACAAAGGACTTATACCTCCTGAGACACCGCCAAGTATGCGAAAGAGACGAAGACATCGAATACCTGGCCTAATGGGATTGGATCCTATTGATGATGTGAGCATTTTACAATTTTTTTTTGGTGTGTGTGAGTTTGCAATGAAATCTATTTGTCCTCATTTGTTTTTTATAATTACTGTCATGCATGCATTAATGTTTAAAAGTTAGGGGGATGTTAATAAACAATAAAATCCTTTAATTACTATTTTTTTAAACACATTCTTTTGTTAATATATCTGGAATGGTACAATTTTTAAAACCAGATGGTATATATATATTAAAACTTGCAATGTGTAATTTTCTGCTATTGTTATTTACTTAAGTATGTTGCTCCTGAAGCATTCATAATTTTATACATTTATTCTTTAGAGTTCACTGTTTAAAAATATAAACGCAATTAATAACTCTTTGCAAATAATAACAAAAACAGATTAATATTTATAAAAGACTGAAGGCAAATTATATATATAACACTATAGAGAATATGTGTGAGCTATTTCAAGTTGTTGAATGGAGGAGACATATTGCTTTTGTTTCACTCTATTTTCCAAGGAAGATATTCAAATGATTACTCATAAACACACACATAAAAAAACTGTTACACAGCAGTTACAATAAGCAACAGTGACTGTTCACGAGAGGAAGACAAAGAGAAAGTTTTCAGAATAGCAATCAGTGTGGCTTCCTGTTATGGAGGCTATAATTGGTAGAAAGTTATCATTCAATAGTTTCTGATGTAATCTTACTTTTAAAAATGCAAGCTTTAACTCTCAAGATACGATTACAATAAAATCCCATTAGTCAGGCAAGAAATAATTATTTATATGTAAGTTCTGACAGCCAGAACCATTACAAATTAAAAAATGTTATTCAGAATGAAATTAATGGGAATCATTGCATATATATATTTATGATGAATTCACTTTGAAAGATGTGGGCATAAATTCTTGTATTATACATTCCATTGTAATTAAGAATTGTATTCTGTTTACTACTGATTTAATGCCTTATTGAGACTTTAGTCTAAAAATGTAAGTTATTCAACTGTTTGCAATTGACCTATTATTTATTTCACCCTATGACAATCCCTCATGTCGTGTCTACGTTTTATTGGAAATAAAGAAGGCTGTACAGGAACAAATAATATTTAATTTACCACAACACAAGGGGGTCACTCAATAAAACAACAACACACATCTATTAAAGTAGTTATAAAAGGGAAACAGGCATTCCCTGACTCGACGTGTAAACGACTTTCTCCGGGGGCGATAAAGGACAGAAGAGCGAGGGAAGAAGGAATTCCCGCTTCTCAGAAGAACAAGTGGTGCCCCCTGGCTGTCGCTAATCGTCAAGGGAGGTAGTGTTTAAATGTAGTTGTTACAACCCCATAAATCCAATGATTAAAATGAAAAAAAGTCATGATTTTTTCTATTGTATTTTGTATTTAATCAAATGATGTAAAAGCAAATATTTTATTTCTCTAGTTATATTACTCAAAGGCTTAAATGGTATTCAATACAGTGGAATAATGTAGAGTTATGTAAAAATATCCTAAAAATGAATAATATATATATAAAATAATTCCTCTGTAAAAAATTTTGCTGTTGTGGTTATGTTTGCTTTTTTTTTTCCATTTATAGCCATTGCTTTCTCAAGCTATATTAGACTCTTTGGAAACTGTTGATCCAAATGATCCTTGGGTTATAAATGAGGATGGTAAGCACACTAATGTTGCAGCTGTATGTGATTGGCCTGATATTGATAGTGATGAAGAGGATACTTCCAGGCAAACTATTCTAGCATCAGTATTAGGTGATTAAATTTTTTTTATTTTCCTCTTTTATATTTGTCACCAATCAATTATTTTTTGAATAGTAAAGGTAATGTATCAAATTTATTAGCGTCATATGGTACAATCTTTAATGAACCTATTTAAGTTTGTTAAGATTTGTAACTTTTGTTTCTTTTTTTTAAATTATTCCACCTACCATTGATTCTCATTTCTATAAATAGATATATATTGTTCTTATATATTCTTTTATTAAGTACAGGTACTAGTATTTCTTTTCAAGTTATTTTAATTGATTTATGTTTTCTTGTTTTACAAATAATACATTTTTTTAATGTTTTTTTAATTCTGAATTAAAAATCTTAAATTTTTTTTATTTCTTTTCAATTGTAAATTTTAGTATATATTAAGTTTATATTAACTTACTTATTTTTTTTTAATATGTAAAGTATCTTCTAAAAATTCAGTGACTTAAAGTATTTGAAATTACGTTTAAACAAACAGGATAAATTTGTTTATTTAGTTTTTTTAACTTAGATAAAAATGAGATGCTTGTAGTATTTCATTATACTCAGGTACTTGAAATCACTTACTATGTTATAGCTCTAAATTTATGACTAGTAATATGTACAACTTATTTTAAATGTAATATTTAAATCAAATTTTGATATTTTAGTATTTCAAACTATTTAAATTGCATGTTTTATTTAATTTAGGGGAATGTTCGCGTGAGGGCTGTAAAAGACCTAGAGCAAAAAATAAAAGGACAGGTGCTATTCATGAATTTTGTTCTCTAGCTTGCAAGCATTGGGAAGCATTAAAGCCTCCTGGTAAAGAAATAATGTTTTTTTTTAAACTTTTAACAGCATTTCTAATATAATAAATCATTGATTTTTTAAATTGGTATTTTAGCAGAAGCTTACATGCTTTAAAAAAATTTTTTTTCCTCATTAAACCCAAGTTATCAGGAAAAGTCTTAAAATATATATTCTAAAGTTTAAAATATAGTTTTGAACACCTTCATCTAAATTTTGTGTTGCTTTCTTCCACTATAAAATAATTTTGATTTTTGAAATTATGCATTTTAATATTCATTTTAAACTTTCTCCTGTGCTATTGTTATGTTTATTTTTTTAAAACACAGAAAGAATTTCATTATTAATTTGATCTGAATCAAATCTTCAACTGTAGTATTGATTTTTGAAAACAAATTGTACTGTATATTAAAACATTTTAAATTATAAAATAAAAACTGTTTATAGTTATTGGTATAATTCATTATTGTAAACTTTCTTGTGGAAATTATTTTCTTTTCTACATTTCAGAAGCTGTTAAAGTTGTTGCTGTTATAGATCCTGCTATGGAAGATCTGATAGCTTTTGAACTAATCAAATTACGGATGCCTGAAAATGAATTAAGTGATTTTGATATCTGTAATAGGTATGTGAAAAAAGTGTAAAAGTAGTAAAAGTGAAAGAGTTGTGTGATGCATTAGTTAAAAGCAAGACATATATAATAATTTTTTTAATAAAATTATGTATGTTTTGTTATTGACTAATGCATCATTGTACTGAAGACAATTGTCTTTGATTTTTTTATGGGCTGTAATGATTTATAAATTTATGAATTTTTAAAAGACATTCTTTTAAGTATTTCTTAAATATTTATCAGAACAACTGATTAATTATAATAAAAGTATATTGAATCCTAGTTTGGAAATTTTGATAGGCACATTTGAAAATTCATAGTGTTTATTTAAGTTAGAAGCATTTTCTGAATCTTTTGAAAAATATTTTTAAATGTAATTGCAGATATTTTAACTATAGCACTATAATTTGATTGAACTCCCCTATGTATTAGTAATATTTTCTCTTAATTATACTATCAGTATCATGCAATTAATTTATATGAACACACCAAATATATTGTAACAAACTCTGAGTATGGATGCATGGAACAGAATTTATTGCAGAACTAAGGAAACAACAATCAGTCAACATTATTATTACTAATTAGAAGAAAAATTTTTATTAAAAGCTTACTGAATAACTTTAGCATATCTTTAAGAAAAATTGTTTATATCAATTTTACAAAGTTGTTTTTAAATGTGTTGCTTGAATAACAGTAAGCAGTTCATATTCTACAAGTTTTTATAGTTTTGTTGAAACATGAAAGTAATATTTAAGTTTGGTGATTCTTAATGTAAACTTAGGAGATATAATTCTCAATGTATTTCTTAACGTCCCAATAGAATTTGTAAAAATATTTAAAGGAATTTTGGTTGCTTTGGGTTAAACTAGAATCTCTTTCATGTTATAAGTAATCATAAAGGGTCTTATTTACACAATAATAGAAGCTATTCTTTGCCAGTGATATATGTTTAACAATGTTCTATTACTTCTGTTGAATTTATAGTTGGTCAAATTTTTCTAAAAGAATGTTATGTAGTTAAATATTATAATGAATGACTTTTGAATTTTAATTATTATAAGTTTTTGATTTATTCTCTTTCTAAAGCATTAATTTTATTTGAATGCCAATAAAAGGTATGTATCCTTTATATATCATTGGGATTCTAAATATTTCTCTCCTTTTTTATAGTAATAGAGAAGTACTTGAAGAAGCGACAAATGTGAAAACACTTAGTAGTATGTATATGTATTTGTGTACATTGATAAATTTTTTATTATCAATTTTTGCTGAGTTTTCATTTTATTAATTGGATGGTTTTGTAATTAAAAATGTCAAAAGAATTTTTTCCTTAATTATAAAGCAGATTTTTAAAAATATTTTTTGAAATAGTTTTTATTAAAATTTAAGAATTTTTGCTGTCCTGAATCAGTGGTGATTGATTTTATTGTGTGTATTCTTTGAATTTAGTTATTCTGTAACTTTTGTTTGTAAACATATAAAATTCAATTTATATTTCTATATCTGATTCTACCATTTTTTTAACGGTATTTTTAGATTGTGTAATCTTTTATTGATATAGTAAAATTTTAAATAAATTTATAGAAATTATGAAAACTGTATATTTAAGAAATGTTTAATGCATTAAAGTTATTGTTAGTATGTGCTTAATACTGAATAAAATTAAATATTGAACACATAAGGTATGTTATTAACTGATTACTAAAAAGAGTGAATAAAATTAAATATTTAAATTAAAAAAATGATGTTTTTAAAAGATAATTTACATAATAGTACAATAACAACATTAATAAACAATATTACATTTTGAACTCTATGTAGATTAATAAATTTTCAATTTGTTATTCTTTACATTTCTTTGAGTTTAAATAGATGCTTTGAAAATTATTTTATTTCTGTTTTACCAACTGCTTAAAAATTTTCTGTTATATTCAGTGTCAGAATTAAATTTCTTTTACTATTTCTTCTGTAGGAATTTCATACTGTCTACATTTTTATTATGTAAATACATAAATTGCATTTATTTTAATAAATATTTAATTTTTAAAAATTTATTCTTTTTTTTTTACTTTTTTATTTAAATTAATATTTCTTTTATTCTGAAATAAATAATAAATTGGGAGATTTTGTAGCTAGTGCATGAAAATTAGCTCTTAAGATCATTTAATTATTATTGTTCATAACTAGTTGGTTATATATAATTTTTTAGAATCTATTTGTTTTAATTTTCCTCAGCTGGTTCCAATTCAACAGCTAATGACGAACAAGTGGAAAATATTGAAACTGTAGTACCCTTAAGTTCACTTGAGAATACTCTTGAACAAATAAATAACAGTTCTGAAAATGATAATGAAGAAGAAACCAGCAATATGGCATCACCGGAACGGCAAGGAAATTCAGTTTCTAATAGTGTAAATGATACTAATATAGACTTCTACTTAAAGAACATTCATGGAAATTCTAAGAACATAAATGTACAAATAGAGAACCATTCTAAAACAGAAAAAGAACTTTTTAAGGTTTTGAAGACTGATGAAGTTAATGAAAGCAAAGAAAATTTAAGTGATTCAAAAGAAAACATATCGTAAAAAATGCATTTCAATATAAATATTTTTATTTTACATAATTGTTTTTAATGGAATCCAAAGAAGACATGTTTTAAAATCTATTTGAAAAACTTTTTTGTAATTGATCAATTGTACATCTCATGTAATATTAAAGCCTATTTTTTGAAGTAGGCCAACATAACTTAAAGTAAACCATTTCATTTTACTTATTCCATAACTATGATAACATCCTGTGCTAAAAATTTGATGTTTTCATTCTACATACTCAAGTTTTTGGAAATAGTTTTATATTCTCACTCTTAAAATATTTAATACCAAATTTAACTTATAATATTTTTAACTACATGTGTGAAAAGAGAGCAAAACTTAAAGGCACCATCTGTTAATACATTTTTTTAGAAACTCAGATTTATTATAAAAGGAATAATGATAAAATAATCAGACTCATTGGTCATGCATAAAAATTATTTATTAATTAATGCTTAGTTTTGATTAAGATACAAAATGTTTAGTAAAAGGTTGTTGCAAAATGGTTGTGCCCAAAGGTTGTTGTTGGTAAGTTTGATGAAAAGGAAGTAAGAGAACTCTTAATTTTAAATCTATTTGTTTAAAATGAACTGCATAAGATTGGAATACTCTTTAGTAACATAAAATTATTTTATATTGTAGTTGGATTCTGTTTGTACTTGCTGTGAATTTTTTATTACTAAAATCTTTTTTTCTTTGTTATGAAGGAAAATGAAGATTAGCATTAGGATTATTGAATGTGTTATTTTGTATTCTTTAAGTATGTGTGTGTGGAATTATTTTGTTTTAATTATTTTGTGTGTGCTACTGAGTGACTGCTATTATTGGTCTTGTAAAATTGCATAAAAAGAAAGGAGATGTTTAATATAATTGATAATTAAAATTTTGATGGAGACTATTCTCTATATATTGGAAATTCAAATCTTTTAATAATTAAAACTGATGTTTTACTTTTTGGAATGATTATTAAAGTGTAGTGAAAATAAGTTGTATGAGATTCCAGTTTTTGTACTGATATTCAAATTTATCTATTGTTATACATTTATTGTTTATTAATAAAAAACTGTAAATTGTGTGTAATTATTTTCCAAGTCCTAGATTCTAATGAAATTTAGAAAAGAAAAATTTTTGCATACTTTATCAAAATTCTATATTTAATAGTGGATGAAATTCAAATATATATGCTACTTATTCATCATGAAAAAAAATGTATAGATGTGAATTGTCTAAGCAGTTGAGAATTTGAATGATTTAGAAGAGCAGATTTGTTGCATGTGTGTTTATCACTATCTTATATGCTTGGCATATTGTGTGGTATATTCTTGGATTATTTGTAGTAATCCAGGATTTGAATAAAGTTTAGGAATATAGAACTATATTGTATGTGCTATATTAATATAAAAAAAGTTTCTGTATATGTAAAGATATAATAAGAAATATGCCATTTAACTTAAATTTCAGAGTAAAATTCTGATTTTTATTAATGTGTTTAACTGTTGAGAAATAACAAATTTTTACATGTAATAAATTTGTGAGAATTCTAATGTGTTGATGCGAAATACAGTACTATGGGAAAATAACATCATGCAGAATTAAAACTTTAGTTTTAATTCTGGAGTAGGTAGAAAAGAATGTATATATATATAAATTAATATCAATTATGTGGATTTCCCATATATATATTGTGTCTGTTGTCTGTAAGCAGTTGTTGTATTTTGAATGATGTAAAATCAGATTAGACTTTGTAATGTATGAATGTTTGTCAGATTGTATGATTAAAAATAATTTTTTGATGAAATAATGCAAGTTTGATTCTTTATAAAATTTTTGTAATATTTATTTTATAATGAACTAATATATGATTTGAATTGAAAATAACTTATTTCTGTAATTTATAATGAGTTAACACCTTGCTTATATCTAATACTTAATTAACTAATTGGTACTTTATATTTTTACTGTTTGTGAAAGTCTGTTTTTCCTTTATTCTGTTAGAGAAATAAGCATTTATTGTTTAAAAGTAATTGGACTAGTTTGTTTGTTGTTAATTGTGACACTCGATGATGGAATGTTACAATTATTAGAAAAGAGTATTTATTGAATAATTAATTCATTATTCTGTGATATAGATAAATATTATTGCTAGTATGCTTGCTTTCAGCTGAAATTGGATGTTATAAATGATAATATGTATTTACTTGTATAAGAAATTGTCTTTAAAGTAAAAATTGTTATGTTGATCAAATTTTCTATTACACAGATAGCATTGAACCTTTAATAACATTCTTAAAATTAAAAAAAAAATTCAATCATCAATATTATTTTAAACTGCAATAAATTTGTGAAGAGAAAACAAAATTTGAATGTTTTCTCAAAATTAGTACATTATTGAGTATTCAGATTTTTTTTTTAAAAATCTCCTGTCTCTCTGGGCATTATATACGTATTTACCTGATTTGTGGGATCAAGAATGTTTGCATTTATTGAAGTTATAGATCTGTTTTTTTTAAATATATGTAGTTTTACATTTGTATTTTATCCAATTTTTATATTTTCTTGTATGTATGTTAATGGTTTGTTTGTGAATATTTATTGCATTTTTAATATTTGTTGAAGCATGTTAAGTTTTCTGTATGTAGTTTCTATAGATTTGTCTGTGATAATCATGCTTTCTTAGTATTTTTATATTGTTTGTAATTATGTTACTAAGCAAACTCTTATTTTCAAAGGAATACTTTCTGTAAAAAAAATTATACTAATTGCTTTTTTATGACTTAACAATTTAACATGTTAACTTATAAACTACCTGTAATACACAAAACATTTTAATAAGCAAATAACTTTAAAAAAAATTGCTTAGTACTTAAATTCAAATTGTGTACTTTAGTTTTCTCTATACAAATTTGTTAAAGACTTCTGGTACTAATTTCATATAATATGAATTTTTATAAATTTTCAATACTACTATAAAATTTTTGGAATTGTACTTATTAAATGAATATTAAAAAACATAGCAAATTTTCTGATCAAAGCTTTTATAACCAGCATTTACAGTGTTCCTAATTGTGTGCTATACCCAACTATATATTTTTATAACAAAAATTGATACTTAAATTTTTAAGTTTCAAAATAATGCCAACAGTTGTACTAAATTGTCCGTCTTCCTATATTTGTTTTGCTAATAATACCCATCATTCTTCAAATAAAATTGTTTATACTAATTTCAAATGTCTTTTTTTTTATTTATTTATAAGTATATAAAACACATTTGAAAAATGGTTACAAACAAGATGAAAGCAATCCTCCCTCCTCTTTCTAAGTGAAAAAAACAAAAACTAATTGTATAATAATTTTAATTTCTTATAAAACTGAATATTTTTTATGCTGTGGAACTATTCAAATATGTATTTTTTTCCAAATATGATTTTTAAGTATTAAAAAAAAATTACAGAATGCAATTACAAATTTTCTAATAGTGCATAAAAATTTGTAATATAAAATTTTCTGGTAGAAATATATATACTATACATACATAATTTCTAAAATTAAATTATTTTTTATATACAGATTAAATTATTTTATGATTATAAATATTGAAATTAAAAAAGTTATATTGGTACATGTACCAGAAAAAGTAAACATTTATCTTTATAATAGACCTTTAAAGTATATAATGTTTAAAAATTGCATTTATTTTACAGCTGAAAAAATTCTTAGAGGACTCTACTTGAATTTCCTAAAATTGGTTAAACGTATCTAATAACATTGCCAGCGTTAATAATGAAAATGTATATACAGTAAGAAAAATAGAATACGTAATTCTATTTATCATTAAAAGCAAAAATAGGTATTATAGTTTACCAATATTTCCAATTAGAAGGAAATGCATTCGAAAAATGTGACAAATTTTTAAAAATGACTAAAAAATTATTTCTTTAAAAACATTCCAAGCAAAATAAGCAGGATTTTTTTTTGACTAAACCTTTTATGTTCCTGTATCTATAGGACACAAGATCAGCATAGAAGAGTTTTAATTTAACTAGCTTAATATTCACACAGTGTAAAACACTTCATAATTATTGATGAAATGACAAGGATGATACTTATCAGAAGCATCTTGTATTTTAATATTCAAATTAAATTATGTGAGAAATTTTCTAGGTTTTATTTAACTTATGATATAACTGCTAATCTTACAGGATAACTTTAGTCAAATTTAGTTTATTTTTCTCATTTTATAAAACAGGATGTTGAAATTACAGATTAGATTTGATATGTAGCAACCTTGTAATTTATATAATTTAACACAAATACCGTAAAATACGGCGTATAACGCGCACTTTGAACACAAAGAATCAGATCGAAAATTAAGGATCAAAAGATTTTGATTGTTCCCAATGAGAAAGAATACTAAATTATAGTATTATTACAACTTACTTCATGATTACGTAAACAAAGAAAAATCTCATTGTCACTTAAAATAAATTAGATTTTTTTTTTGCATGAACTTGTGAATCTTATTAACATTTTTTTATAAGCTTTGGTAATAAACTAATGAAATAGAAATTTAGGTTATAATTCTTTGAACAGTGAACTATGTCAAATTAATGAACTACTTGATAGTGTTTGAAAGAATTTCCCAGCAAGTTTACAATTCTTTTAATTATCAAACAATTTTACTAGCATTAATACTTTATGTTCCTTATATTTATATAAATACAACTTTCTATGGTATTTATTTTTATTCTATGGTATTATTCTATTTTTTTTTACTTTGGTATTTTTATATTTATTTAAAAAAAAGTGTAGAGGAATAATGTTACTACAAGTGGAATTACATCATTATTTAATTTGCATTTTTGTAAATTAGGACAGCCAACATTTAGAGGGCAGCAATACTTAATGGAAAAAAAAATTGTCATCCATTTTTTTTATAATTGCATATCAAAGTTGACTGAAAATGATTATTTATGATAGGTTTTGTCATAAAAATTCAATCAATAATATAATATAGAACTTCTGTATAAACAATATATTAAAGGAAAAAATTTGTAGTCTGGTAATTACAGGATAAAAAACTTACTCAATTTTTAAAACATTCTGAAGAGATCAGATTTGGAATAGACTTATCAATTTATGAAGCTCATCTATGTTTGTATTTTAAGGAAGTGTTGTTGGGGGAAACACAGGAAAATCAAATTTAGGAAGTTAAACTACTTTCTTAAGAAAGCAAGATTAACAGTTATTTCAGCTAAGCCAGCATTCAAGGGGTTAGTGAAAATATATCTTATTCTTCAAGAAATGTATAGAAAAATGAACACTGTTTTTTAAAAAAGTAAGACATAAGTAAAATAAATAAGAAACAAATTTTAAATCATCAAATTTATTTTTTAAATCTGTATTTTCACTACAGAACACTAATTTATCTCATACTCCTTTTAAATTTTTACATGAAAAATAATTTGAAATAAAAATGTTTATTTTTAATGATGATGGTGTTCTTCAGGATAAAAATGATGGTATACTTTCTCTCCTAATATAGTAAGGCCGGCCAAAGCGAGGCCCAATTTGAATTTTCTGAAATATACAACTTTAAATGTATTATAAGGATGTTGTGAAGCTGGTGGATACCTCCAAACTTCATTTCTGAAAAGAAAAATAATCAAATTTTATATTTAAGAAATAAAATAAAAACCATTATACATGATGCAATCCATATGCAATGTAATATGCCCTTAGATATAAGCAATTCTATTGCAATATAAAACATATACAATTCAAAATACATTGCACTAGAATTTTAACTTAAACAATGTTATGCATTGAAATAATTCAACATTACTATACAGAAATATTGGTTCACGAAAAAGTAAATTACAAGGTATTATTATGTTACATATAATGAAATTTATCACCTATTAATATTGTTTTATAATTACTGCTTCATGCAGAACAAAAATGTCAAATATATGGCATATATTATTTAACAGATAATGATTAGTTCTCACCTTAGAATATAATTAATATACAATATATTTACGAACAAAATACAAAAAAATATTTAATATATTACACATTATATTAAAAAAACTCAATTTTTCTCATAATTTCGTACATTTAAATCATATAGAAATTGGGGGAAAAAAAATTCTAACTAAATAAAAGCATAAAATTCCTATTTTGATATTTTCGATTTCGAAAAATTTTACTTTGTATGCCAGTAAAATACATTTCATTGTGTAATAACATTAAAAAATACCATTTTTTAATTACTAATAAAGAATACATTTCTTTGTCATGTAGTTTTTGTGTAAAAAACTTTAGACTTCAATTGGAACTGATTCATGAATGTTAAATTACGAATGCAAATTTTTTTTGTGACCTGAATCAGTCGCCAAATTACCTATATGTAGCGATATGTGTTTTCAGAGTAATGAAGTAAAGCCAATGAATTGAAGAGCCAAATTCATTATGGCATCTAGATAAACATCGCCAAATCCAAGGGCCCCCTATTCTACACTTTAGCCAGGCAAACATAATAAAAATAATTTTTTCTTATAAATAATAAAATTTGAGTTAAAATAACTATAAATATTCAATTATAATATTTTAAAGAAAATGGCCCAACAATCATTGTACAAAAATTAATATATAAATAAGTAAGAACAATATACAAAATTCTGGGCTTATAGACTAATCAAACAGTATTGACTGAAATGCAAGTGAATTCCAATCAATGATTCCAAAATAGTATATTAATTTACCAATGGTATGTGCAAACACACAATCTGATTTCTCTTAAATAATTTTTTATAAAATTCTTTCCACTCTTGTTAAAACAAGAATTCTATCTTAGTTTCTATTTTATATATTCCTGGCTACCTATGTTAAAAATTCATAAACATAGTATTCTATGATAAGGAACACACACAGGTGTGCATGTGTGTGAGTTATATATATATTTATACTTTAAACAGTATTAAGATATTGTATAACGTTGCATGACTTAACTATTAGAGCTGCACAATTATTGTTTACATTACAATGAAGAACAAAATTTGTATAAACTACGAACAATAAAATTCTTTTTTAGCCTTTGCTTGTATAGCTTTATACATTTGTAATGGAAAAAAGATTATTTTTAACATTAACATTATGAAATACATCGCTTTATAAGTAATACAACTTAATCCTTTGATCTTTGAATTAGTTTTTATAGAATACAAGCTATATATAGTTCTTGGCCAAAGAAATCTTATTTCTTCACATTTCCCATAAATAACAAATATGCTTATAACATATATTAAGCTTATGACATATAATGCAATAATTG
>BMAV01017042.1:0-118288 GCA_019973955.1 Trichonephila inaurata madagascariensis | reverse complement strand
TTATTTCAGGGCTGCCCCTGAAAATCTTGAAAAGTATACGAATTATAGCTTCAACAAGAAGGGGGGGACAGTTCCAGCCCTTTAAGTGGTTGGGCCGCACCCGAATATTTATTTTGAATAATGTATAAATATTTTGAACTGAATGTAAAAGTGAGAGTGGGCAAAATTAAACAGTAATTATTAATGTTGGCCTAGTTTTTGGGAGTAAAATTTATTGTCACGATTTTAAAAATTAAATTGAATTTTAAAAATTTAAACAAGATGAGTAATGAAAATTAAAGTCAAGATAAATTTTGGAAATTATAAAAGTTAAAATTTAAGTTTAAAATTGCAATGAAAATTAAAGTCAAGATAGATATTGAAATTATAAAAGTTAAAATGGGATTTAAGATTAAAATTTAAATAAAACTCAGAAAGCGAAGAAATTTAGAAATAGAGATTTAGACACGTAATTTATTAAGGGCATTGAGAACCCTTAAGAAAATCACATTTTTCTTTTGGGAGGGGGACGTCCCCGCGTCTTTCTTTTAAACATAACCCATGTTCTTTGAGGGCCCCGATTAATGGAAAAACTTTTCCAACCCAATACCAAGAAGATAAAAAAAAGATATTATAAATGAGATTTACTAAAAAAAGGATAGAACTTTGATGATAGGATATAGCGTGGAAGCCTAGATAAAAGCGGTAAGGGGAATATGTGGGGAATCATTCTGATCGATGGGTGACAAAGCTTAGTGTGAAATCTTGTAGATCAAGATTAGCGGTCCGATAACTTTAGAAGGAATAGAAATCCTATAAAAAAGAAGTTAATCTTCATATATAAAGCGAAAGTTATATCTTTTAGGTAAAGGAAGGAGACCCGCAAAAAAAGGGAATATTGGATATAAGTAATTAGATGAATAGGGTATTAGATAATTGGGATAAAGGATCTAGTTGCGTGATCTGACTTAAATAGTGATTTAATTTGGGCTTGACTCTCACTTTAATTAAAAAATTTTCAAAAAGAATTTAATATAAGATTTTAATAAAAGTTGTATTAAGTTATTATGTCTCATCATTTTGATAATCCCACACCCTAGCTTACGCGGAACCGGACGACATGGTCATCACAGGATGGCTATGTCGCACTCTTTTCTAGCCCAAAACCCTTTAGCTTTGGCGTCCCAAAAACAGCCCACCAAAATGATTCAGCTGTACCAATAAAACTTTTTGCAATTATTCCCGGAAAATGAGTAAGAATCAGGAATAGAGGCCAATTTTTTTACAGTCTTATTTAGGGGGTTTTTTTCCGCTTAGGCAATACGGCCTAGAGCGCAAAAGATTTGGGGGAAAAAATTTGGGGGAGAGCGAAAAAAAGAAAAAAAAAAAACAGCGACTGTACCACCGTCTAGTGCGGGATACTAAACCCTCGGCCCACGACCCTTTTTGTGGCCCGGCCTGAAAATTTCTTAGTTAAGAACATTGTACTAAAAATTTGGGTGAGAAATTTTTGGCAATAAATCAAATATATAAATTTTATTTTTTGCTGTGGGTTTCTACCGGTAGAATTATATTTTTTCTATTTAACGGTTACGGTTAGTGATAACAGACAACAGTAGATTATCGACCTTTTTATGGGGGGAATTTAATTTTAATTTTCTTCTTCTCCAAGGGAAAAACGAAGAAAATATATCATTTCGGGATTTAGGTTGATATTTGATTTGTCACAAATTTGTCATAAAAAAGAATCATTAAAGACACTTTTCCCTCGATCTTTTTCAAGAGGTGATAAAGGGTTTTTTTGAATAATTTTTTCAACACAAAAAGTTTTTTGGGGGGGTAATATCACAACGGGGGAAAAAGACATCCATAAAGTGTGTTTTATTATTGGAATCAAGAAACCGTTTACGATGCAGAAAGTGAAAGGGGGTTTTTTAAAAGCTTCAATATAGTGTTTGCAAAAAAAAAAAAAAATTAAAAAACAAAAAAATGAGTTATAATATTTTGATCAATTTTTCCCCATTTTTAAAATTTTTAAAGTTTCTTGGTCTTAAGGCCCCCCCCCCCTTTTAAACCCAATGTTGCTGCCCGCCAAAGGGGTGATATAGTATGCGGCCCGGGAAAAAAAAGTTTGAGTACCCTGGTCTAGCGAGTCATGAGAGAAGCATTTCTACCTTAAAGAGATTAGACTTAAATGAGATCTACAATGAAAAATGAAAAGCTTAACAGTTTGATGTAGTTATAAGCTCAAAATGATATTGCCATGGAAATTAAATGCAATGATGTTATAAGTGATTTTGCCATGATCGAAGCTCGAAGAAAACCTTTGTTGTACCAATACAATGATAGTGACTCAACAAAGAATAAAGATGTTAAAAAAAGTAAGATACAGTAAAGCGACGAAAAAGATAATAATAAATAAGTTAAAAATAGTTCATACAATAATGTGTACTCTATACTGTAATTGCAAACGATTTCATTAATTTACTGTACTAATTTACAAAAAAGGGGGTGGTCTTAGATGTCGTAAGGTAAGAAATGAACAAGAGAGGCCAAACAATGCCACTCTCCAATGCCAGTTCGGGACACGTCGGATCCATAGGGGTTAGGCGATGGAAAAAATCTCCAATTAGCAAAAACAAAGAAAGGGAAAAAGAGTAAGAGAGTTAAGGAAAAATCTCTCCTGAACCAAAACTAGCCAGGTAAGAAATAAGGAGGGAGGCGGTGCTCTGGAAATAGTGGGGGCGTAACAATTTGAGGTGCCTAAGGAGCTGGGAAGGCTAAAAACGGCCCTGCTTATTATAAATTAATTTTGCATCATTTAACGATATTTCTTCAATAAAAAATAATAAAATACATATATTATATATTTTTAAATATACTTATCAAAATGAGAAACAGACAACGTCAAATATATGTATTTCCTTTCGTTACAGTTAAATAAAAAGATAAATAGAAATTTTAATGTGAACTCAGTGCTTGCACCGCTCTACTTACACATCGCAAAATCAGGGGTATAATGTGCCTTTTTCACTTTGACACGATTCTGAGCATTCAGATGTGAAATAATTTCTTTGCAGACTCGAAATGTTTTTCATACGAGGAAAGATGTTTTACTCTGATATGTAGAGGCGAAAGCGGAAAGCAGAGTACATGCGATTTTCTGTCTTTAAACAATTAAATCTCATTGTTCAATAATTTACAAAATAGCTGTAAATTTATCTTTAGAGTTATGTTTCAGATATATTTTCGTAATTCCGTAAGTGTTCATAATTCTGAAAATGCTTGTCGAACAAGGTCCTCTACAAATTTATCAACTTTCTTCCACTCAAAAATTAACAAATTTGTTGAGTAGTGCAGAGTGCCACTGAAAATTGCTCCGCGTGCCATAGGTTGCCGATCCCTGTTCTAGACTGTGGCCCATTAAAAAAGATAAAACCCGTAGAAATATCTTATACGAAGTAAATATTATATAAGAAGAAATATCTTATACGATGTAAAAATTAAATATTATGTAAAATTTCCCACCAAAATTCCACATAGTATTTTGTTTTACACTTAGTTTTTAGTATCACCACAAATGTCTTGCATTTTTTTTTAAATGTATGAAAGAAAATAGGAAATGAAAAGGAAAGGACTGATTTGAAAGCATTTTCTTTTTAAAAACTGAACTTGATAAAATGAGCGGATTTTTTTAGAATGACTGATTTAAACATACCAAATTATATTTAAAAAAAATTTAATTTCATGTGAATTTCATAAAACTTACAAATAATTTGATTTCATATAATTATTCCACTAAACCAGTGGTTCTCAAACTTTCACTACTGGCGACCCAATTTTCAATCACAATTTTTATTGCGCCCCTCCTAAAAATAATAATGTGTTGAATGCAGTAATAATGCACTTTGACGCTAAAGCTAAAATACGATCATAATTATAAACCGTACAAATTAACAAGATAAGAATTAAATTTTGTATATGTTACATTTAAGTAATATATATTCTTATTTTTTCTTTTTAGTTCGATTCACTATAAAAGCGTGTTTGTTTTAAAACTATAATTTATTTTATAATTATTTTTACTATACACGATAAAAATCACAATTCCAGTGAATAATTTAATTAAGAGAAAATATATTTACCTACTTTCAAGGACTTTTCAATTTGTTTTCAAAATTTGAGAAAAAATCCAATAAAACTAAAGAAAATGTTCCAAATGTGCGTGTCCTTAATAAAAGACATAAATCACAGACACTTTTCGCTAACAATACAGGAACTTTATTTTTCAGAAAAACTGTCATATTTTGTTCACGTTTTTGTAGTTTTTTGTCGTTTGATTATCAACAAATAGCATTTTGAGCTTTTTCTTCCTTGTGTCTTTTGAAATGCGAAGTGCTACATTCATGGCTTCATAGTTTTCTTCATAGAGATCTTTAGGCAGCATTTGAAAATTTCAAATCAACTCAAACGTTTCATGTCTAACGCTTTTCTCATATTTACTTTCGCTATCTTGATTACTATGCATTATTTCAGTAGGTCCTTCAAATGCTTGATCAGTTTCAACTTCCTTCAATAGGGATCAGAGATGCCCATTTTTCTATATTCTGCTAACTTACATTTATAAACCATAATAAGTCGTGCAACCAGCAATCAAAACCACAAAATTGTTCATGGGGGAAAGTGTAGCATGTTCTAAAAAATAATTTCATAAAATGTTTTTCACTATGCATTATATATTTCAGAATACTCATAAAAATACATCTTGGCCAAATAATCCTTCAAAGTGCTCAATATGCTTATCCATATATCATAAAACTCATTCACATGGAAAAAAAAAGAACAGAAAAATATTATTTACAACTTTCCTAAAAGAAAAAAAGACGGAGTGAAACATACCAATAAGTTTGAAGGTCAAATATATGATAATCAAAAGTAGTATTTTAGGGGTTAAAAGGAAACGTAATAAAAAAATCTCTCATCGTGGGATTACAGTAAAGCAAACAAAATGTCTTTTTTTATTTGGTTATAGGATCAGAAATGGCTAATGAGCGTTTGAAGTGGAATCTTTTATTTTTGATGATAAAAATAAATTATATCAGTGTAAATGTGTATTTTTTACAATGTCAGAAAGCATTTTGTTTTACTTCATTCCAAAAAATTATTTTTTTAAACCTTTCATTTTCAATATGCTCGCGCCCCCTCACAGGGTTACCACGCCCCCCAGGGGGGCGCGCCACAGTTTGAGAAAAACTACACTAAACAAATAGCTAGAAATTTGCATTGTTTTTAATATAGCAGTTACAAATCAAATGATAAGTGGAGTGCTTTTCTCTCTCAGTATAAGAAATTTACTAAATTAAACCAATACTTAAATTAATCCTGGATAAATTTATTAGTATTAAATGCTTCAGAAAATGATGTAAGCGTAATACAGAATTTGCTCCAAGATTTATACACAATATATGTAGAGGGACTTTACTTCTTAAATTGCTTTATTAAATTAGTATTAATGGTACATAATTCAATCTTGCATTTCTTGGTAAAATATTGTAGAAGAAAGAAAATTTTAGATATACGAATTTTCTTTTTGCATATTTTATATAAAAATGACACCTTCTAATTCAATGAATATAATTGACAATTCTTAACAAGTTCACCAGATCAAATAGAAATATAAAACGTTAGAATAAACTCTGTTTTTCAATAAATAAAAAAACTAATTCTTAAAAATAATTAACTCTAAATCTAGTTTTTAAAAATAAATATATTATAGTATATATATATTTATATAAATATATCAAATAAATTATATATATTATTTATTATGTTATAGAAAATAAATATTGTAAAGATAAATAGGGGTAAGGAGGTGGGGGTGAGTCATTTTGAAAAAGAGTATTAGAAGTGCTGATATTGTGAAGGAAAGGGAAAATTTATAAAAGTAGAGCAAGCCCGTTCACCGCTAGGCCATGCAGCTAGTATATACTTATGCATGTATAGGTATATATACACATATCAAATAGCTGTTTATATCAGGGCTTCGAAGATTGCCATGCTTCAATTAGTATTTTTTAGTGGACTTGATTGTTTATTTTTGATATGTAGAAGGAGAAGTTTGAAACATCAAACTACTAGACCTACTAGTTTGGTATGCATGTTTCTTTTGTTGAATTGAATTTCGCTTTGAACTTGTCTTACGGAAATTGACTCAACGACTTATAGATAAAAAAAAATTCTACTTTTGAACTTTTGAATTTAGACTTCAAATTTGTTTATTTTGCCTGTAAAGATCTACTAAAAGTAGATTTTACGGATTGATTGATTGATTGAATATTAACGTCGCACTGTTCAGCTACACGAGGGCTTTTGGCGACGGACCACGTAATTTTGAACCATGGTCAAGTGACGTGGACGACACCTGAGCTGGCACTCCCTCTCCTAACTACCACACCACACCAACGGGAGGACGTTTCAGCTCTCGAAAGATTTAGCGTGCATCGCTTCCTTACACGGGGGTCTTAGTGGTATTGGGCTCGAACTCGTGACAAGGCAAGCCACAATCCGATACCTATACCACTCGGCTACCGCTGCCTAGATTTTACGGAAATCCACTTTGGAGGACGGAGTTACAGGAGCATAAAGAATAATTCTAATTCAATTTTAGATATTCAAGTCCTATCCTTTTTAAATCAAGAAGTGAAAGTTATAAGAATGTTTTTGAACACATTCGAACGCTTAATGCTAGGGCTTAGATACAATAATTTACATACATATAAGCAGTACATATGTATACAACGTCATTAAATACCCATCGAAACTGGCGAGTAACGACTAGTTAATTTGTAAGACAGAAATATGCCAGTTAATCAAGGCTTTAGATTACTATTCTATTTACACTGGTGTGCAAAACTTAAGCAACAGGTGGGTTTATTGCCATAACTTCACGAAAAATCATCTGAGAGACATGAAATTCTGAAATGATGGAGAGTATTATGTACGTAAAGGATGACAAAGCATCGGCGCTGAAAAAGGAATACAACGCATACGGTATGGAATCAAACAAAAACAAGCTTTATTGAACGCATAGTATCGTGACTCATGATTGTCTATCCAACAGGAAGAACAACAAGCAGATGTTCCTTAATATGGTAAATGCCCTCTCCTTACTACAATGGTTGCTTCGCACCGTCTCTCCGCATAATCAGAACCAGCTGGTGCAACATTTCTTGAGGTAGGAGTGCCCATTCCTCAATCAACATCTGTTTGAGTTGTTGGTTGTTCTCCAGATGATGTAAGCGTGTGGCAATACGTCTCCCCAAAGCATCCCACACATGTTCGATGGGATTTAAATCTGGGAGCACGCTGGCCAATCCATTCGAGTGATATCTTCACTTTCCAGGAGCTCTTCAACAGCAAGAGTGCGATTTGGCCGTGCATTGTCATCCATAAAAATGAAGTCTGGGCCAATGGCACCTCGAAAAAGACGCACATGGGGAAGAAGTACCTCCTCACAATAGAGATCCCCGGTTACAGACCCTCTGTTGAAAATGTGAAGCTCAGTTCGCCCGTTCAGCATAATGCCTCCCCAGACAAGAACTCCAGGACCACCGTAACGGTGTCTTTTCTTGATGTTACTGGGATAAAACCGGGTCCCGATCTCTCTCCAAATCAAAACGCGTTGAGAATCGCTTCTGGTACTGAACCGACTCTCATCCGTAAAGAGGACACGACTCCATTTATCAGTTGTCCAGTTTTTGTGCTCTCTGGCCCACTGTAAACGGTGGCTTCGGTGGCCAACTTTCAACGGGAGGCAGCGTTGAGGACGGCTGGCGAACAGGCCCCCTTTGTGAAGGCGTCTGGTCACAGTAAACCGCGACACTTGTCGACCCGTTGCTGTACAGAGTTTCTGAGCAATGGCGCTTGCTGACTGCTGTCGACCTCTTTTCGCCTGCAGGATGATATATCGGTCATCCCCTGCAGTTGTCGTCCTCGGGTGGCCACCACCAACCTTTCTAACAGCTGTACATGTGGTTTGGTACGCTTTCCAAGCGCGTGAAACGACACTTTTGTTGATTCTGAACTCTGCAGCTACACTGATGACAGTACGCCCCTCCTCCAGCTTTCCGACCATTCTTCCACGTGTGAAGTCGTCCAGGTGATTTCTTCTAGCCATATTTCACGAACTGACTCACTGGCACTTGCAGCGAATATGTTGAATTGCGTTTCCGTCCTTCATTTTATTCCACTGTTGAGCAGCGCGCGCCGACATCACGCGTTTTGCGTACGCTCACATCGCTTCTGACGTTTTGTTCCTGATATTTGCATACGCATGACGTTTTACTGACTTACGTGTCTCACTGTACTGATCTCCAGACCTCCTTTTCTGCAATTTCATGGCTATCTGCTAAATTTTTACATTGTTGCTTAAGTTTTGCACACCAGTGTATATAGTAGAAGTGATTTTTTATTTTTATTTTTGAATTATCGATTTCTGCATGCACGACCTATTTATTAAAGACGATATTACCGTTTAAGAACCAAGTGACTGGTTCAAAATCACAGACATAAATATGAATTTTAATTTGGATAGGTAATTGATCTCGCAATTATGAACCGTAGTTCAGTAACAAAGATGATAACTAGCCAGAGTTATTGCTTACTTTTCCTAACCGCACATAACGCTGAAATTCCATTATTAAAAAAAAAACAGCATACTTCAACATTTGATATGAAGGATCTTCAAAGAAATCAAAAGTCGAAACCGTGTATCGATCGAATGAGTGAGGTTTATATTAACGTCACACTGTAAAGCCATACGAGGGCTATTGGCAACGAGCCTCTCAATTTTGAACCTCGGTGTCAAGTGACGAGGACGACACCTGAGCAAGCACCTACCTCTCCTAACTACCACACTAACGGGAGAACATTGACCCTCGACAAAATTAAAGTGTACCGGTAATGGTACTGGGACTCGAACTCATGACACAATGGCGACAAGTCCGCGACCATGGCCACTAGGCTACCAGGGCCACATGGCTCGATTGAAAGCCCACTGTTTGCGATCAGATCTCTAGACTTCCATAACCCAAGCGTCAATTCTAATGTAAACAAATAAGTTAAAAAATTAAGATAAAATGCACTGCAAATTTCAAATTCTTTAGTGCAGTAGCAAATATGAAATAAAATTGTTTGTAAAAGATCATGCAATTAAAAAATACAATATATTTTAATATTTTCAAATCATGTCATTTATTTAAAAAAAATCTACTCGTTTTTATAATGCTTAATTACACATTGTCTTAAAATTAAGGCTTTTCATTTTTCAACTTTCTTTTATATGTTAGAAAGCTGCACTTCATAATAGGCTTCTGTAATGTATATAAACTTATATATAAAAATCTGCATTTTGAAGAATAATTCTATATAATTAGCACATACATTAATTTTTGTTATGTAGTAAAATATATTTTAATAGATTTTATTTTTTTAAAAGGGCTGCAGCACTGGCATAGCTAGATCTGAGTAGGCACTGTATCAAAAATTTTTAGACGTCCTTTATTTGGGCCTCTCAACATGTTACGAGTACTTCACTTACATATGATGGGGCCCCTGTAGCTTGGGGCCCCGTATCATTGATGCAGCGGTAGCTACGCCTCTAAGCTGCAGATCAGTAGGTGTGAGGCGTGGTTCAAATCCTGATATTACTAAAGGTGAAATTTTGCAAGTACTAATCATTACATGAAACGAGGTCTTTTTTTAAAAATTCTTGGGTGGTGTTGTGTTCAAGTTACAGAATACTATATATAAATAGTTTGCTTATACTAGTGGAAGTAACTTTATTTGACCGAATGTAACTTATTACTTTAAAATATATTGCCAATCGAATACATGTTACGATATTCCAAAAGGTCATTTGAAAGGTCATTGAATTGTTACTGCTAATATCTTTATGTGGGATATGGAGCGACAAAGGCTCTAATCCCATTTTGAATTGTTTTACTTAGTAAATTTTCTTGATTCTATACGTTAAATTTTATTAAATTAAAAAGAAATGTATGCTAATTTTTCGTGTTTCATAGAATTAAGGTAGGGACCAGTGTCGATTCAAGTTCATTTCGGGCACTGGGCGCAAAAGATCTACAGGCCCCTTTGGCACTGCAGGATCGAAATTTATACCTAAATAATCTGGTTAAGTCCAGCTTATCCAGGCCCTCTTGGACCCCTCCGGGCGCCCACACCAAATGCCCAGTGGATAAACTGGCACTGGGAGGGACGGTTAGACATACACATTCACAAATTGGCACCTTCCAAGAAGTAGATGATCGATTCAGTGTTATCCATGTAGGCATCATGGGTCCATTTCCTATATCAGAAGGGAAAATAAATTGCCTTACTTGCATTGACCGCTTCACATGTTGGATAGAGGTCATTCCTTTATCAAACATCACGGCAGAAACGGTTGTTCGAGAATTTTATAATCACTGGATTTCGCGCTTTGGTATGCCATACCGTGTGATAACTGATCAAGGTACTCAGTTTAGATCTGAGCTCTTTAAAAATATAGGTGTTATTTGTGGATTTAAAGTATGCACAACAACATCCTATCATCTACAATGTAATGGAAAAATTGAAAGAATCCATCGCACCTTAAAAGCAGCCATCAGAGCGCATAACTCAGTTAAGTAGACACAGACCTTACAACGGTATTATTAGGATTACGATTGACTCTACGTAGTGACACAAATTACACCATTGCACAAATGGTTTATGGACAAACTATCCGATTACCAGGAGAATTTTTCGAGAAACCGAAAAATGTCTTGGATACAGATACGTTTGCGGAAGAATTACAGAAACAAATGGATCAGTTACAACCACTAAAAACTCGCCGACAACCTTCTCAAAAACACTTTGTCCATAAAGACTTGCATAACAGTATATATGTGTCCATACGTGTTGACAGAGTGAAAAAAGCACTCGAACCTCCGTACGATGGACCGTTTCCAGTGGCAAAAAGATACGATAAATATTTTACTGTGAAAATTAAAGGCAAGGACATCAATATAACTGTACACAGATTAAAACCTGCATATTTGTTGTCAACTGATGGTGATAATCCTGATCATTTCAAACAATTAGAACATGCACCAACTCTGTCCGAGAAAAAACTGATTGTGCAAAGAAAAATTGAAAAACAGCCACCAGAGATTTGCTGAAAAAAGATGACCAAAGAACAACTACACGCTCTGGTAGACATATAACATTTCCAGTGCGTTACAGAGATTAACTGCATATTATTTTATGACTCTCATTTGCTGTATTTTTACTTTTATTTGTATGTATTGCATATTGTATCGTAACTATGTTACTTGGGAAGGAGTAATGTTGCCTCTCTACTTATATAATATCTTTGTTTTTGTAAATTTAGTTTTCATGATCTGGCAACAAAAAATTTGTTGACATATTTGTAGCGCGATGTAAGAACAAGAATAAAAAAAGTTTAACGATCTAAAATAGTTTTCTTCTTAAAAAGGATGAATTAATTCTAAATAATTATTTTGCTTATCTTATATATATTATTTGTGACTAAATCGTCTACAGTATCTTATATGTTTTATCTAGTTATAAGCGACATTAAAATCTTTTTCTTCTTTTTTGATTTGTGGAACACAGTTTTAACCAAAAGCAGAAGTTTCTGAACACGCATTGTAGAAATACAATGTCTTTCTCCAACCCATCATCACACTTAATAGTACTTCAAAGAAACACTTGCCAATTCATACAAAGGAAAAAACAAATTTTTGTGAAATATGTAAGAAGTCTTTTACCTGTGACAGAAATTTAAAGAATCATTTGCGTGTCCATACAAAGGAAAAACCATATGTCTGTGAAATATGTAAGAAGGCATTCTCACGGGCTAATAGTTTGAAAATTCATTTGCGTATTCATACAAAGCAAAAACCATATGTCTGTGAGATATGTAAGAAGGCTTTTAGACATTTTAATACCTTGAAGATTCATTCGCGTATTCATACTAATGAAAAACCATATGTTTGTGAAATATGTAACAAGGCATTTTTTCAGGGAGTTCTAATTTAAAAATTCATTTGCGTATTCATACAAAAGAAAAATCATATGTCTGTGAATTTTGTACGATGACTTTTGCTCATTTTACTACCTTAAAGAATCATTTACTTATTCATACAAAGGAAAAACCATATGTCTGTGAACTATGTAAGAAGGCTTTTGCGCATTTTCATACCTTAAAGAATCATTTGCGTATCCATACAAATGAAAAACCATATGTTTGTGAAATATGTAACAAGGCATTTTCAGAGAATTCTAATTTAAAAACTCATTTGCGTACTCATACAAAAGAAAAACCATATGTCTGTGAACTTTGTAAGAAGGCTTTTGCCCATAATCAAACTTTAAAGAATCATTTGCGTATTCATACAAACTAAAACCCATATGTCTGTGAAATGTGTTAGAAGGCTCTCTCCGATCACTCATTTGAATATCCATACAAAGGAAAGTTATCTATCTGTAAAGTATGTTGAACGTTCTTTCCCAGAGGACACATAATGAATGCACATTCGTTCAACACACAAGGACTATGCTTATTAAATTTAGTAAAACAAGTTTTCCCAAAATAGATGTTTAGAGATTCCTTTGCATATTCATAGAAAGAAAAATGAGTTTGTGAAAATATGTAAGACAGCATTTTCTGAGAATCATTTACAATGTCATTTTCATATTCATTCCTATTAAAAGCTGTGTACAAAAAGTCTTTTTCTAAAAATATTTTGATAATTCCTTTGGGCATTCATTCCAAGGAAGAGCCTTGTGTTTGTGAAATTTATGAGAAAACATTTTGTCATAATACTTAAAGAAAAACGTTAGTGTATTCATACCAAGTTGAAAAATTTGTTTTGATATTTTGCATCATTTTGTCCATATATTGAAATTATGTTTAACATGAAGCAGAAAAATGTGCTTTAAAAAATAATTTGCATGAATTTCAAAATTTTAAAGGAAAATAGGTCTCTGCATACATCCTTGACTTTTAAGAGTATATAAAACAAATACAAATGATTATAACTTTTTTCCGTGATTTTCTATGCTGTATATTACGTGTATGAATTTTATAATCTTAATTTTTTTCCTCTTTATGTAAAAATAATTTTTTGTAAGATTTCTTAAATGTGTTTTAAAACTAGATTTTATAATAAATAAAACATAATATTTATACATATTTTTGACTGAAACTTTTTGGTCATTTAAACACCAAATAGAACAAAAATGCATAAAAAATTTGAAATATCTATTTAATTTTCTTTTGAATTCTTTAATTTTTAAATTTATATCATGAGGTGCTTGTGCAGATATTGTTAGAGATGAGCTGTAATTTTTTTTATATTTTATGATTTTTACGTATGAAAAAATAACTAAATGTTGATACTTCTGCTATTTTAATGAATTATGAAATACCAAAATATTTTTTTAGTCGATGGAAAACATGACATTTATTAAGAATGATATATATATATTTTTAAATAAAAAATATGTAATTAATGTAGTATATTTCTGTTTGTTGATCTTATAGCATGTCTCTGCTCCCATTAATTCTACATTTACTATTAGCTTTATCTGGTATAGTTATAGTTACAGTTAATATCTTTAGGTGGGATTTGTAGCAACAAAGGCTATTATCCCATCTCTCTCACATTTTTGTTTATCTTTTGAATAATGATGTTACCATATTGTTAGATAATTATTAAATAATAATAATAATAAAATTAACAGTTTTTAGTTAAAAATCTAGTAAGGAAAGTAACATATTTGCCTTTGTAGAATCTGTAGGAATTATAATTAACCTAGTAATTTATATATGTGTTAAGAAATTTATTATTGTCATTTCAGTTAGTTTTCATGTGATTTTTCTTAGATTTCTCTTGTATATAGTAAGCTATATTCTGAACAAAGGCTCATCTGTGAAATAGTAATGCTACCAGGATTTTTTATTAGTATTACCACAATTAGCTGTTTATCAGAAAAGGTTAATGGTTTTTGTTGAGCTGTGAAGGCCAGTGACTTCCACAGTTGTTTAAACTATTTAATAGTTACAAGAAGTGGAATTAATGAGTACAAAATGTTTTAAATTTTGAACAATATAAAAGCATTGTAAAATAAATTTTATTACATTTATGTGTTTATATATAAACTGGTGTGCAAAACTTAAGCAACAATGTAAAAATTTAGCAGATAGCCATGAAATTGCAGAAAAGGAGATCTGGAGATCAGTAGAGGGAACACGTAAGTCAGTAGAAACGTCATGCGTATACAAATATCAGAAACAAAACGTCAGAAGCGATGTGAGCGTACGCAAAACGCGTGATGTCGGCGCGCGCTGCTCAACAGTAGAATGAAATGAAGGACGGAGACGCAATTCACCATATTCTCTGCAAGTGCCAGTGAGTCAGTTCGTGAAATATGGCTAGAAGAAATCACCTGGACGACGTCACACGTGGAAGAATGAGCGGAAAGCTGGAGGAGGGGCGTACTGTCACCAGTTAGCTAGAGTTCGGAATCACAATGTCGTTTCGCAAGCTTGGGAAAACGTTTCAAACCCCAGGTACAGCTGTTAGAAAGGTTGGTGTGGCCACCCGAGGACGAAACTGCAGGGGATGACCGAAAATATCATCCCGCAGGTGAAAAAATTCGACAGAAGTCAGCAAGCGCCATTGTTCAGAAACTTGACAGCAACAGGTCGACAAGTGTAGCGGTTTACTGTGGCCAGACGCCTTCCCCAAGGGCCCGTTCGCCCACCATCCTGAACGCTGCTCCCGTTGAAAGATGGCCACCGAAGCCACGTTCAGGGCCAGAGAGCACAAAAACTGGACAACTGATCAAGGAGTCGTGTCCCTTTACGGATGAGAGTCGGTTAGTACCAGAAGCGATTCTCAACGCGTTTGATTTGGAGAGGATCGGGACCCGGTTTTATCCCAGTAAATCAAGGAAAGACATCGTTACGGTGGTCCTGGAGTTCTTGTCTGAGTGGTATGCTGAACGGAGGAACTGAGCTTCACATTTTTGACAGAGGGGGCGTAACCGGGGATCGCTGTGAGGAGGTACTTTTCCCATGTGCATCTTTTCCGGGGGTGCCATTGGCCCAGACTTCTTTTTATGGATGACAATGCACGGCCACATCGCACTTTTTGCTGTTGAGGAGCTGCGAAAGTGGGAAGGGAAACACTGAATGGATTGGCCAGCTACTCCCAAATTTTAAAACCCATCGAACATGTGTGAGATACTTTGGGAGACGTATTGCCACACGCTTACATCATCCGGGGAGCAACCAACAACCCCGGGAGATGTTGATTGAGGAATGGGCACCTACCTCAAGAAATGTGACTAGCTGGTTCTGAGTATGCGGAGACGGTGCAAAGCAAACCCTTGTAGTAAGGGGGGGCATATACCATAATAAGGAACATCTGCTTGTTGTTCTTCCTGTTGGATAGACAATTAGAGTCACGATACTATGCGTTCAATAAAGCTTGTTTTTTTTTGATTCCCATACCGTATGCGTTGTATTCTTTTTCGCGCCGATGCTTTCGTCATCCTTTACGTACATAATACTCTCCATCATTTCAGAATTTCATGTCTCTCAGATGATTTTTCGTGAAGTTATGGCAATAAACCCACCTGTTGCTTAAGTTTTGCACACCAGTTTATATATATGCACCAAAGATACATATTTGAAATTTAAAACATGCTTGATACAAAACCTTTCAACAAAACGACCAATTTTGAGTTGACTTCTTGTACTGGTAGAATACATGTAGCACTTGATGTTTTACTTGTTTGAGTCCAAGTCTTTTAGGCTATACAAAAGGAAAATGAATAATTTGTATTTACACTTCATGAGAAATAATTTTGTTATAAAAATTACATTTCAATCTTTCAGAAATTATATTTGAAAACTATTTAAAAAAGTAAAACTTTTGTCTTTTTAAAAACTTTTAGCATTATTCACTCAGTAAATTCATTAAATTTAGGTGCTTGAGAAATATTTTTTGGGGCATGCTGCAATTTTCTAACATTCAATATGCTGCAATAAGCATCTCTTATTCTTTCACTGAGTTCCTGTAATTAGTAAATAAGTGCTTACACATTCCTTGATACCAGTTTGATATGCTTACATATTTTATTTCCTGCATTATTATTTACTTAATTTCTAAGGACTTATTGTTTTATTAACATCAAATGTTGAAATTACATAAGGGTTAAGAACTTTGTACATAAGAGCTACAAAAGGCAACTGATCTTTTTATTGTGAATCTTAGTGAAAAGTTGAGAATATCACCTGAGCTGGCACACACAACCCACTACCCAATTTATATTTCATATATAGTCTAAATAAGTGAATTTTTTTTAAAAAAAATTAGTGAGTATTTCATGAAGATGTTATATTTCTGATAATTTAAATTAACTACTTAACAATATGAAGATAAATTATTACAAGTAATTTTTCAATTAATCCTTAGCGAATTTAGTTATAGTTTTTAATGCAAGATTTAGATCAAAGTTTTTTAATATTCACTATTTTAATAATTCCTATAAATAAAAGTATTTTAGAACTTCCAATCAAAATAATGTGGTCAATTCATCACCATAAAATGCTACTGCAGTTTTAATTTGTAACATAACGTTCCTGTCAATATTAGTGCTTGATTGTGTTAACATTGTAACTGTGTTAAACCTTCATTTTGCTTGTCTTCTTTGTGTTTTAAGTACAAGCAATATAATTATGATATATTTTTAAAAGTTCATTATTGTATTTTTTCGTAGTGATTATAGTTTTGGTTTAACTATTGTGAGTTTTGATTGGGTGAAACCCACCCCCCTTTTTACCCTTAAGTTTTTTGGTCCGAACAGTTTTAAGGACGGGATGGGGTCTTGTTTATTGTTGACATTTTCCAACGCCGAACTAGTCGGCAGTCATAATGCCAAAGAAGCCGGAACCCCATTGAAAAGGCGAACCTTTGAAAAACCCTTTGGCCTCGGCCGGTGTCGAGAGAATGGGATTATAGAACACAGGTGGTGTGATGGACAAGGGTGTTCAAAAGTTAGACAAGAATGATGGCGACTTTACATTCCAGACTGACCGGGTATGTATTTGTGTTTGCCGCACAAATAGGACACGAATGTGGCCCAGGGGACAAGGGCAGACTTTTTTGGGGCCTGCCAATGAGAAGAGACAAGGAGCGTTTTGTGGACCCGCCCTGGTGTTTAAAAGGATTATTTTTAGGGAACTTACAGGAGAGCCCTGGATGGAGAGAACTTGAGAGGAGCCCGGAAAAAAAGAGACTGGAGAGGAACGAGAAGTGAGACGATGAACGCCGGTGGCGTTGTGAGTTGATCGAGTGACTTTCGGGAAAGAGATGGAATTCCCGTGACTTAGACTGACTGCACCGGCTGGGCATATAGCTGTGTGACTTTATTACTTCATATATAAAAACCTGTGAAGCAAATAAATACTGCCTTTATTTTTTAAAATTTAATCTTTCATTTGTTACCTACTCACGGCGTTACACTATAGTTTACCAAATAATGATGTGCAAGAAAATTCTGTATTTCCACAATCATGAACTAACAGTTGATGAGTTCATAGTAAAGCAATAAGTTAATAATATAATGACGTGCAAGAAAATTCTGTATTTCTACAATCACGAGCTAACAGTTGATGAGCTCAAACTAAAGCAAGAGCAAGACTGATGTACTTGAGTGTTTAGACCAGGGGTACTCAACCTTTTTTCCCGCCGGGCCGCATACACATGACAGTTATTACACGCCGTCCCCAACATGCGGAAAATGAGAAAAGCAGAATATAAGACCAAAGCAACATTGACAAACAAAATTGATCAAAATATAATACTCATTTTTGGCTTTTATTTTAATACTATGTTAACTTTTCTATCGAACACACACACAAAAATATTTATTGTTATGAATTTTTACTGAGTTCTGGGATAATTTCTATATTTTATTTCATCTATGACCCAACCTCTTGCTTACATTTTTCTATTAAAAAACAATTGATAGCAAAATTGATACATTTGATTTCTTCATTCATAGAATTTCCTGTTAAATTTTTTATACATTGTTCTCCAATAATTTAATTTGTTAGTGCAATGGGCCATGACCGGACCACTCAAAAAAGGTTGGTGGTCCACATGCGGGCCGCAGGTTGAGTATCACTGGTTTAGACGCAGTTCGATCAGAACATTGAACAATGGTTGGGAATATGACAGAATGCCTTAGTTTCATTAAAAAGGATTAGAAATTTTAGAAAATACATAATTCTTTGAAGAGCGTATTTTTTCAAAAAAAAAAATAATAATTAGCATATGATAAGAAAATTTTAAGGGAGGAAAAAATATTTGAACGGGAGACTTCTTTGTTAGATTTTATGAAACTTTTCTATTTCGTTCTGAACATAAGCATGGGCTCATATATAAACAGTATAGGAGATGGAGATACAAAGACATATATGTCTCTTGTAGAGAAAAAGCCTTATGGTGACATTTAAAAATTGAAAAAATGGTGTGTTGGCCACGTTCTCTCAAAAGCGAAGGGGTGTCGCTTAAAAAGCTAAAACCATCAAAAATTGTGTGGCAAAACAATTGGGGGGAAAAAGGCCGCCTCACAGATGTTGTCATTAATAGATTAACAACTTTTTGGGAATGAAATCTGGTAATCCCAAAAATTGAAACCGAAATGGGGGAGGCTATCTGGGCTGTATGGGTCATACAGCTAGTACTGACGAAACCAAACACGGTTTTGCCCTAAGGGCAACAATAGTTGGTGCAAATATAATGTTGTGTCCAAAAATAATGCAGGGTTTTAACAAAAAACTTACCTGAAGCAGTTTCTGAACATAAACCCACTTTCAAAAAATCTGTCGTAGAAACTGTTACGAAAGGTTTTGGGTAAAATTCAAACCCCAAATTTGAATTCATTAATCTGGAAATACACCAAAACATTTAGATCTAGCATTATCATAACAAGAATAGCTTTCTTAAATGATTGACTTTAAAATGAATAAGAGCCAAATTGATGTAATGAATGCAATGGTTTAGTATAACAAAAATAACGTTATTACTGCTAAAGATGCTGAAAAAAGCTTTCGAGTTTTTAAGCGCGAACGGCACCTCCTTGGAATTGGGAAAACAAAAGGCTGAACTGGCCAAAGAAAATATGTAATTAAGATTGTTTGAAGGGTGTGATATGGTCCAGGAGCATATTAGTATAAATAAGGTAACTTATTATTTTTTTCATGTTTTAATTTACGACTTATTTTAATAAAATTAATTTCCCATAAACCCTACTTGTTTTATTTATTTGAAATTACATGTAAATTTTTCAAATACATTTTATATTATATGTATTTTTTCAAAAAATTACTGACTTAATTGTTTTTGCCATATTTCAACTTTTAATTCATTTTTCGCAGAACTTGAGTAAGTTTAAATTAAGCTTTCACACCTAATTTCTTAAAATATACTTACACTATTTATTTAAAATTTCATTTACATCTTTAAAATACATTTCTATACAATTTATAAACATTTTTTAAGCAAATTACTGACCTTATTGTTTTTTTGCCACTGTTTATCTTTTAAGTAATTTTTGCAGAACTTAAAAGTTAAGCTTCGACACCTTATTTCTTAGAAACCACTCTTCCTATTTTTATGTAGAATTCCATATACAACTTTAGAGTATATATCTATGTGAGTTTTTTGGAACTTTTTATAAAGAAATTACTTATCTAAGTGTTTTTTGGTCACTATTTAACTTTTAATTTATTTTTTAGTTACTTACAAATTGAGTTTCCATGGCCAATTTCTGTAAAATTCCTTGTCCTTTTTATTAGAAATTTTATGGACAACTTAAAAATAAGTTGCTCTATGAATTTGTATACTACATTTTAAAAAATTATTAACAATTATATTTTTTGCCTTTTGCAACTTTAAACTCATTTTTCTCAAAACATAAAAATTAAGCTTGAGCGTATAAATTTAAAGAAAGTACTTTTGTCCTATTCTTATAAATGTTCTTATACAATCTCAAATTAAGCTGTTATACAACTTATACACAAAATTTTAAACATATAACTGAAAAATAAAATTTCATGTTTACTTAAATAAAATTTTTCCAAAAGTTTTTTTAAATTATTATTTTTTTAAATTTTAAAAATATTTACTTACTTAAAAACTAAAAAGTGTGTATAACTTCAGGACTCAGCATTTTTCAACAGAATTTAAATCTAATTTTGTTAAGTTTGGTCAATTTTAACTTTCAGATTTTACGCATAACATACTAGTTTTAGTAATTCTAAAAGTTGTCCAATTTAAAAATTCCTTATAATTTTTAAAATTTTTTAAGAAACAATATTAAATTTTGATTAAATATTTATATAAGTATGATTATGAAGTGGAGAAAGTTTCAAGCTTCCATGTTGTTTTTATAGAAAATTATATGGATTCGAAAAAGAATGCTTTTCTTGCATTCCTCGATGAAGTTAAGGATCCTATGAACCCTTAAGTAAGTTAGAATTTACTGATAATTCTGTTATAGTGCTTATGTGCTACTAGTAAATTTAAACAACAGAATGTTTCTGAAAATTTTAAGCCAAAACTGGATGGAAATACGTCTAAATTTAAGAAATCTAAAATTTAAAAAAGATGAATACCCCCTTTATTTTTTAAACAAGAAGGGCATTTAAAGAGAGTTGTAAATATTTAAATTTTTAATTCCTTAAAATTTAGTGCATCTAATTTTTAAATTATTGTTTTGAAGAAAAAAAAAAAAGGGGAAATTTTTTTTAAACGGAGACTACTGTAAATGAAGTAATTGATAAATTAAATTTGGGATTATTGATATACTGCTGCTCTTGACTTTTTGCAATAATATAAATTTGTTTAGAAATTTTAAAAAGAATATAGAGAATAAAACTATGTTTTTTAGCCGCAGGTGGATTAGAAAGTCAAATAGAAGGTATAGGTACTTTTAAAATTTTTAATATAAAGTTAAATGGGAGAGCATTCTATTATTTTTTAAAAACGTTCTTTTTTTCCCCCAAATTGAGAGGGAAATTTTGTTACCCAGCGCCTTTATTAAAAAAGAAAATTTTTCCCTTTAAATGTGAAGATGGTATATTATATTTTTTTTGCACCCAAAGTCGGGGTTATTTTTTCCCAAAAAGGTTAAAGACTTGTATTTTTAAAACTCAAATTTTCATTTTAAAAGTTTTGTATTAACAATGTAGAAAGTTCTTATGAAAAAGGGAAATGGGCATTATTCTGGAAATATTGTGCTGTGGCATAATCGTTTTTGGGTTATATGAATATTGACTATTTGGCCCAAACTAGTAAAGTTTCTTAGTAAATGGTTTACCTAAATTTAAGAATGAGAAATCGGGACTGTGAAAGTTGAAAAATTAGCTCAAACAAAAAAACCGTATCTTTTTTAAACCTATTGGTAGAATAAAATTACTAGCCCTTTTACAGTTGGTACACATGGACGTATGGGGCCCCTTTTACCTGTTGTATCATGGGTGGAGCTAAATATTTTCTGTCCACCCTTTGATTTTTTTTCCAGAATGGTGCCCTTTTTCCCCTTTTAAAAAAAAAATCTCAATTTTTTGAACACTTTAAATCTTTTCAACCCAATGCTAAAAAGATTTTTTGAATCAAAATTTTAAATGTACAATGTGACAATGGCATGGAATTTTGTCATTCTAAATTTTCCAAATTATTTAAAATGAACTAGGTATTAAATGTGAGAGGACAAATACTTACACACCTGAGCAAAACGGTATACCCGGGAACGATTTATTCTAATTTTGTTATGGATTGTGTTAAGGCTATGCATAATAAAAAGTGGAATTAAAAAATGTTTTTGGGCAGAAGCTTTAGTCTTTTTTATTTAAATTTTAAAAAAATAGAATTTGTCATAAATTTAAAGAAAAAAACCCGTATGAGTTTTTTTTTTTTGGCTGTGCCAAATTGTATCAAATTTTAAAGGGTTTCCATGTTTATGTGGGAACCCCCCAAGCAGCTCAGGAGAAAATTTTTAGATTTACTTGGAATAATGCTTGGCAAATCTTTTTTTGTTTAACTAGAGGATACCTTTTGGTTACTGGATGAGAAGTTAATTGAAATTTGGGAAAACCGTACTTTTTGATGAATCAAAAAGATTTTCCCAAACGGATTTTACCCCTTAATAGTAAAAAAAGGGAATGGAGGGAATTTAAATTTAATAATATTTTAACACATTTAGAGTTAGGGGATGATCCTGACGAATCGGGAAAATTTTTGTAGTTGGCGATATTTTCAAGAGTAAACGCTCCAGTTGAAAAGGGCATCTAATTTAAAATTATGCAGTTAAACCCCTTTTTTATAGAGAAGCAATCTTCTAAAAAACGGAAAAAAGGTATGATATTAATTATCGTATTAAAGATAAAGATGTTAGATTAAGGTCATTTAATGATGTAAAAAAAATATTGGAAAGATAATGATATACTATATGATAAAAGTTTATTTGATTTCAATTCAACTGAGGATCATAACGCTAATCGTCCTAAACTTCGAATTTTTGAAATTTTGACCCCCAGACATTTTAAAAGTGCTAAAAACTCAACCCAGTCTGATAAATGGCAAGATGCAATGAAAGGGGGAAAATTTAAAAAGTAATGAAAAAAAAGAGATGTGGGGAATTATTTCCCGGGCCCCTCAAGATTCTAAATTTATAGGATGTAGATAAAGGTTTATACGCTTAAAAACTGATAGTAAAGGCAAAATTTGAGGTACAAAGCTTGTTTGGGTTGAAAGGGGCATAACTAAAAAAAAGGGAGAAATCTTATGAGGAAACGTTTAGCCCCGTAGTAATTTTTTCTCATGTTAGATTGTTTTTTTTTTTTTTGTTCCTATTAAAAGGGAACCATTGTAAATTTGGGATATAAAATGTGCTTATTTATATGCTAATTTGAATGAACGCGTGTATATGAGACAACCTCAAATTTTTGAAAGCTTGAATAAAATTAATCATGTTTGTCTTTTGAAAAAGGCAATATACGGTTAAAACCAAAAAGGGGGAAAGAGAATGGTATTATAAATTTGATAACGCCCTTGAAAATTTAGATTTTGTTAAACTAAATTGGTGCAAATTGTGTATATTTAAAAGGAAAAATGTTCTTTTGATAGTTTTAATTGATGACATTGTAATGTCTGGGAAAAATACAAGATGATATTGATAATGTTGTATCTTTGTTAAAAAAGTATAAATTTGTTTTAAAAAAGTGTTGGGAAAAATTAAGAAATTATATATACTTGGTATTGAATTTTCTGATATAAATGGACAGTATTTTATACCAGAAACAAAACAGTGATAAAATTTGTAAAGTGTTTTCGAAATATAATTTTCCCCATGCTTCATTTCCCCTTTGCAAAAAGGAGCAGTTCTATCTAAATTAGACTGTTCATCAAATGCTATAAAGTAGAAGAAAGGGTCTAAATTTCCTTTATAGAAATCTTTTAGGTTTTTTTGTCTTTTTATTGCAAATCAACCGGGCCCTTGATATCATTTAAATTTTTACACCCTTTTCCCAATTTCAGGCATCCCCCGGGAATAAAACTTTGGGAATTTTTTTACTGAAATTATTGGGATATTTAAGTGACACAAGAGATTTAAAACTAAATTTATCTCATGTTGAAAATTAAAGTTAAATTTTTTTTTTTTCTGATTCAAATTTTGGAGCAAATAGGGGGTTTCGTTTTCCTTTGGGGGATTAATTTTAATGATACATAATGTCCCTATTTCCTGGCGTACATATAAACATAAATTTTTAGTCTTTCCACTATGGAAGCGGAATATATATCTTTAAAAGGAAAACTGCAAAAGTTTTTTGGGTTCAAAAAGTAATTAATGTAGGGGTATATTTTATCTATACAAAAGGGGTTTTTTTTTTGTTGTCTAGGGTAAAATCACTATGTTGGATCTTGATATTCAAAAAAAATAAGCAGATAAGTCAATTACTGTTTAATGAAACACATTGATTTTTAATTAAATCAAATTTTTCTTTTATTTTTTTATTTCACGGAGCATACCCCCAATCGTCGCTAAGCCCCGCAACACCCACGTTGACCGAAAAACGGGGCACCCCCGTTCGTAAGATTTTACCTGGGCCCCCCCGACGCCTCTGTCGCTTTTTTTTCCCGCAAAACCCACAGTTCCGGGAGGGGGAAAGCGTATATTTGCTGGTTTGCGCCATCTATTGGGAGGTTGGAACCTCACACCGATCGGAATATATTTATATTCCCTAATACTTTAAACCTACAAACTGGCCAATCCTTTTACTGTCGATGATCTCAAAAGGGCGCTTGAGGAAAAAAATTTTGCTCTCATGATTACATATCGTATTATATTGTAAAATATAAGAAGTACACAACATGATTACATATCGTATTATATTGTTAAATATAAAAGTAAAAATTGGTTAAAATCTATTTTCGGGACAAAATATAAGAAAAAAATACAAACCCTGCATAATACATATAAAATGGAAGGGGGATAACCCCTTTTAGTTATTAAAATTAAAGTATACATTTGTAATTACTGTTTTATTTTTGGAAAAAAAAACTTCCCTTAAATCAGCGGAAGTAGATTTACCTTTGGCCCAGCGTGATCTACTTTTTCCCAAATGTATATCTGTCTCTAGGTTTTTACTTCAGTAAATATGATGGTGAAAAATTTTGGGCCCAATTAAAACCTCCACCAAATTTGTACGTTGGAAAGCTACCAAATCAACAACTTGGGTTTTTGGGGGCCTTTTCCTTTTTTTTATTATAAATTTTTTTTTGGGTATATGGGAGGCCCGGGAAAGCAGCCTCCCATTATCTGCCTCTTGGATTTAGAGGATGTTTCGTTTTGCATCTTTGGGGTGGGTTTTTCTTTTACCTAAAAAATTGTTTTTTCCCCTTTGACCCAAACCCACGTGCTGGTTGATAGACTGGGATATCATCATTCAGTATTATCCTCATCGTCACATCTGTGGATTCCGTCTTCTCAGGTTTGTACGATGAAATTATTCTGGTTAGATCATTTTTCACTAGTGAGTCAAAGATGTGACTGAAATCTAACTCATCTTCAGGATGTACTCCGGATATTTGCATTAGCTATGCCTTTTCCTCATGCTTATGGAACATAACACCATCTTGGGTGAAATTCAAAAAAGCTTTTTCCCCCAAAAAGTCTGTACCTATAATGGCTTCAAAAATGAACTGTTTGGTTGGCACCACATGCCACTTTTTAAAAAATATTGATCTTTGTCCAAGGAAAAAAAATCATACTGAAGGAAAACCCTTGGTTTTCTACTTTAGTTTGTCCTAAAAACCCTATAAACACAGTGTTTATTTTGGGTAGTCTTGAATGGTCAACAATATTCGTGCTTTCATCTTCGGGATTAGACTAATTACCTTTTCCAGTATCTATAAGTGCCGATACAATTTCATTGCCTAACATAATGTTTTTTTGTAAAATCCTTTTTGCGGGTGACAGAACAGCTTTTTTACTTGGGGTTGGGTTGTTCTCTTTTTTACCCTTTTCCTTTTTTTAGGGCAATTAAAACTCAAATGATCTAAGGAATGACATATGTAACATTTCTAGGGGTTCTTTTTATCAAAACTTCTACTCGGAGGAGTGTCTAAATATCTTCTTTCAGGATTGAAATTTCCTGTTCTCTTTGTATTGTGATTATCAAATTTTTTTTGAAAAGCTCCCCCTTGATTTCGATCCCCAAATTCAGGTCTAAGAACAGGTGCTAAAATATGTGTTTTCTTTTTTCCGTCCTACGGACATCCTCAAATTCCCTTTAAGTCTTTTCGGCTAATTCAACTGGGCAGTTGATCCGGGCCCTTCGTCTAGGTGACGTTCTTTAATTCCCCAAAAGGGCTCTTTTCTTCATCTGGTCTGTTATCATCCGGGTTCCCTAGTTTGTCAAATGTTTTTTTCGTCCCAAACCTTCAAAACCATCCATTAAAAAAAGTTTTTAACTTGGTAGAAATCACGCCATGTTTTATCCCAACTTTTCTGATGTGTAACAAATAGCTCCTGAACTTTTCTTGGGGCAAAATTTTAAAACCCTTTTTAAAGCAAAAAACCCCCCACGTGGTCATAATCCCTCGCCTCTTGTTCAGATTCTCCCTTTTGCGATCAACTGTTTTGATTTCCTGTGGGAGGGAGGCCTTACAGGTGTGAGACCCCCAAAATTTGGCACATCCATCAAACGTGCTTGGCGCTGGGAAAAAATATTAAATATGGGTTTTATATCCTCTTTTTATATCATTTATGAGCAGTTTTTCAATTTATTACTAGGGGTACGATTATTCCTACTCAATATTTCCTGATTTAACCCCATCTGAGCTTGATTCTAAGTTTTTTTTAACTCCCAAATTTTCCCGTCGTTTCCCCTTTTTTCTAATAATTTTTTCCTTTCTCTCTTCAACGATAAACCCTTTGTACATCAATTTGGTATCTTCCTCGTCGTACCCTTCACTTTTGGTTTTTTAAAATTTTTTAACATTGGCTTAGTCATGTCGACTGTCGCCTCTAAAACCCCCAACTCTGTAGCTAACTTTTAACAAATCCTCCTTTTCCCCTTTTTTAAAAAGAAAAAACATTTTTTTTAATTAAGGGGTTAAGATTTTATAAAATTATTATACTGGAGAATAACAAGGTATAGTACCAAATAAATGGGGAAAAATAGGGTGTAAACTCAACTAAATTTTTTCCCACACTTCTATTAATTATATAAAAAATTATGCAAATAAAAAATTTTTAAAAAAATTTCCAAAACCAATGTAAAATTCAAATAATAATATATCAAGCATCAATAACTTAAAATATATCAAGTAATAATTTAAATTAGGGTATATAATTAAAAAATTTAAAAGTTATTAAATGCAATTTCAAAAAAAAAAAAAAAAAAATGAAAGTATATAATGTCAAAAAATTTGGTAGATAATTTTTTTATACAAAAAATATAGAGAGGATAGAATTAACAAAAATCAATTTCGTTTTTAAATATTTTGGTTTTTTTGGAATAAAAACATAGATTCAAAAAGGGGAAAAACATCAAAATCGATTGTCCAAAACATAAAAAAATAAGTTAACATAAATAAGTCTGACCTTGACGTCGGGGTTAAGAACTTGGCCTGAGAGGGAAGGGAAAATATAACACTTCCCCTCTTTTCCCACGTCACAAATGTCGGTTTTCTCCATCAACCTGATCTGTTTTGTGAATATTTATTGCTCCCCTGCAAAATGGCGGATATGTGAGGTTTTTTCATTATATTTAAAGGTTTTTTAAATTTTTGCGCACACACAAATCTTTACAATTTCAAAATGCAGGGACTGCACTTTTTACTTGGAGGACGGCATTCACTGAAGAAATTCCAATACCGGGGGGGGCACTCACGAAGTAAAAAAAATTTTTTATTTTTGGCGGGGTGGCCATCACTTCGCTATGAAGAAGGTAACCCTTTGGGAATCTGAAATCCCAAATTTTTGTCAGGGTTTACACACTAGTCTTCAAACTAAAAAGTTCGTTTATATTATCTGGTAGATAATTTTTCTACAGGCGAAAGGTCGGGTGTGGGGTCACTGACTATTTACCAATTCTGCTTTTTTTATTTTAAAAAAAATTATCCCGGCCGAACCCCCATAAATATGTAGGGGTGTATTTTATCTATACAAGTGGCATTTCTTTTGTTGTCTAGGGGTAATCATTATGTTCGATCTTTTTGATATTCAAAAAAAGCAGATAAGTCAATTACTGTTTAATAAAACATTAGATTATTTCAATTAAATACGTTCAACATGAGTTATTTCGGAGCATACCCAATCGTCGCTAACCTCGCGACCCCCACGTTACCGAAAAAAGAACACCCGTTCGTAATCGGACCTGTCCCCCCGACGTCTCTGTCTTTTTCTGCTCCCGCAAAACCCCAATTCCGGGGGGGTCGTATATTTGCTGGTAGCCCAAAACTATTGGTGAGGTTGTAACCTCACTGATCGGTTATTTATATTCCCCAATTTTTTTAAAACCTAAATTTAAAGAATGTAATTTGATGCTAAAAATTTAAATTTTGAACTACCGGTTATTTTTGTGTAATAAACCGCTATAAATTTCTCCCGTTCGCCTGTTTAAAAACCCTCGGACAAAAATATTGACGTCCGATTTCATTTTTTTAAAATTTGTAGATAGTCGTTTTTTTAAATAAAGTATATATTTATAGTAAAATAATATTCTGACATTTGTAAAGCCCACCTAAAAAAGGCTATAAGGAAATTTTGTGACGAAATTTTTCGTATTGTGTAATTTTGTTCTTTTAGTAGAATGTGAAATCTGCATGAGGGGGCCCCTTTTTTGGCCCTTTTTCTCCTTTCGTCATGCAGATTTATCGTGTTAGTGTTCCGTATTTGACGTCATTGCAAATCGTGTTCGTTTTTTTGGTCCTGACGTCAAAAAGGGGTTTGGTATATGATGCATTTTTTTTTTTATGGAATCAGGTCAGTTCAGAATGTATGCTACCAAGACAGAGGACTTTAGACTAGTTGGTGGAAATCGTATTTAAATTATGTTATTGATTTTTTTTATTTATGCACCAAATGATAGTCTACCCTTGATGTGGAAATATTTTAATAAACTTAAAAGTCAAATCTTTTGCTTCCTTTCAGAGTCAAACCACACGTTACCTGCAAATTTCCGGGGACATGACGTTAACGGGCGGTGAAAAAATTTAACAGTGGATCGTGGTTTTCGAAATCATACAATGGTAAGATAAAGAGGGAGTTAAATGGGGGAAAAAAAACATTTTAAAGAGATGTGAAGGAACTTTGGGGGGATTAAAATGCGTTTGCCCTCTCAAAACCCCAAAAGGAGATTGATAAAAATATTTTAGAGACGGATAATAGGTCTAGCATTAGTTCAGAGTTTAATTTCGAGATAGATTTACCCCCGGAAAAAGAGATCGCAGTACATTTATCGTCTTAATTTTATAAAATTGTACCGTAGGAAGCCGAATTTGGCAAATTTGGTTAGGGAGAATAGAGCTCGGAGGGAATAGTGAAAGATTCCGAAATTCTCTATTCGGTAAAGCTATTTATGGATCTTGACTTTCAGGGTGTATTAAGGAAAAGTCAACTGTATTTTAGATTACCGCCTGATCGAAGTAACTATTTAAGAATGATTAACACTAAAAAGAAAGAAGGATTTCCTCCAGATCTTGGGACGATTTCTTTAAGACAGAGGGATATTAATTTAAATACGGAAAAGCCGTTTAAAATCAAAACTTGTTGTACATACCAAATGTTAATTAATTCTCTACGAAAGGATACAGAGTATCTTTTAGATTTAGGTGTAAACGGGTTGCGACACTCCAACCGTACTCTGCCCGTTGTTTGGTTTTTCATACCCGCGTATGAAATATATTAGGTATAGGAATTTGAACCAGGTGACGCGAGCCGAGCTTTATCTTTTGTTAAAAAGGAAAGGTTTTGTAGAAAAGAACAACGCGGCATCGTGGGTCACTGCACTGTATTTGTGGACCAGTCTCTTAGTAATGTGTATACTCGCAGATGTTTAACACAATTGATTGGGCGATTTGATGAATTAGAATTAGTGATATATTATGATTTGATTTAACTTCTTTAAAACCCTAAAAATTTAAGGAGTGATGTAACTTACAGAAAAGGAAAACGAATCCACACACACACACAAGATTCGGGATTTAAGTTTTTGTTGTAAAGTGTATAGATTATAGAAGTTTGGATTTATTTATTTTACTTTTGATTGTATTGGTTACTTGTGGATTGCTGTCCTGGTCAGTCTCATTGATAAGACAACCTTTCAGTGTGAAATGTTAAGAACTGACCAACCTGAGGTCAAGAGCAGTCCAGTGAAATAGACACCTTTTTCAGGGAATGAGTTGTGACGTCTTCGATTGGGGGTGGGAACCCACCCTCTTTTCACTCTTAAGTTTTGGCTCGAACAGTTGTTAAGTGACAAGTGCACGTAGCCATGGGGTCATTGTTTGTGTCCGACCTCGGGCAAACGCCGACACCAGTTTGGCAATCATATGTAAGAGTGCCGGCACCAATGACAATAGGCGAAGCCTGTCTGAAAGAATCCCGTCGCCTCGGTCGGTGTCGAGAAAATGGGATTATAGAACACAGGTGATGTGTCCAGATGTTGGACAAGAATGATGGCGACTTTACATTCCAGGTTGACCGGGTATGTATGTCTGCCGCACAAATAGGACACAAATGTAGCCCGGGGACGAGGGAAGACTTTTGTGGCCTGCCAATGAGAAGAGACGAGGGGCGTGTTGTGGACCCACCCCTGGTGTTTAAAAGGGTTTTTTTAGGAGACGAAAAAAAGAAGAGTTCTGGATGGAGATAACTTGAGGAGAGCCCTGGATGGAGAAAACTTGAGAGGAGCCCTGAAAAAAAGAGATTGGAGAGGGACGAGAGGTGGGAACGATGAACGCCGGTGGCGTTGAGGGGAGTGAAACGAGTGCCTCGGGAGAAAAGATGGAGTTTCCGTAACTTAGACTGACTGCACCGGCTTGGCATATAACTGGGACTTTATTACTTCATAAATAGAAACCTGTGAAGCAAATAAATACTTCTTTTATTTTAAAATTCAATCTTTCATTTGTTACCTACTCACGACATTACTTTAGACAGATGTTCTTTCCCGGGTCATGATCGAAAATGCCATTGCACAGCAGTTGCGGAGTCCATTTTGCTAAATTCAATAGCACAAAAACCCGTCTTCACTGCCATTTCGACTGATTAGTCACATGACACGCCCACTATTGTTACTTCAATTCCATCAGGATCTAGACACAAACTTTGAGTATATCTAACATACAGTTCACTGAGTTTGTGCCTGTCTTTAGCTGTTAATGTTTTACAGCATCTGGAAATTGTATACTTCTTTATGAATCACCCTGAGTATTAGTACGAAAAACTGCAATTCATACCAGATTGTCATGGTCAGGATCCAAACACAAACTTTAAGAGTATATCTGTCGTAGGGAAATGGCGAAATTAGGAATTGCATCAAATCCCTAAGGGAGATGATCACTTGACGGTAGATGTTAAAGTAATGTCTCTTCAAGCTCATTTCCCTGTGACAGTAAGTGATTTTATCAAATCTCTGAACTGTTTTAGTGAAATGATGAATGAACTAATCAGAATTTGCATTGGCAAAAATGCTATACAGGGGGAGGAGACACCTGGGCGGGGTCGAGTCCTTGTACTTCCTAACCATACAGGTAGTACTATCGATCCCCTAAATATCAACCCCATATCTTTAAACAAATGGCACCATAGGATTAACATAGGGATTGATATTTTAGTGCGTAAGCAACCGAGAGGCCAGAATTTATACGTCAAAAATACCAGCCTAATTTTCTAATTATTTGTTAATTAGTGTCGAATAAATAATTTGTATTTCATTGACTATTATTGTATTACTTACTTCTACGTTTAATAATGCACCTTGTTTGTTAAATATAAACACTTTTAAACTCTTAACCCGCGATCACTCGCGCGGGGTGTTCTGTACACCCCAGCAACAAGAAAACCCTCCCAGGATTCTAAAAAGAATGCGCAGAACCACAATTTTTTCTGTAGCTGCCCATTTTAGGTCATTGAACCTTCAGGCTTAATGCATTCCCTTTTTCTTGAACTATTGGAATGTAATGACCTTCAAAAGTTTATCTGGAGGGCTGAGAACTCCAGCGAGAATTTGAGTATATGTTTACAGTCTGCTCTGAATGTTTGGAAAATGATTAAAATATAATTTTTCTACTTTCTACTATCATTATCTCATTATTTATAAAGTATATTTATTACTGGTATAGACATTTTACTGGTTTATGAAAAAATATGAAATTATGTCTTTTAAAATGAAAATTTTGTATGTTTAGTTTAAATTAATGTTAGTCTCATTTGTATGCAATAAATTTAACAATTTTATTTGTAAAGAACAAAAAACATCTTGTACTTTATAAATATGTATCATAATTTTATTTTCATAATTAAATACACGTGTTAAAAGTTTGGGGTGTTCTCTACACCCCGCGAGTAACGACGGTAGAAAAACAAGCGCGAGTGACCGCGGGTTAACAATATTATTTCATCATTTAACTGAACAGCTCAGGGATTCGTTCAAATCCTTTACTTTTATCAGGGAAATCACCTTGAAGAGAGGTTATTTTAACATCAACCGTCGAGTGATCATCTCCCTTAGGGATTTGATGAGATTCCTTATTTCATCATTTTCCCGTGACATATCTACCTTACAGTTTGCTGCGATGGTGCCTGTCTTTAACTGTTACTGTTTTAAGGCATCTGGAAAGTGCATACTTCTTTATGAATCACCCTGTGTATTAATACGAAAAACTGCAATTTTTACCAGATTGCCATAGTCAGGATCTAGACACAAACTCTAAGAGTATATCTACGTTACAGTTCGCTGTGATGGTGCCTGTCTTTAATTGTTACTGTTTTACGGCATCTAGGGAGTGTATACTTCTTTATGAATCACCCTGTGTATTAGTACAAAAAACTGCAACTCGTACCAGATTGCCATGGTCATGAGCCTAGTTATAAGATAATAACTTGAAAATCCCTTTAGGTTAAATAAGTTTTTCTAAAAAGGTAGGCTTTTTAAATAGAGTAACTTTTCGAATTGTTATAAAAAAAAGAGTCAAGTGTATTTTTAAATAAAATTTTGCTTTGACATAAACTGCTAAATATATATTTTTGAAAAGAAAAATGTTTTCAGGATCAACCCGATAACTAATCGCATACTTACTTAATTTTTTTAAAAAAATAATAAAATAGAATGCCGTAGTGCAAATGTTAATAATATCCCCATATTCTTATGAATTCTAAATTTTTCATAAAAATTCAGGAGTACCGTAATGTTACGCGTGAATTTGTAACATAAATCATTAAATCAGAGCAGAAAAAATTATCATTTTGCTTAAGAAAACATTATTTTACAATATACATGCTTTTTTTATTATTATTTTAACCATTTTTTTTCAAATCATTTTTGATATTTTTTATTTATGAATTATTAAAATTAATAATTGTTTTGTACGTTTCTTTCAAAAATAGTATTCTTTAACTTTTTGCATTGCACTAATGGAAAAAAAATTAGCGCACCAAAAAATAATTTCGAGATCGTAATGAAACTTGGCATGAAGGTATATGTTGGGGAGATATGCAAATGATTAGGAATGCAGCGTGATTGCGCAATACGTATAGCCGGTAGAAGGCTTTTAACGTCGTTCTCCGTGGAGTATAAAACAGGTAACCAAAGCTTGTTTGAGTGTGCGGAATCGTTTACAAAGGCAGAGCTTAGATAGGCATGCCATTACGCCGTTTTCGAAGACAATATGAGCAGCTGTCGGAATTTGAGAGGGAGAGAATTATCAGCGTGATGGAAACTGGTTGGTCAGCTAGGTGAGTAGCTCGTCAATTAGGTCACTGTGATTGTGTAGTCGGGGCCAGTCGATCCGATAGATGTCATTTACACGAAGAGAAAGCTCAGGACACCCTCGACAGACCAGTCGTCTAGAAGACCGCCACATCATAAGAAATGCACGCGTACAGCCAACTGCTTCATCGGCCTCCATCCAGGCACAGGTAGCACCTTCAATTGGGGCCCCTGTGTCTTCTCGAACCATACGAAGGCGCCTGGCTGAAGGACATTTGGGATCGTGGCACCCGTTATGTGTGCTGCTCTTGACGCCCACCCATCGACGCCCCCGTTTGGATTGGTGCTGCGCACGAGGAAACTGGACTGCAGCGGAATGGAACCAGGTCGTCTTTAACGACGAATCCAGATTCAATCTCAGTAGTGATGGCAATCGCATTCGTTTGTGGAGACCCCGTGGTGAACGCCTCAATCTTTCCTTTGCTTTACAGCGACACATCGTTCCCACAGTTGGTGTGATGGTATGGGGTGCCATTGCCTAAAATACACGATCACCCTTAGTATTGATCCGTGGCACCATGATAGTCCAGCGGTATGGCCATGGCATCCTGAAACCACATGTGTTGCCACTCATGCAACGGCTTCCAGGAGCCATTATTCAACAAGACAATGCTCGGCTTCACACGGCAAGGGTGTCACAAGACTGTCTCCGCACTTTTACTACCCTTCCTTGGCGTGCCCGATCCCCAGATTTGTCTCCAATTGAGAATATTTGGGACAGGGAGTTGGGCATCCCACGAGTTTGAATGAACTAGAGGCAATGTTACAGCAAATATGGAACAAAATGTCTCAGGACATCATACAGAACTTGTATGCCTCAATGCCCGATCGTATCGCATTGTGCATTCGCGCTAGAAGGGGTTAAACAGGGTATTAAATCATTCGTTCTTTTGCCTTTTTCTCTGAAATAAAAGATCCTTTTTCTTTGATTTTCTAATCATTTACTTATATCAAAGTAGTCATTACATATGTAAAATTCCATTTCATTTTAACGAATCCTTCTTGGTGTGCTTTTTTTTTGGTCCACGAGTGTATTTATAAGATTATTTTTTCCTTTAGTCTTCAAAATTCTTTTAAGAATGAAACATTCAAACTTTAATTGCAATTTTTTAAATTAGCTCGCACGTTCAGTATGCTGCATTATACTCATTGCACTGTTTGCAACTGCGAAATTTATCATTTATTTATGTATTTGTTCGGTTTTTATCAATCCCCCCTCCATCCTTTTTGCGCAAAAGCCATATTTGGTAAGTAATCCTTATTTTATTAGTAATCAAGTGGTGTATTATACTAAATTTTTCTTATTTAGCTGTTAAATTATGGAAAGAAGAATAATTTAAGTATAGGTTGAAAGGTGATTGATTGATTGAATATATTAATGTCGCACTGTTCAGCTACACGAGGGCTTCTGGCGACGGACCACGTAATTTTGAACCGTGGTCAAGTGACGTGGACGACACCTGAGCTGGCACCCCCTCTCCTAACTACCACACCACACCAACGGGAGGACGTTTCACCTCTCGATAGATTTAACGTGCATCGCTGCCCTACACGGCGTGTCTTTAGTGGTACTGGGCTCGAACTCGTGACAAGGCAAGCCACGATCCACTTGGCTACCGCGGCCACTGGTTGAAAGGTGAAGGGATCACTTTAGAAAAAGACCGCCAAACAGTATTTTTCCATTAGTAGTGTTAAAGAAGTTACTATGATCTTTCCGTAATCTATCATTAAGGCACTTCATTTTAACATATCTTTAATGCATAAATTATTATTTGTACTAATGGAGCAAAAAAGGAAGACGAGCAAAAAAAGCGATGAAAATTTCCAACATTTCTAGGTTTTTTAAAATTTTAATTACAGAAGAAAACCTTACCAAAAAAACATTTAATTCAAACTCACTATCGGGTTATTTAAAATTGGCAAAAGAAGGTGCTCTTTTGTAACGTATCAAAAATTGAAATTTCCTCCTTTGTTTTTTATTAATGAAGGATGGAGATATACAGATTTCATGGAAACTAAAACACATATTTTAAAAACAGAACAAAATTTATGCTGCATGGAGATCGATAAATTGAAAGCTCGAGGTATGTTTAAGAACAAAATTCTTTGGTTGGAGCTATTAAAGAAGCTCAGTGTTGTATAAAATAGGTCCCCAGTGTTCTCGAATAATCTAAACGTTAAGGAAATGAAATTCCAACTCTGGTGCCATCTTTGTCTTAACAGTGATTCAAACTGGAATCCATTGCAAATAAACACTTTCAATATATCGTTATTTAGGCCAGCTATAAGACCAAAATTAAAAAATACATTTGACATAAAAATAGATAAGTCCTTTTTTTGTTTCTCAGTATTAAATACATGTTAGAACAAATACACAAATGTTAATGAATTAAGAATAATTCACTCTGAACTATAGCAAAATGTAAAAATATTAACTGGATTATTAACGCGTGAAAATAAAAATACGGATTGATTGATTGTTTGTTTATTTACGTTGTACTAAAAGTTTGTGACGGGGCTTTTATCGCGATTTCTATTAATGTCCTCTTGGGGTTTCTTTGGAGCCGAAATGGCAATTCTTTCCAACCAACTCAAGAAGAAGAACGTGGTTATGTAAGTTAGGAATCATATATATATTGGAAGTTAGCAGAAGAGCGGAGTCTATATCCGGGTCTCTGTCTATGTGCAGAAGTGATTGCTAAGTGGGAAGAGAAGTCGCTAAGTAGAGAGTTAGCTGTAAAGTGATTTGAGATAAAAGCTTAGAAGAATCCTAACTCCGTGAAATAGCCTAGCCGTGCCGGGGTACTGACGAACCAAAAGTGGGTTCGAGGCCAAAAGGAACACTGTCAAATTAAAGCCACATCAGAACAGATAAAGAATGTAGATGTTTACCCAGGATATTGCGGTAAGCGAATTTATATAAGCTATAAGGAAAGGGCATATATTAATGATAGAGGAATTAATCTATAAGGTTAGATTCAGTGGTCAAGTGCGCGACTATTTGGTAATACGTGTTGCGTCTTCTCATTCTAGATAATCTTACTTAGATTATTATTGTTGTGTATTGTGTTTAAACTAAGATCTTAATAAACAGATTTTAGAATGAATGATTTGAGTGGTTCTTCCCCACAGAAGCAGGTCGCGTAGATAGTGTAGAACGTGTGTCCCCACTGGCCGGGGCTTCACAAGTTACACTACGGATAATGGCAACACACCTCGTAATTTTGAATTACAATCAAGTCATGAGGACGATTCTTGAGCTGGTGTCTCTTTTACCAAACTTTCCGTAGCATACTAAAGTGAACTTTGACACACGTCTGCGGTTGCCGAGTGATCACGGTCACAAATTCGTGGCTACCATTCTTTCTGTCGAATCGTGGGGTTGTCCTACATCCACTAAAGATCCCACGTGTGATACAAGTTAAATTTATATCTAAGAACATTCAATTACCAAGACACCTTCATTATAAAGGTGTCCCAGCTTCAAGTATCCAAAAGTTATGGCTTATTACTACAAAGTTACCCACCAGAATGTAATAAACTGATCATACGTGGATTGGAAACGGCTCCGACGACGTGTTCGAACAGAGTGGAATGTCGGTACTGGCTTGCCTAATAGACTTATCAAGATTCCTATAAAATGAGCCACGCAAACTATCAATAGTGTCTTCTATCACAGAAACTTAAGGATACTTGCCAGTTTAAAATTTTAAAGTTCCTGTCTCCTTTTAAGTTCTTTTACAATGGTGGACCAAATTACTCACCGTACCTTTTGCTGTGGCGTCCACATCTTTACTAATGAAGACAGTGTAACAAGTTTATCGTCTGCGATTACCAAATAATGTGCATACGTGCGGCCGATCGGACTAGACCCGAAAGGTCTCGAAGTGTTTTCCAATCCACGCATGGACAGTTTATTACATTCTGAAGGATAGTTCCCTAATAATAAGCCATAACTTTTGGATATTTTACGCTCGGACACCCTGTATTTTTTGAAATATTATTGGATGTTAATTTGGTATATTAACCGTATCTTATTCTGTATGTTTAAAGTCAGTTTTCTTTTATGTTGAAACTTGTAAGGTTCAAGGCGACAGAGTATATGTTAATTCATGAAATTTGATATGTTTACACATCTTTCCCCCTAGTAACTTTCTCCCCATCCTGGATCGGTGTTACAACGGATATTCCTTTCACCCAAACGATGTCCGGTGTCCAAAAGAGAACACGGCTAATACGAGTTTTTGGTAGATAGAGAGCAACAGGAGATGTTTTATTTTAATCTTGAGAGTAGTTGCAATATATAATAATAAGTTAAAATAAACACTTATGATCCCCACCATCAGTAGTCTTTTTCGAAGAAATTGGATTACTGAAATGGGCGATTCCTGCTCTTACATTTTACTCGTTTGAAATAATAACAGATAATTACGTTCTTAATTCAGATTTTGTATTTTTTTAAGACTTAAAATTATATATATATTATTATGCTGTCTTTTTATTCGCAAGAATTACTTATATAAATTGTTCACATAGATACACTTATACAAATTATCTTCTTTAATTATAATACGTATTTTGCTTAAGAGAGAGGGACAGCATTAGGGATTGCAATGTATACCGGTATTTTGAGCCATTTATATAATTTTGTAATACCGATATTCACAAGTTTAAATACCGGTTTTTCGGTATTTCTTAGAAAATTTTTTTTAACTGTCTCCACTATGTTTAGGGATCACCAACATAGCTAAATAGTATACGTTTTTTGTTTTGTCTCCCTGACGGGAGAGATTAATTAGACTATGAATATAAAGTTGCATCGTAGAATTAAGTGATAAAATATCCGCATCATCCAAGGAGGCGGGCCAAAACGATCCTATTACAACTCAGAGCGATACTGCACAAGCGCAGGATTCGTAGTCTGAATTTCGTATCTGTAAAAACAAGGTTGTAGTTGTGAAGAAAGTGCGTAATATTTCAATATTTTTTTTAATTGGTGAGTCTGTTATTCACATTGATTTGTATATCATACTTTAGGGTTCAAAATATTTTTCAGATTCATTATGTATAAATTCATAAATAATAACCCATATTATTGAATAAGAATAACTTTAAAGAACATAAAAAATCAGTTCATAAAAAATCCAATCCAAAAAGCAATGAACGACTTAAACATGCAAATTGATTTTTTTGATAGTAAATTCGATTTAATATCCAGAACTGTATCAGTTCTACTTCCAATAAAACTGGCTGTTGAGCCATTATGTCGAAGAGATTCTAATTTATTAACAAATAGCTAATGCAATAAATTTCATGTTGCAGTCACTGAAAGAACAGCATACATTACTATCTGAAGAATTATATATTACTTTGAAAATTCGCTCAGAAGAAAGGCATATCGAAATGGAAAATATCTTACAGTATTTACATAATTATTACGATTTTAAATGAAAATGAAAAAGAAAAGAAACTAACCAATTCAAATTTTTACCCACATTCAGAAGAATTCGGTATATTTATCGAAGATGATATTAATTATGTAGATAGCGAAAAGAAACTGTCTCTAGAACAAAAATTAGAATTAGCGACAACTAAAAAAAATTCAACAAGCCTAAATACAATACAGGAATCAGCTACATCCAAAATCATCCTGACGAGAAATCGATTTATTTGAAGATGAGGGATTTAGAGGTAAATACTTGGAAAAAGTATATCGCGCTTTGCTAACAGAACCAACAACTAGCGTAGATGCCGAAAGTGAGTTTTCGACAGCTGGTAATTTTTGCACAAAATTACGTTCCAGGTTTAATGGCAATACAATTGATGCATTAAGTTTTTTAAGGTCAATTTCAAAAATTTGTAATAGTACCACAGACTGGAATAGTGATTTTTACCCCTTTCTGGCACAATTCTGAAATTTTGGTGTTCTTTTGTGTTTTTGCCTAAAACGATGATATATCATTAAACTCAGTTTCCCCTTTTTCGACAAACCAACTTTCTAAAACCTGTCACCGTGGTTTAAACTTTTCCTTTCCGCGGCAAACCGCTTACTTTTGTTACGAACTCAAAGCGCCAAAAACTTGAAGATTTCCCCCAGCTTCTCCGCCTACCCCATGGCAAGTGCGGTGGTTTCTCTACCAATTTCAGAATGCCGTATAAATATTTAATTTGGTGTTTCGCTCATTTTTTTACTGGGCCATTTTGACACATCACCTTTTGCGAAGCTCAATAACTTTTTTGGGAGTTTTTTCCTGAAGCAAGGGCAGAATTTTTAAATGTTAGTGACCGGGGCTGACTCAGAGCCTTTTTTTGGAAACCCCTTCCCCTCATTGGCCCATTGCTAAAATTTTTACACGCTAAGTTTTGAACCTTTTTTTAAATTTATAATATTTCCCTTAAGGCGTTTTTTAAATGAATTTTTTTTTGGATCACTACATTGAAAATTAAGGGATATACATAAAAAATACTCAACTTTGGGAAATTTAATTAGTTAGAGCTAATTAAAGATATTCAACTCGTCACGTGTTTTCCCTATTGTATAGTACACGTCAGCTTGTGTAACGTGTTGGCTTGATTTCGAATTCGCTCTACTAATTTAGGTTTGGTTAAAGGTATTTTAGATTCATTTTTAAAAATTCCTACTATTAACTCACACTCTCTCTATATATATTTATTTATCTTGGTGGAATTTTCAATCGTTAATAAAATACATTTTAAAGCGCTCAATTGAGCTGAAATTTTATATACATTATTATTTTGGATGACAATACAGTAATTTAATGATAATTAATAAAAATTAATAGATTAAAACTAATTATGTAAATTACAAATACAACCACGTTGGCATCATTTTTGGTGACTTAGCGACTCGTGTCAAAACTTGAAAAGGTTTTTTTCTCCCGTTTTAAAGCATTCAGTTGAACTGAAATTTTATATACACGATTGTTTTGGATAACAATACGATACTTAAATGAAATAAAAATTAATTACCACTTAATGTTGAGATTCTGTCCTATGTATATACATATTTACACTCAGGAACATTGAAAATAGCGACCCAAGAAGAAAGCATCAGATTGAAATGAAATTTAATACACATAATGACAAGATGAGAGATTCACTTGATCTCAAAAACACAGACAATTAAGCGAATACAGGGGTGAACGACACAAATACTGGGCAACTTCAATAAAGCGTTGGACCACCTCCAGCCACATGCCACCACACGGTCCGGATTGAGTTGATTAGACACCCACCCCTTGGCCCCCTTTGATCACAGGGCCCTCTCCAGGGTTACAGGGACAAATCGGGGGGGCCCGGGCCCAAAGGGAAAGAGTCTGAATGACGTACGAAGTCTTGAGAAACTCTTGCTGTATGCGGACGAGTATTATCCTGCTGTTAAATTGCCCCTGGGAGACCATTTAGGAAAAGTCTTACATGGGGTCGAAGAATATCATCAACGTAACGTTGGCACGTTAAGGTTCCGCGCATCACAATTAAAGTGGACCAGCTATCATAGGCTGGTGGCCCCCAGACCTTACACCGCTGTGCGGGCAGTGTAACGTAGAACAGTGTGGGGGAATTGTACCGCTCACCAGGGCGCCTCCACACCCGTACACGGTTATTATCTGTCCCCAAAACAAACCGGGTTGCCAATCTGACATTCCACATTGATCTGGCTTGGCACCACTGTAGACGCAGTTGCCGATGTTCCAGTGTTAAAGGGAGTGCACGGAAAGGGCACTTGGATTTAAGATTTGCTTCTGCAAGGTGTCTAGAAATTGTTTGTGGAACAATTGCTACGCCTGCTCGTATCGTTGAACGAGTCACTGTGGGTCCACAAGTGCTTGCCGCACGATCCTCCTCGTGTCTTTTGGGTCGCTCCCGACCCAGTTTTCCGCGCGTGGGGACCTTCTCGTGTGTCACGCTCCCAACAAATTCTAACAGCACACTCCGAACGATCCACCTGGCCAGCAACGGCCGTTGACCAGCCTGCGTTTTCCCTCCCGATGATCAGGCCTCTTTAAACTCGCTTAACTGAGAAATTCTTCTAGCACGTTACCTGGCATGTTTCGCTTACCAAAGTCTTCCTACAATCGGCGGGTAATCGTCACGTTTATGAATCTTCGTTTGCGCTGGCATATAGCACCCTTTCCTGATTGTAGCGCCACCCTTTATGAGCTGGTTGGCCAAAACGATCATTTGCATATAAATTACGCTGTAATTTAAATTTCGAGATTCCAGCCCTTCTTGGGTCGCTATTTTCAATGTCCCTGTGTATATTAATTGTAACTTTTTAATAAAAAGTAGCCAAAATAAAATTTTTCTTTGTTGATCTAAGTAGGAATTTATTTTAAACTTTTTTTTTTTTGTTTTGTTTGTGTTCGTATAACATCAGTGTTATGTCGAATTAAAATATTAAAACAGAACTATTGGCTTCTTTACTTTTTATGAGAACTATTTTCTGAATGACGAAGGAGCTTACAAAATCCTCTTTCTCCCCTTATCGCGAAGAAATTCAATAAATGAAGAGAGACAAAAAGGTTGTGATGGCCTCATCGCGTTTTCAATAAAAACTCCTCTTGTGTTATTTGGGGCTGAAAAGGGGTATTTTAAAAATCCAAAACGTGTGATTATGAAATTGGGAAACCCTTTTTAAATGAGAAGTTAAATTTCCCGGGGGGTCGGGGAAATGGTTATACGGGTCAAGAGTTAAACTTTTTCAAGAGAGTTGTAAGGGGGTAATTCCCCACGAGATAAAAACCCCCAAATCATTTCAGATTCGGTGAGTTATCTTTCCCGGAATAGGATAATTTTAAATTTCAAGAACTGTGTATTTACTGAATTGGGTAGGGGGAAAGTTAGATACAGTAAAAGGGTGTCTTATTTGGTATGTATTTGTGTCTTTGTGAGGGATTCGCCCGTGGGTGATTTACCCCAAGTTATTTTGTGACCAGAGGTGTGGGGGCGAATGAGAAACCGGCGTTCCCCCCTGATCTTAAAATGTCTTTATTAAGTCTTCAAAAAACTAACAATGAAAAAATTTCTTATAACTTAGCGGATCTGAGGTGAAAAACAATACATATTACCAAATAAGCGCAATCTTAACTATATTTAACTTTCCCGTCTATTCCTTATCTCTATTTATATCACAGTTACTAATAGATACTAGAATTATCCTACCTTAATCTCTTGATTAACCGCAATCCTCTCGGATCCTAAATATCCTTTGTTTATCTCGCATGGAATTGTATCCACCTTGACTTGATTGTTCTGTCACGGATATGCTTCACACTCAATGACTGCTTTCTTCTCTTCCTTCAGTACACACAATTTAACTAGACTAGCATTATCACTTCCCAATAAGTCATGTGCTTATGTTAAACTTCTGCTATTTAAAAGGTTTCTAATTTGCATGTTCACGTTTCGCTTATGGATTTGGTTGGAAAGAATTTGCCTTTTTTGGCCCCAAAGAACCCAAGAGGACATTTTAGTAGAAAACGCTTGATGAGCCAATCACGCAGTGCATTCTTTGGATTAGGAGAAGTAGTAGAGGGTATCTCATTGTGGTTTCCCTTTCCAAATTAACCTGGAATAACAATCTTTAAAATTTCACTACCACCTCCTGAAAGCATAATAGTATATATAGATTAGTTCTAAGATATAAAAATAAGTGAAAGAGAAAGATAGGTGTATGAACAGATTTCTAATATTAGAGTTCGTTGAGAAGTTAGCAATGAGCAGTGCAAAAATTTTCACTTGCACTTTAACAATTAGATTCATCAACTAGTTTATGCCATGTCTAAACTCAGTAACTTATTGGCATTCCATTTATGAAAGTTCTTGGTTAAATCTAATTGAACATCAAGACATAATTGTAAAAAATGGAGCATTCTTGTTCATGATTACTGTTCGGATCCAATTCCTCCCAACATTTTTTAAATAACAATTTTTGAAATCTGTTCTGAGGCCTTTCGATTGCATCACAGCTGACATCTTTATGAATATACCATCCCATATATCTGTATCATTCTATAATATAAACTTCTTGTTCCATTACAAATTGATATCACCAAAAGATATATACCACAAGTGACAAATGCAATGTACACAATCTTTCATATATATCCTAGGCCCATCTCCACCTTTTGGACATGTGTTAATGAACAGATTAATATAATGAATATTGATAAAAGAGCCACGAGAGGACATTCAAAGAAAGACAGTTTAAAATAGGCATATATTGAGGTGATGCCCGTTATGGGTTACAAAGTGGTTAAGATAAGTATCATTCCCATTCTGTACAAGCAACTCTGTAAATAGTCATGACCAGAGACCAGTGCCGGTTTAAGATCATTTCGGACCCTGGGCACAAAGATACACGGGCCCCTTTGGCACTGCTGGATCGAAATTTATAACCAGAAGATCTGGTTAAGTCCAGCTTATCCGGGGCTCTTAAGTCCCTTCCGTGCCCCAGGCTCCTGGGCGCCAGCCCCAAGCGCCCAATGGATAAACCGGCACTGTCAGAGAGAAGTCTAAGCAAGTGGACTACTCTAAGCAAGGAACTAGGAATTCTTGACTTATTCAAAAGGTAGTTCCATTTCTTTCCAGAAGCCTTCTCTTTAAACAGGCTGGAACAATTAAGATTTAACAGAGCAAGATATATAATGCTTTGAACAAAAGAAGTTCTGGTTGTGTTATTTAGGATCCTGTCTTGATCAACAAGGAGGATCAAGGTCTTGGGAAGTTGTCACATGTAGAATAAAAGAAGGAAATCCTCTCTGCATTCTTAGTCATGTGATTTTTGTTCCGATCCAATTCCTCACTACATTTTTTTAAATAATAATTTTTGAAATCTGTTCCGAGGCCTTTCGATTGCATCACAGCTGGACAAATAAAGACATTGACCAAAAATATAAATATCATTTTCACCAATCTTGTTTATTCATTTTAATTCAGAATTTTTTTAATTTACATTTTTTTAAAAAAAGAAATCCAATAAAATACGATTTTGCTGAACACATTAGTTTTAATCAAAAGAAATTTACAAATCTAAGTTGATTCATTTTTTATAACAAGAGTTTAACAAATATATCAAAAAATCTTAAGTTCCAATTGAAAGCGAGTAAAAGAAAAGTCACTTAAAAGGTGCTAATCTTTAATTTTCATCAAACGTTTGCAAAGTTTCGCCCAAAGAACAGTTGTAGATGCTTCAGTTTCTTCTGTAGCCTTTTCATGTATTATATCCACTAATGAACTAATTGAGGATTCAGCATTCATAGAAAATGAACAAATTTCTTGAATATCCCCTTCAAAATTTTGAGGAGATAGCATTTTTATGGTTTCATGCAATCGCTTATGAAATTCTTCACAACACTGAAAAAAAAAAAGATTTATGAAGCATTCATGCAAACTTGCAATATTACACAAGAATAAAATCAGTCACCAAAAGTATCTCAGATTAGCTTAACCATTAAAAATCTCTATCATTTTATATCTCTCCTAGTTTAATGTCATATTTCTCAATGCAGCAACGTTTACATAGTGTTTTTATTTCTGTTTTAACTTTACCAAATATATTTTTATCGTTTCGGAACGCAACTAGAATCTTGGACAATCTATTTCTTTTTACTGTAACAACATTAATTACATAAAGTATAAACACAGGAAAATGCTTTCTTGTAAAAAATTTTTTAGTTTTTGCATATATTAAGTATAAACCACATGGAAAAATGCAGCTTTTTATGTAAAAATACATCAATATGCACAGATTCTTGTGTGATTCTTTTTGTATGTATTTTTTTCATTAACTACACAAATTTCCCAGCTGATTACAAATTTTATTTATGAAAATTAAAAATTCATGCATTTAAGTGTGATAGCATGCAAAACTAGTTGTACTTATCTAGAGCAGGGGTAGCCAACCCAAATGACCTTGCGGGCCCCTTCGGAGAAACATTATCTCATGGGACGTAAAATATGTACCTTTATATCAGATTTGGAAACAAAAAAAAATTTAAAACGGAATGAATTATTATAGTTTTCATTATTTTTCATGTATACAGACATAGATAATATAATGTTTAATTAAGAATCATGTACCTCCATAATAAAGGATATGAATAGTGCAATTCGGAATTTATTAAAAAAGTAATTTATTATAGTAAAATCAACTGTAACCATTTGATAAAATATAAATCTATTTTAATCTAAAACAAGAAACAGGCAAATACATTATATATATATATATATTTAAATTTCCCCTCAAATAAATTTAAAATAAAAAAAACTTTAAAAACCTGATATTTAAAATATTTTTAAAAGAGTTGGTGGGCCGCGTGTTGGAAACCCTTGATCAAAAATATTATAATGTCAAGCCTGTCAGTAACAATCCTGATCTTACAAAATTAAACTTTGAGGTGAAATTTTAGAACTCCGAATGAAGCTAAGAACCACATTAAAAACCTTGATCTAATAGATGAACATTGCTTTATTTTCGACATTCAAACAGCTATTGCATTAAAAAGTTAAATCTTTTAATACCTTTTCTTGAACTTGAGAGCAACAGCAGATGTGTTCTTCCCAGACTTTTTATTCGAACTGGTTGGAATTACAGCGTCCTTAGCTGGTATAGATTCCTGCACATTATAGCAAGAGTCATCCTCTATAATTAACTCAGCATTATTTTTTTAACTTCACTAAACGCTTCTGATGGCTCGACATTTGAATTGGAATCTTGGCTCTTAACTGTTTCATTTTCAACTACTACTACTACCTCAGATACAACTTGATTAACATTGGACTAAAACCTTTGATCAGTGACAGGTGCAGAGTCCACAGTTGGAGGTGATATATTTTCAAATGTATGCTTATTAATACTATTTTCATCAGTTTCTTTTCTAAAAATAGTCAAAGGACCCTTTTAATTAACAGTAAAATTGGAATTTACTATATATTCGCCTGAACTCTCTCCTTCAGCCCTTTCAACAAGCTCCATATCTACTGTTTCTTCAACTCTAATTGTTTCACTTTCACTTGGCTGCAGAGCAGTTTGAGAGTCAGGAACTCCTGCTGTTTCAACAGGTTTCGATGTAGGCTCTTTATCACAGCAGCTTGGGTAGCAACGCACACAAACACTGGGATCCGAGTTTTCCTGTAATAAAAGAAATAATTTTCTCATAAAGAATGCTTAAAAATTAATAGTACAATTTAAATAAAACTAAAGCAAAAATTTGAATTTTGATCAAATTAAAAATCTAATGTACTTACCACTTATTTATCCATATTTAGACGTGTTACAGTTTCATCACAATTTTTATCATTTAAAATATTTTTCCGTCTTGGGATCAAATATTGGTATAGCTTTATCACCTTTCTTTGTTGTGCAGGACGCAATTGATGTGGAAACGATTGAAAGCTTGACATGCCATGAGATGGATAATACCCTGCAAGAATTCCTTAGTTTTACACAAATCAACAAGCAAATGTATACTAAATAAAAACTGCAAAACGTCAATTTGAATTTTAAAAGAATTTTCTGATTTTCAAAATTTTAAAATAAAAAATTATAAAAGTTACTGATAAGATTGTCAATGTTGAAAAACCTAGTAATTAATACTGAAAAAAAAATTTTAATGCGAATCATTAACATTATAAAAATCTCAGAAATTTAATTAGCAAAATTGAACTCCAAATGAAGCTAAGAACCACATTAAAAACCTTGATCTAATCGATGGACATTGCTTTATTTCCGACTCTTGCACAGTTATTGCATTAAAAAGTTAAACCTTTTAATACCTTTTCTTGAACTTGAGAGCACACAGCAGATGTGTTCTTCCCAGACTTTTCATTCAAACTGGTTGGAATTACAGCGTCCTTAGCTGGTATAGATTCCTGCCCATTATAGGAAGAGTCATCCTCTATAATTAACTCAGCATTATTTTTTTAACTTCACTAAACGCTTCTGATGGCTCGACATTTGAATTGGAATCTTGGCTCTAACTGTTTCATTTTCAACTACTACTACTACTACTAATTCAGATACAACGTGATTAACATTGGACTAAACCCTTTGATCAGTGACAGGTGCAGAGTCCACAGTTGGAGCTCATATATTTTCAAATGTATGCTTATTAATACTATTTTCATCAGTTTCTTTTCTAAAAATAGTCAAAGGACCTTTTCATTAACAGTAAAATTGGAATTTACTATATATTCGCCTGAACTCTCTCCTTCAGCCCTTTCAACAAGCTCCATATCTACTGTTTCTTCAACTCTAATTGTTTCACTTTCACTTGGCTGCAGAGCAGTTTGAGAGTCAGGAACTCCTGTTGTTTCAACAGGTTTTGATGTAGGCTCTTTTAATACGGCAGCAGCTTGGGTAGCAAACTGCACACAAACACTGGGATCCGAGTTTTCCTGTAATGAAAGAAATAATTTTCTCATAAAGAATGCTTAAAAATTAATAGTACAATTTAAATAAAACTAAAGCAAAAATTTGAATTTTGATCAAATTAAAAATCTAATGTAGTACTTACCACTTCTTTATCCATATTTGGACGTGTTACAGTTTCATCACAATTTTTATCATTTAAAATTATTTTTCCGTCTTGGGATCAAATATTGGTATAGCTTTATCACCTTTTCTATGTTGTGCAGGACGCAATTGATGTGGAAACGATTGAAAGTTTGACATGCCATGAGATGGATAATACCCTGCAAGAATTCCTTAGTTTTACACAAATCAACAAGCAAATGTATACTAAGTAAAAATTGCAAAACATCAATTTAAACTTTTAAAAGAATTTTCTGTTTTTCAAAAATTTAAAATAAGAAATTATAAAAGTTACTTATATAAGATTGTCAATGTCAAAAAACCTAGTAATTAATACTGAAAAAAATTTTTAATGTAAATCATTAACAATATAAAACTATAAAAATCTCGAAGATATGTAATTACAGATTTTAAGCTAAACGAGTTAAAATATTGAAAATCCCATTTACATTGGTGCGATATATTGGGGGAAAATTTATACTGAAAACTATAAAAGTTAAATTATGAAAATTACGAAAAAGGATATCTGAAAAATAGGTACCTTTGTTCCAACTATAAGCTAAAGTAGGAAAATGATTTTTAAAAAAAGTCTTATTTATGTAACAGTAATTTCTTTAAAAAATAAAATTCCTACTTATGAAGTAAGATGTTTCAAATTACTTTATAATTATATTAGTTCACATAAAGTAAAAATGAAACTAGTTACAATTGACAAGAGACAAGGTTTGACAGAATATACCATCCCATGTTTGACTTTTAATATAAACTTTTGTTCCTTAAAATTGATTCAAAAAGATATATCCAAGTACAAATGTGCAATGTAAAAAACCATATATATCCTAGGCCCATTCCACCTTTTGGAAAATTTTAATGAACAGAAAATATAATGAATATTGATAAAAAACCCCAAATAAGGACATTCAAAGAAAGAATTTAAAAAGACAAATTTGGGTGATGCCCAGTTTGGTTACAAAGTGGGTAAGATAAGCACCCCATTCTTGCAACTCTGTAAATACGACCAGAGACCAGTCCCGGGGTTTAAGATCTTTCCCCGACCCCGGGGAAAAGTATGGGCCCCTTTGGCACTGCTGGATCGAATTTATAACCAGAAGATCGGGTTGTCCAGCTTATCTTTTAAATCCCTTCCGCCCCAGGCTCCTGGGCGCCAGCCAAAACCCCAAGGGTAAACCGGACTGTCAGAGAAGTCTAAGCAAATGGACTACCAACAAGGAACTAGAATTTTGACTTTTCAAAAGGTAGTTCCATTTCTTTCCGGCCTTTAAAAAAAGGGGAAAATTTCATTTTCGGGGCAGGGTATTAATGCTTTGGGGAAAAAAAAGGAAGTTCTGGTTGTGTTATTTGGGATCCTCTCTAGGTCAACATATATGCGTTTTCTCTCATTTCTCTTTCTACTCTTCCTGCAATGAATAAGGCTCACTGTAATGTGTGCAGTTTCTTTATATTCAACAACTTATCTATTTTCATGATGCATATCCTGGAAATATTGCCTTCCCAGTGATTAGTCGTTATTAAGATTGTAACTACTGCCTTGAAATCAACAAAAAACCTGTAGTGGTTAGAATCTGGTACCTTCGGGTTTGTAGCCCAGTAACAAATCCTTTAGACAAAAGGGATCCCCCCTCTGGGAGGCTGTTACTGGCTTATTTAGATACCGCTACACTACTCTTCCACCAGTGAGCGTGAAAGGCAAAAACCCTTTTTAATTAATTTATTTTCATTTTACTTATTTATTTTTTTTATTTTTCTTTTTTTTTTTATTTTTTTTTTTTTTCTTTGGGGGATGGGACCAAACAAAAATTGTTTTCAAAAGTCAAGGTCACCAATGTAGTGGTTAGAACCGGACCCCCAGGCGGAGCCATAACATACCCCCCGACAAAGGATCACCCCCAGAGGCTGTTACTGGCTTATTTAGTTAATGCTACAAACCTATTTTCTTTTTCCCACTGCTCTAACTTGTCTGAGGCTTAAAAAAAATTGCTACTATTTCACCAAAGATATCAAAATGTTTTCCAACATCGAAAGACTATGTAAATTCTGCAAATTCTAGCCCCAGCACTTTTAACAGCCCCTGCAACCGAACCATCAGTACAAGGTGAATTAACTCGCCTATACAAAGTGACCCTGTTCTTGGCAAATGTCAAACAACTTACCACATTCCAAGCCGCCCTTTCTGTATACTGTACCTAAGAATGAGGAATTAAAAAAGTCAACAGTTACATGAAGGTTAAATTATTCAAACTGAAGGAAAATATTAATGTTAAATAACAAGTTATACTATGGTATAACTTGTTATTTAACAGTAGTTTTAATAACAATTTCTAAACCAAGTAATAGGTTACAACATCCTATCACTACCAAATTATGTTCTTATACTCTGTTACATTAAGTAAATTTCACCTTCCTATAAATTTTATGTGTTCCAATTATCTTACTAAGTTTAGCTTATATTCTAATACTATATTAACTTTAAATTATATCACTAACTTTAAAATAGCTTTGGATTATGGTTATGGAATATCCAAATCTTTTTACCAGAGCTCCATGATTTTTTAATCAGTATCCTTTTTAGTTGTATTCTTACAGTACTGTTATTTTTTTGCAATATACTCTATTCTCTTATTACTTTAAAAAATAAGTTTTGAACAGGTAGCGACCAAGAGTATGCAAAATTTTGGTCCGTTCAAAATTTTACATCATAATTTAAGTTTTCATTACTATTTTTCAAAGTTAAAAATGTGATAGATTTAACTTTAAACTAAACATCCTGCAAAAATATAAAATAAAAAATTTCCATTTTTAACACCGTATCCCAAAAAAAATTCAAAAAATACAACAGAAAAAGGAAAACCGGGTTTTTCTTCCCACCCCTTTTCCCAAAACAAAACCAAACCCAAAATTTAGTGATATGTACCCGTTTGACACAAACACTTTTTGCATTTTCCAATATGATAATTATGTTTATAATTTCTTACTTTTTTCGTTTTTTTATTTTTTAAAAATTTAAATTGATCTACCCAAGGCATATTTCCAGTTACATAATCATTCCAAAGAAAGAATTTGTTATGGGTACAATATATTTAAATACAGACAAGTAATGGAGATGTAACAGATAAGTATCAATTTAAAAAAAACATAGTTAAAATTATCCAGAATGATGTTGGAAGTACTAAGATTTATTAACAGCTGATCCAAAGAGGTATAATCGACTGAAAAAGGAAGATATAAATTGGGTTTTGGGTCAATTTAAAAAATAATTATACCCGCTTTCAACCTTTTAAATTTGGGGCGCTTGGGAAGGGCCGACCAAATCCCCAGCCAATTTCAGGGTTTCCCTAGGAGAAGAGTCTGACTATTTAAAAAATAAAAAATTTCTAAAAATTTACGAAAAAAATTTCCCCTTTTTAAAAATTTTTCCCCCAAAAAATTGGGGAAAAGTTTTTTATAAAAAGTATAAGCCCTTCTTTAATCAAATATTTAAGGGGTTTATGTTTCAATATGTTTAAAAAAAATTGATTAATTTAAAAGCAAAAATTTTTCTTGGGAAAAAAATTTAATAGTTCCCATTTGATTGCATTTTTTTAAAAGAAAAAAAAAACTGTTAAATTGAAATCACATGCTATCATTACATTGATTTTTTTTAAATGACTTATGCTATTTTCAAAATAAACGTCATATATTTTGGGGAAAACCTTTGAGAGCCCCCAAAAACCCCCGGCTTAAAAATTAAAAAAAAAAGCCGCCAGAACCGATGGGGCCGAAACCCAAATGGGTTCCCAAATGAAATATAGGGATAAGGTGGAAGGCACGAAAATATATGTAAACAATTTCAGAAATTAAAAAATTTAAGATTAAAAAAAAAAAAAACAGCACTTACTTTTTTACTGCTGATCTTTTTTCCCCGAAAGTGGAGTGTACAGCATAACAATAGATTTTAAAAAAATCTTGAAGGTCTCCCTCCCAAGGGAAAGATCGGGTGAGGATCGTATTCCGCGCAGGTAATGGCCAAATACCCTTTAGCGAGGTTGGTGAATTCCGGGAAAGGGGGCTTACTTTTCAATTTACAAAACATGCCCATCGTTACATTTTGGACATTCATAACTCTAAGCAATCATTTTTTTCCTTCATACACTATTAAATCAATTTTTCTAACCCTTTCGATTCAACAAAGAAAATTTTCTAGAATATTCCTTCAAACGAACCATTTCAGCCCGTTCCCCAAAACAAAATAACGAAATTTGAAATCCCCACGCAAAAATACTAAATTTTCAGAAATAGTTAGGTTTACCATATCTAGTGTATCAAAGTAGGGTTACCAAGATGACAATTATCGCAACCCCAAATAAAAACCTAAGGGTGTGGGCCTCCTAGACTGAACCATAATCTGTTTCCATTATTACTGTTTTAAATCAATTTATAATTATTATTCATATTTCATGTAAATGCCGCTTATAGTTTGCTTAAGATATACAGAAGTACATAACAGAATTTGGGGATTAATTTCAAAATTTATCAATATTAAAACTTATAATCTTTTATAAAAAATTTAGTTTATCTGGGAAAAAAATATCTCTGCATACTTCAAAAATTATGTTACTAACATTATATGCAAAATTTATATATTCAGCTCAACAGGTATAACTTTTAAAGAAAAAAAAGATTATAATAATTTAATACAAAAATTATATATTTTGGATATTTAGAACCGTTTTGCTGTAAAAAAATGTTTAAAATTTCAAAACAAGAATTAAGATACCCACGAGATGTAAAAATATTATCAAAGAACTAAGCTAAATCCAAAGTTAATGGCTGTTTTTGGCTAATATTTCGAAGAATGTAATCTTAAAAACCCGGGTTTTTCAGCCAAATATTGTTTGTTGTCAGCCAAAAGTCATGTGGTTGTTTTCCCCTTACTGTTTTCGCTCACAGGATTAAAGAATAAATGCTTTTAAGATGTGATTAACTTAAAATATATTTTTTAAAACCCTTTACAATTTATATAAATACATGATACTTTTGAATAATTTTCTGTGCATTTGCATTGATTTAAATTCCAGAACATGTTGGAACTACTTTTTCAAGTGGATTGTTACATTCCCTACCTTTCCCAACGCTGCCAACTTGAGGTGAAACAGTATAGCTGGAATAACTGCTTAAGATGTATATTTTGAATGTTATCTAGAAAAATAATCAAATTTGGCACAAATTCTTCATTGATTTATTAGTTGATGAAATAATATGCAAGTACCAATAAAGGAATATATGCACCTGCATTATATCACACCTATTAAAAATAAATTTGAGGATAATAGCCATGTAAACGTGCCTTCTTTTAAATCATTTTTAAGAGGTTTATGAAATGATCTCACCTTTAGCACTCTATGGAGTAGGAGTATTGAAGTAATTCCAATTATTTACATAAACTGCTTGTTGAGGAGTAATAGAATATTGCTGGGGATTGTTTGGTCTCTGTAGATACTGAAAATATGAAAAATATACTTAATACACAACACAAGCAGAACAAGTTTCACTGCAAAGTTCTCCATCATAAACACATACTCTAAATCAAAAATTAATGTTAACCAAGGAAAAAAGCTAGCATAATAATTTAATACAAAAACCTGAGTACTGATAGAAATATTTGAATTACATATTTTACTTTTTAAGTAGTATGTTCTAAAGAAATTAAAATTTCAATAGTTTATTGCTTTTATTTATTATTTACGTATCATATCAATGCAAACGTAAAGGAATTGAAACTATAAAAAATATACGAGACAGTTTAATAATGCTTAATCTTCTTGCACTAAAGACTAATAAAAGTTTTACATACATTAAAGAATTTTTTCTTTTTTGCAAAAAAATTATGAATTGATATTACATTGATAAACGATTTAGAAAGAAAAATTCAACTAAAAAATTAGAAAGCACTGGTACACAAAATCTTTCTTTGGTATGTTCCTTAGTTCATTTTGGGACTTTGATATACAGACATATTTTTTATCTTCAACCTTTATATATAACCTTACTTTCTAAGAGATGAGGATTTTGTATTAGAAATACTTATTAAAGCTGGAAACTAAAACTCTTCTCTAATTCTACACTTTGACTTACTGATTTTGTTAACGAAGAATTCCAAAAATGCATACTTCAAACATGTAACTGTCTATAACGTCCATAATTTCACTAAATGGACTTATTTTCACACATCTTGAAAAAGTTGAATTAGAATGGTACACTAAAAAAGCATATTGCAATGGCCATGATTAATGACATGATCTTGGCACCAGGTTTACTATCAACTCCTTAGCAGTCTTATTCCCACTAAAAAATCATGAAGGGCTAATGCACGTATTAGGTGCTTGTTTAGAAGCACACTTTAATAAATACGCAGTGTGTTGAGTTTTCAAAAAATTCATAATTCAAACTTAATCAATAACTACTGGAAATTTTATTATGCGTGTCCATTCGACACCGTCAGCAAAGCAAGTCAAAAACACGTTGTTCAAAAATACCACGTTTTACAAAAATACAATTTCGTTACAGTTAAACATATGTATATCGATAGAGGTACACAAGTAAAAATATAAAACTGAAATATAAATTATGAGGATCATTTTAAAAATTAACAGTAATTAATTGCATTTATGTAAAATAAGTTTAATATTTATTATTTAAGTTTAACATTTATTAGAATAGAATTAATTTGGATTATATCACACCATGTCATCTATTTCGCTGATTCTGAAACAGCTGACAGGTGCAGCCATCCAGTGAGGGAAAATCTTCATTAAAACTGTCCTTTATACACGTTATAAATTGGTACAGCAGAAATGTGGAGAGTAGATGGCCAGCTAAGAATATCTCGCCATCTGAACCAAGATTCAAAACTAAAATGTGTCTACTGCATGAAAATAAATAAATATATATGTGGTTTGTGGACCCTACAGTAGGCAGGTATATATATGTCGGAGGAAAATGATGAAATTAGAAATTTCATTAAATCTCTAAGGGATATGATCAATTGACGGAGGGATGTTAAAATAACGTCTCTTCAAGGTCATTTTCCTGATGAATGTGTGAGGACACAATAATTCGTTATTTTTTGTGCCTCTAAATGGCTGCACCTATAAACTGTTTCAGAATTAGTGAAATATGCTGGCATGGTTTTAGAGGATCCAAATTAATTCTATTCGAATAAAAAAATAAATGTTAAACTTATTGTATTTAAATTCACTTAATTATTGCTAATTTTTAAAATGATTCTCGTAATTTATATTTCAATTTTTGTATTTTTACTTTTTTTACCTCTCTTAATAATATACATTATTAACTGTAAACAAAACTATATTTTTTGTAAAAACGTGGTATTTTTACAAGCTTTTATTTAACTTGTAATATAAAATCTGGGAAACTGGGGGAATCTTGGGAAATCAATTTTTAAGTGATGTCTTCAACCATTGAGGAAATTTTGCATACGTTTAGTTTGATGACAATGAAAGAACTTATTTATACCCCATATCGCTTAGTAAAAAAAAATTTTTGTTTTTTTCGGGTGGCTTTGGGCCTTTTGGGCGTCCTTTAACCCTTTACGAAATTAAAAAAGGTTTTTTTGGGGGAAATGATGTTTGGGGTTTTTAATTCCTTCGAAATTGTTTTAAAAAAACTTTCCCCGTTAAGCTTCTTTTTTTTTACCCCCTAGCCGGGTCGGAATTGGGGCTTAGTGAACCCCCCAGTTCGCAGTTTTTAATTTTCTTTAAATCAATTAGCTTTCCTTCGAGAAAAATTTATCGATCAAATTTAAATGTTAAATTCTTCCTGTTTTTAAAAAATTTAGTTTCACCTGTCCTTGTTGGGTCTGTAATCAAATCTTCAAGCAAATTTGATCCACTTCCCCGGTTTTTGATTGAGCTGAAATTTTGCACGTTTAGTTTGGGTGACAATGCATTTTTCCCTTTATATTACGATATCCAATTAGTTAAAAAAATATTAATTAAAAACGTTTGCCCCCTTTTAACTTTTTTTTTCTCCGAGCATTTATCTTATTAAAAAAGTTCCATTTTTCGAGCTTTTAAAAAACCCTTTTTCTTTCTTTAAACTGGAAAAATTTACATTGGAAAAAAATCATTTATTTCCCACTATTTTTCCCTTTTAAAAAAAAATTATGAATTTTTTATTTCCCGATTTTTTTTTAAAAAAATAAAATCATCATTTTTTTAAAATGATTTTTAAAAACTTCCCCTAAAATTTTTTCTGTTTGAATTTTTCTGATAATAAAGTTAGGTTTTCTTTTAAATCAGTCATTTAAAAAAAAAAAAAACCTTTTTTTTTCGATTTTCAAAAGAATACCAAATTTTTTTAAAAAAACATTTAAAAAAATTTTTTAAAGATTCGCATAAACATTTTTTTTTTTTGTTTTAGAATAGTATTATCCCAAAATTTTCACAAAGATTTAAACAATTGGTTTAAAAGTACGAATTTTAAAATTTTGTGTGTGTGTGTGTGTGTTTTTTTTTTTTTGTTTGTTTTAATATAGAATTATAGAAAAAAAAAAAAAATAGTTTAATTTTTTTTGATTAATTTTGTTTGTAAATTTTTTGTTTTGGTTTTAATGTTTACCCCTGTCCCCATTATCTCGTTGCGGCTGGGTGAAATATCTATCATATGACGTGGCCTGGTGGGGAAAAAATTCAGTACCCTGATAGCCTGTTCAAAATTAAGACAAACGACCTTGCAACAATGATGCGTTGAATGAGAAGAATAGACTAAAAAACCTGTTCAGCCATAACAAAGTTGAAAATAATAAAAGAAAAAAATTTTTTAAAACAAGCTTTTATTTAAATTTGTAAAAGAATATTTCTTTTAAAAACTTTTTTGCTATCAACTTATAACGTTATTACACAATTTATGATATAAAAGCTTGTCGCTAGATTTACCTGCGCAGTTTAAAAAAGCAAATTAAATAACTTGATCTGATAGATTTTAATTTCTAAAAATTTTCAAACTAAGAAAATACGTGTACGTAAATCTCGGACAAGCTTTTATCATAAATTGTGAACGACTTTATAAGTTGATGAAAAATTTAAAAGAAAAGTTTATTTTATTCTTTTAAAGCATTTAAATAAAGGCTTGTTTTTAAAAAGTTTGTTTTTACTTTTAATTTATTTTAACCCTTTTAGTTATGGCTGGACAGGTTTTTCAGTCTATTCATCTCATTCAACCATTATTGTTGCAAAGTCGTTTGCCGGTTAATTTTGAACAGAGCTCGTGTACTTAATCTTTTTCTCACCAGGCCACTTATGATAGATATTTCACTCGGCCCAACAAAGGATAGGAGGGATAAACACTTAAGACAAACAACTGTGAACAAGCAAAATTTAAACAAAATACTAAAACTCTTTTTTTTTCTTTGTTTTACTATAATACTATAATAAAACGAAAAAAAACCAAAAAATAATTTTTAATCCGTAATTTTAAACCAGTTTTTAAATCTTTGTGCAGAATTTGGACCAATACTATTCTACAAACGAAAAAAAATAGGTTCATTAGTTATCTTTCAAAAATGACAAGGATTTTATAATGTTTTATTAAAAATTTGAGGTATTCTTTTAAAAATCGTAAAAAAAGTTTTTTATTTTTTTAAACGATTGATTTCATAAAGAGAAAAGCACGAACTTTTTAGTGCAGAATATTAATTCATTAACACGAAAAAAAGTACAGAACGATTTAGAAATCATTTTTCATGAAAATATGAATTTTGACTCATTTTAAGAAAAATCGCAAAAAATACAGAAAATATCATTATTTTTTTAAAATAATTACACACCGTATCGTAGCGAAACCTTGATGTTTCCGATTATGTAATTATTTTGATACTCGGTTTGATAAAACGTCTTCGCGAAAATCGGAACTGTTGCAAGCTCAATCTATTCAAAATAGCGCGGCGCAACTTGTTATTGCGTATCGAAAATCCTAAATATTCCATATGCATTATCATCAAATACGCTGATACCTCGCTTTATCGTCGATTCGAAACATCAAACTTAAAGTAGAAATTTTGCAAGATGACTTACCCGGGAGAGCAGTACTTTAATTTATATCTTTTAACTAATTGCGATATATAGTAATATATAAATGGTCGAAAACATGCATTGTGATAAATAAGCGTGTATAAGAAACAATATCCGGAAGTGGATCAAAATTTAACTTGCAAGATTTAATTACAAACCGAAGAACAATGGGACAGGTAAAGAGCAAATAAAAAGCTTGGCAAAACAGGAACCGTGAAATTTAAATTTGATCAGAAAGCTTTCGAAGGAAAGCTAATTGACTTAAAATAAATTTAAAACTCCGAGCTCTCGGGAATCGAACCGGGCAGTTCACTCCAAAGTCCATTTCTACTCTAACCGCACTAGGCAACGAGCTCGAGGAAAAGGGGTAAAAAGTAGAAAAGCTTCTAACATGGAAAGATTTTTGATAACTATCTTTTAACTAGTGCGATATCGGAATATAAATAATCAAAACATGCATTGTCATCAAACTCAACGTGCAATCAAAATTTTCAGCTCAATCAAAAACCGGGAAGTGGATCAAATTTAGCTTGCAAGATTTGGAGACCAGACTTACAGACAACGGGACGAGGTGAAACTGAAATAAAGCTTGTGAAACATTGAACATTTAAATTTGATCAAGATAAATTTTTCTCGAAGGAAAGCTAATTGATTTAAAGTAGAATTTAAAACACCTGCGAACTCAGGGCGGCAATTCACTCGAATGCTTTACTCTGACCGCGATACCACGAGGGCTCGAGGAAAAGAGGTAAAGTAAGCTTCTAACATGGCAAGGAATTTTTATATCTTTTAGCTTATTTGCGATATCGGAATATAAATAATCAAGCTTGTGCATTGTCTTCCAAACTAACCTGTATTCAAAATTTCGGCTCAATCCGGTTGAAGGCATCAGCTTCAAAAAGTGACCTGAGATTCCGCAATTTCCACTTTATTAATATCTTTTTGCTTCCAGAAGCGCGGTGCCCGAAACTTTCGGGACAAAGAGGCTGGCCGTCGGCGTCCCTATATGGAAACTTTGTTTGAGAGACAGGGAAAAAGCGGTGCATCAACTATCTTAAGAAACGATTGTCTAAGACAGGGGTGAAGATACGCGTCAGCTTCCTTAATGAAACGATTATTTGCAGACGAGGATTGAAACTATGTGGTACAATAAAAACATCAGCTTCTAAACGAATACAGTATGAATAGGCAGGTTAAAACTATGTGGACTGTAAGAAAGCATTGATCTCTCCCTAATCTGGAGACGGTTCCGAACAAAGTAAAAAACTTGTTAATATATTAAAGGAACGCATTAAAATACTGACGAACTGGCAGGAAAAGCTTTAATGATATAATCGGCACGCAATCGTACAATATTAGTGAGTTGGCATTTGTTTTTTAGTTATTTCTAGACAGTTTATGAAACATCAGTAATGGTATCTTCTATGATTTCACATCAACATATTTATAAGTAATACGTTGGATTATTGAAGGCTGTAAGATGTTAATATCACTCATCTAACTAAATTGATTTTCTTTATGCCTAAAAATGTACTTTTGTTCTCTATAACTCCAACAAATAAGTTTTTAGCTTAAAACTTCTTTTTCTTTTAGTGGAACACATGGACATGAATTTTAATATTTCGTAATACATATTTTCATTTAGATACATTTTTAAAAATGCATTTCTTAAATATATAAAACATTTTACGCACACGTATCACTGAATAATTTCTTCAAAAAAAAATTTCTAATTTTAAAATTTTTTATTTATTTTCTTAAATATAAAATTTATTTTTAAAGTATTAGGAACTATTTAGAGAAAAAATATTTTAGTTAATTATATAAGCATGTTTTCTGTGTAAAAATATAAAAAAAATTGGAAGTATATAATGCACAATATATTTTAACAATGTACATCAAGGTATTAATTTTTGATATCAGTACATTTCCCTTCAAAAAGTTTTTCAAATTTTGGCTAAGAGTTGGACGATAATATTTCAATACGGTTACTTTCATTTCTATTGTTTGGTGCTGTGCTTTTCTGTAATGTTTACGTATAAGATCGTTATTTTTTATTGATTTATTTTTATTGTAAGATTAACTTAATTTCAAGCAATACGCGATTTTTTAAGAAATCTAACCACACTTCTATACTGGGCGCTATATTTATTTTTTGTATAAGTTCTTTTTGTGATTTCTTTCTGTTGGATAATGAATTTTTCAGAAATTATTAGTGAGAGCCAGGATCACTTTGAAAAGAGTATAAGGGTACAATCTTTGATTATTACGGACAAATAGGTTTACCAAATTCGCCGTTTGTGGTCAATATTCTTCTATTGATGAATTTTTTTCAAATTTCGGCCTTTATGAAATGTGATAAATATGGTGAAGTCATAAGAATTGCTTCTTAAAAAAGTAATAACTTGGACTGCTTAATTTTTTTTGTGGATCTTTCTGTCATACTAATAACTCTGTCTGACAGAATTTTTTTTTAATTGTGGCAAATTTCAAATTTCCTCTGTTTTACTTATAATAAATGATTTCACTATTTTTCTCACAAGCCACAATAATTCATCGCTTTTTTTAGTGCTAAATTTTCAGTTTCAAATTTTATTTTTTTTTAAATTTTTACCACAATTCTTGTTTTTTTTTTCTTGCGGTCTTTAGGGGAAATGGTAAATTTTAACGTCACCTGTAAATTACGGGACGGGGCGGACCTCTAATTTTTGAACCGGTCGAAAGTGACAAAGATGACACCTGGGCGGCACCCCTTCTCCTAACTACCCCCCACCCACAAACGGGGTACGTTTTCTTTTGGCAGTTTTAAGGGGGATCGGCCCCCTCCCGGTGGGTCTTTAGTGGTACTGGGCTGCGGTCTTTAGAAATTCCTCATAATGAATTTCTTCATCTTTTTAATTATACTCTTCACAGCAATTTTTTAAATCTTTTAAAAAGCTGTAATTCTACAGTCCTCACCTACTTTATCAAGTCTCAGTTATTACTATTTTTTTACAACTTGTTTTATTTGTGCTAGGCGGCCTTTTCAAATAAAAACTATTTTCCGTTCAAGCCTATTTGGTACGATTTTAATCGTTTCAAATGGGTCTGTAGTGGGTTGCGCGTACCAATAACAAATTAGTTCATACCTAAATGCAAAACATACTTTCAAGAAAAAGTGAAAATAAGAAAAACAATGTTCTCTTACATTATATATGCAATCAATATCTGCCTATTCGACACAAATCTTTCTCATTCAAAATCTGATTATCAATTAATATTAATCATTTACTGACGCCCATGAAAGGGCCCAAAGGGCCCATTGTGCCCTACTCGTATACGCGACCTTTGGGCCCTGAGGGGGCAGAAACCATCTGCCTGAAGGTTTTGGGGGGGTCAGGCTGACGCTCCTCGTTAACCAAAAAGCTCGGGACTCTTTTTCGACCAAAGAATGAAAGTTTAGTCTCCCTTCCCCAGCCCCGGGGTTTGAATCTCCCGGGCCTGTGGGTTTTGGAAGCGTGATACATAACCACCACTGGGCTTCGTTAACAAAAGGGTAGAAAATTTACCATCTTTAAACGTTTATCTAATTTTTAAACTGATTTTTTTTTTTAAACCATTTATTTTGGGACCTTCAAACTTTAATTTTACCCAAAAAATTTGTCCTTGGACCCAAATTTTTAAGGTTAAAAATTTTTTTATTGTTTTAAACGTTTTTTTTTTTTCGTATCCGTAAAATATGTATCCGTATTTCTTACGAAAACCAACGTAAAAAAAAAAGTGTCTATGCAGGGTGTTTCGAAACTCAACGCCAAGCGGGCACAAGGTGAAAGGGGGAATCATATCTCAGTTCTGAGAAAAATAAAAAAAAATTCCATATCTTTTTTGGAAAATGATGATTAGCTTTTTTTTTTTTTTTTCAAATGAGAAAAACGCAAAAGTCTAAAAACTGGAAAAAAAAAATTCCACAATTTCAGGCTTTTTTTAAAGTGATCTTTCAAAGCCGTGTTATTAATCATAGTCACAAATTGAGCAAAAATCTGCTGGTTTAGTTAAATCTAACGTAGTATGAGTCAATTTGAGGAAATGATATATCACCCAAGTTTAACTCTCCTTCCAATATATATATATTACATTTAAATTTTTGAATTTTTAAAAACGATCCCCCTTTGCGTTTTTTAAATTTGGGGTTTCCCTTTTTACTTTATTATCCATAATTAGGGGCTTTTTTAAAGGGCTTCAAAAAAACCAAATTTTCGATGTGCATCTCACAAACCAAGCCATAATCTTAAAAATAAAACGGAGAACATTTTTGTAATACTTTAATCACTGGCGTAGCCTGCCGTGAGGGGGCCCTGTATCAAAATTTATTGGGGGGGGTCGGAATGGGACCCGTTAGTCTGAGATTCAGGGTTGGCACCAGTATCATTGATACGGCTGATACAGCGGTAGCTATGCCCCTGACTTTAATGAATTTAGTGTTCGAAGTGTTTTTTCAAAAACAAATGCACCTTTTAAAAGTAGTAATGAGTCTGGTAATTATTTAAATATTAACTCTCACGTTCACTACACGAGGGTTTTTTGGGGCGGACCATAATTTTGAACTATGGTTAAGGGGCGTGAGACATCTGGTGGTACCCCTCTCTAAACTAACACCAACGGGAGGGCGTTTCAGCTCCGGCAGATTTAAGCATCGCTGCCCTACCCCGGTGGGCTTCAGTGGGACTGGGCTGAATTCGTGACAAGGCAAGCCCCGTCCATATCTTACCACTGGCTACCGCGGACAAGTCGTGAGGTTTTTCTAAAAATTTTTTCCACTTTTAAATTCCCCACGTTCGTTTACATTTTTTGTTTGGTTGAAGGCAAAAAAAAAACTTCGAACATTTAAAAAATTTTCTCATTCAATATTACAAAAAACTTTTTAGTTTATTTTTTAAAATTTTTTTGTTCTTTGAGTTATTAAAAAAGTTTTGAAGTTTCTGGGTTATTTAATTACTTAAAGGATATAAAAAATTTTAAAAAAGTTTCTTTGGGAAATTAAAACCTTCTTTTAAACGGGAATATTTAATTTCTTCCCTTTTTAACTAAAAAAAAATTCAAAACAAAAAGGGGTTCAATTACCCCTTTTTTTTGTGCAACCCCCGATCCGGGAAATTTTACACCATTCCCCTTCAAACATGTCATAAGACACGAATTTATCCCTTTTTTAGGTAATTTTGGGTTCTTTTTTAAGGGTCCCAAGCTCGAAATTTAAAAAGGAGAAAAAGTTGAATAAATTACTTAAAAAAAAGCGCATATTTCTAAGCTCCTTCCCGTAAGACGTGTGACCTGCATTAGGACGCAAAAATTTAGTGTAAAACCTTGTGTTCGTACAAACTTCGTAGAGAAAGTAAATCTATTTTGCATACACATTTACAATTTTCAGTTTCATCTTTTTTTTAACTCATGGGACTCCTAGATTTGATTTGGGAACCCAGGTTTTAGAACGCGGTTGAAAGACCATTATTATATAGAGGGTGTTGTAATGGAATTTACAGAATGATCATTTACAGAATGATCTAAATTAACATTTTAGAACCAGTCACTGAAGAATGGCCAAATACTCAAATCAGCCGACATGTACCTCTCGCACGGTGCTCCGGACTCCAAAGAACATTCCACTCTGCATGTGTACCTATAACATTTCCCTAACAGGCATGTTTCTCCCCATGCTAGCTTTGCACGTTTTTACAGATTACGTGAAAATATTTCTTACTAGAAAACTACGATGAACTGTGTGTGTGAGAGGCATCGACAAGGGCACTGGACAATGTCCTGCATCTTACAAAAATCAATCCACTTACATCAAGTCACTCGCCAAAGAACACTAACACACAAAAAAAAATTAAAAGCAGGACTGACAAGACCAAAATCTAGAAGCACGCAAAAATTACACAATTAAAACCGTGAAAATCAAAAAACGCAAAAGGTAAAAGGGAAAGTAATCTGGGGCGATCTCCTCTAGGTTGTAACTTACGGTAAAAGTGGACAGTGGCGTAACGTACAATACTACATCGCGAGGAGGCAAAATTCTAAGGGGCCAAAGGCCTGACTGACGCCAAATACGCACCCTTTGTAAGATCCATTTTGGTGCCCAAAACATGACTTTGCTGGGGGCCCCTAATAATCTCCTTTACGTCACACTGAAGAGGGGTACAGGCTATTTGTTATTATGCCAATTTTGGAGAGGTGGTTTGGCTTGGCAGTCATATCCTTTTTTTTCAGTTTAAAATTAGTCACATTCTGTTTACGTGGTATATGACTAAACAATTCTAATAATTTTAATACCCCAGGGCAAACCCCCTTCGATTTAAACGAAAATTTTTTGCCTGGGAACACAATATTTTTTCTCAAAACTTTTTTAAAAAATTGCAAAGGGAATTTGGATCCCCACTCAATAAATAAAACCGTCTTTTTTCCCCTAAGGAAACCTTTCTTTACCTTTATTTTCCACATGGAATTATATCCCCCTGGGAAATTTTACGATTTTACTATTCACATTTGGCCCCTCATCTGCGGGACCATTTTGGCTGTAAAATTTTTTCAAAATGTTAAAGGATTTATTTCCCAAATTTTTTACTGGAAAACAAAAAAAGAAATTCAAAGGAAAGAACACACGACATGGGGGAAAAGGTTTCATTTTACAACTCACCATGTGGAGGGAAAATACTGTCATTTAAAAAAGAAATTCTTTACAACGCAAAAAAGGTTTTTGGGGAAAGGGTGATTAACAACACGGGGAAAAGTTTTTCCCAAATTTTTTCCGTCAATGAGATGGGATTGGGCCTTTCATTTCGTGCGTTAATTTAGTTGCTAGATGTGGCCACCTTTACAAGACAATGCACTTTTAATACATTTGATGCTCCTTTGCAACTTTTGAGAACCTCCATAGTACGCGAACACGAACCTCTGTAAAGGTTTGGACCCGGTATTGTTGGAGAGCTTTTACACACACACACATTTTTTTATCTTATCACTTTCTCGGTATTCATACCCTCAGTATGTATCAAGACAAGTTCAGATTCTCGTCTAAGCATTGGAAAGAAATGTCGTTGAAGTTCGCAGATGCTTACACTAGTTGTGAGTTATTGTCCAATGCAGGTGAATATTTGAAAATGATTGTCTGAAGATGAAAAACTCCTTCTACGGTTTGTGCTTTCGATTTTGTCTTTCTCAAATATCGATTAAGGTACGTTTTCAAAGAAAGACACATGACTTGGAATATTTGTATTGGACACAGCCGAAATCACTATTCGGTACGGTTTGCAGCCCCGTTATCCAGGTATTTCTTCAAATCCCGAAATCCTGGGATTAAAATTGCTAATCCCGGGATATAATTTTTGTCTGGATTATATTTTAAAATTTATTTCTCATCAAAATTTTCTAAAAATTTAATTCTTAGAAAATTTATATTATGAAATATGTACGTAGAATTTTTTTGTGCAGTTATAAGTGCTATAAGTAAAAAATAATTTCCAGCTCTCATTTCTCGTATGGGAGAATGTCTTAAATTTAAGTGGTTTGCTGCAATACTAACACAATGGTACAAGCAATGTCTCAGGAATATATTTTGTCGCAGTTCCTTCTTCAATTAAATACCATAAATTAATAGTGTGGATCTGCTTGAAAGATTCGAAGCTTCAGATTCCACTGCATTACTAACAGCTCATGCAAATAGATCTTCTATTTCAAGTGAGATAACACTTGAAATTGATTCCAAAATTTATTCAATAACTGTTCAATTTTAAAAAATGTAACAGAACAATAAATTTAAAAAAGTATATCCCAACCGCCTATTAGATTTGAGACACTATCATCCAAAACTTTTTTTAAAAAAGTCTCTTTTTGAAAATAGAGGGAGACGTGGTGACTACCTGGAGAGAACATACTCCTATTTAATGACGATAAAAGCTTACTAGTGTAGAGTCTGAATGAGCATTTTCTACACGACCGGACAATTTGTGACAGTAATAAGAAGCCGTTTGAATCCGCTGGTCGAGCTGTGTTTTTTAAAAGCCTATTTACAGAAACGCAAGAAATGAGGAACTCTTTGTTTGTTTTTTAAATTTCAGTATGTATAGTTTTTTTATTTGTTTTCTTTTTTATGATGAATTATGTTTTGTTTTGATTTGTTTCAATAAATGGTATTGAAACAATTTTTATTATGTTTTTAGTTTTATTATAAATTTCCACAATGCTAATGTGTAAGTATTTTTCATAAATAGTCCAATCTTAATCCCGAGATTTAGATAATGTAATCCCAAAATCCCGGGATTGCAAACCCAACCATTCGGCCATTGGTCCCTTGTCACTCTTCACGGGTATAATTTGATGCCGGAGTCTGGAGATTTTAAGAGAGAATTTCTCACACTCCTTGACCCACGTAAGGTCAAGGGTCGACTTCCTTTACTATTTATGTGTGGTAGCTGTTTTATTCTGGAAGCTTTCTTAAGAAAAATTAGAGTCCCATTTCTTTTTCGGGAAGGGAGCGCACAATAATCGGATCAACAACATAAAATTATATCACTCGTATCTCTGAAATTACTTGGAAGATCTGAGAAATGACAGGAATTTTCTAGAATATAAGAAAATGTCGATGGGCTTTTACTAATGTGCAACTTGTAGCTATTTAGCTTTGTTGCAAACAAGTTGTTGTTCTTTCTGTTGGAGGCCTTAGCGGTATAAAAGCACATTTTCTGACCCTATGTGCCATGTGATTTTCCAATTTAGCATGTGTCCCTTTCTTGCAAATTTGTTGCATTGATAAGGAATCTGCCTATATAGACCACGTCTATCCACCAAATTCTTCGGCCCTTTTTTATTTGATAAAATTTGTAACTAATCAAGTGTATGTATATACAAGGGATGTTCAATCTTATAACTATCCTGCTCATCACATGGCAAGACGAATTGTTTTTCAAAGCACATTAAACATACATTCCTTATTTAAAAGTAAACCAGTCCGACCGTGACGCAACACAGTTGCTTATATTAGAAAAAACTCCTTTCAGAAGCAGTTATCATGGAAGAAAATGTCAAAAAGGGTAAGACGAAAAAAAAAGTGACTTTGAACGAGGAATGGTCGTCGGTGCAAGAGCTGGTACCAGCATTTCTGAAAATGCAGCTTTTTAGGATTTTTTCACTCAACGGTATCTCGGTGCTTAGAAAGGCTGTTGAGAAAACAGAATTACAAGCGATACGGAATATTCTGGTCGAGAAAAACTAGAGAACGAGAAGGAAAGGCGATGGCACGCATAGACCTCAGCAACAAAAAGGCAACAACACGATGTACCACAGCTGAATTTAACAATGCTGCATTACAATATATAAGAGGAACTTTAAAAAGGATGGGCTGCAGCAGTAGAAGACCATGAAGAGTATCTTTCGTATCACAGAAAAAGCTCTTGTTGTGAACTCAGAAACGACGAAATTGCTGACTTGAGGACTGGTAAAAAGCAACCTGATCTGATGAAATTTGTTTCCTGCTGCATCATGTAACAATCAGGAACAGAGTATGGCAGTAACAGCACACAAACATGGACCCTCTACCCCGAAACAGTTCAAGCTGATGTTGAGTGGAAGTATGGGTATGGAGAATGCTTTTTTCTTTCGGGAGCCTACTAGGTCCCTTTATATCTATGGACAAGATTCTGAACAGCACAGCTTACACCTCAACATTGTGAACGATCGTGTTCACTCGTTTGATCTCTACAATGTTCCCTTAATCACTTTCAACAGGGCAACGCACTTTGCCCATTTGGTCTCAAATTGGTTTGAAAAACATTAGAATTTAACTTACTCTCTCTCTCTCTTCAGTGACAATCTCACTTTCCTAAACTCAATCTATTTAAGGTATCCGACTACGTTCGGAACCGTGATTTTAAAAAAGCGCATAAATGGATAATTTTCAGGACATTTAGTGTCACTCAGATTATAATACATGCATAAAATTGTTTTAAGACATTTTGACAAAAAAAAAATATTTAAGTACAATATTTTGTAAAAATTAACTTAGAATAATCATTTTTTAAATGTTCTTTTGTGAAAAATGCTTCCTATTATAATAATATTTTTACCTTATTTAGCCACTGGCTCAGACCTTTCTACAGGAAACAATTAGGGTGCAGAAGAAATTTTGCGCATGTTTCAGAGTTACCACCAATTGGAAACCGTTGACGAAGCGTTTCCTTAAAATTGTTCCCCTCCTGTTTATTGTCGTAAAATATGGATAAACTACGCCAAGTTATATATTTCAAAAATTCTGGTTGAGGCCTCACAACAGAAATCTGAGCCTATACACAGGCAAAATATTATTATAATAGAAGCATTTTTCTAAGGAGAACATTTTGAAAAAGAGATTATTCTAAGTTAATTTTTTTGCTAAAATATTGTATTTAAATAATTTTTGTCAAAATGTCCTTAAATAATTTATGCATGTATTCTAATCTAAGTATTTTTAAAAATGATGAAAATTATCCATTATGCGCTTTTTTTTAAAACCACGGTTCCGAACGCAGTCGGATACCTTAACATTTGTGGGACGATTCGAAAGATCATTTTAAAGTTTGGAAATTACACTATCCAAATCTGACTAAAAGCAGCCATTATGTCAGCATGGGCCAACATTCCTCAGTAATTTGCTGAATTCAGGCCAAGAATATTGACTGTTATCAGAGCTAAATGCAGACCATCTTGATATTAGAAAACATAACTTTTTGACCACTCAGTAGCTGATGAGCATATACAATGTCATCCAAAAATAAATTCTTATTTGAAAATGAATGAACTTTAAAGAGTAATGGACTCAATTCATGAAGTGCATTATTAAAAACAAACGTGTTTTCCATTGAATTCAAAACAAACACATTAAACTTGTTGTTCTATTTATAAAACTCGAATAATTTCAACTTTCATATTTGGGTAAGATGTTTAAATATGGGGAAAAAAATTTCTTCAAAAGATTTTTAGGTAAAAAATCATATTTTATGTTTATACTTTTAAATAAAATGAATTTTTTTATACAATGTACAGGAGAAAGTTTCACCTGAAGCAAAACTTGGCAACACAGGAGCGCGTGAACTGATTAGCTGGAAGCACTAGATAGTTTTTATCGCGTGTGACTATGACATCACATAAGTTTTTAAATTGATTGGCTAGAATCACGTGGCTTTCACTATCATGTGATTATGACGTCACATGAATTGAGCCCATTGTGAACTAAATAATTTTATATTGAATGACCCCACTGAAAAGATCTTTGCCTAAACCTAGATTCCTATGTACCTGTGCCTTTCAACAATGTTGGATTAGATGTACGTGAGCGCCTTTTTCCCTATGGAGTGGCCGGCTTTTTTGGACAAGAGATGTTTTACAGACTTTGATGGCCTTGGAATACAGAAGCCTATTGCTGTCTCGTCCAGGAAACATGTCTTCTAGCCTAACATAAATGGGCATATATCTGTTGTCGCTCCAGGGGAATACATACAACTGGTCATCTTGCTTAGATACTATTCCTCTGACTTGTGTCATTATGATGGAAGCCCAGACTTAAATCTTATAATGGCTTCAGGGTGCTTCGAAGATATGAAAGCACATCTTACAACACCAGCGGTCTTACTGAGTTATGGACAGCTCTAGCTGATACTTGGCAAGCCATTATACTTTGGTACATCATGTAGCAGCAGCTATCAAAGCCAGATGAGAGACTCGGTTCGTGATTAAATTACTATTCACAATTTAATGCATATGAGTCCAATTTTCATCCTTTCTATTAAACATTTTCTTTTCCATTCTTTTTTTTTTCCTACTCTAAAAAGGAAAAAAAATAAAGATTCTATTTCAATTTTAAGACTCAGGCTCTTTAATAGCTAAAACAAATCAGTAATTGGTGAAAAATAGCTTTATTGTGATGCATGCATTAAAAAATTATTAAGAATGATAAATGTCATTCGTTATAGAAATCTCACTCCACCATACATTTTACTTGGAATTTTTCTACATAATTTTATATCTTCGATATTTAACAGTGCTGAAATCTGAGAGCTTACCATGTACCTGGTGGTTATAATTAAAGTTACATTCAAAGGCCTGTAGAACCCGTTCTGCTTATCGGATTTTGATGAAATTTAAAATATATGCTATATGGACTATGGGAAAAAAGTTTCTGCAATAAAAAAAAGTAGTTCAAATTTTGACCCCCAGGAGGAAATGTGGTGCCCAAAGGATATGGTAGAATCGTTAAAATTTATTTAATTACAGAATACGCGCAATATGTTACCTACTGACCTCAATAATATTTGAAATCGCATTATAACCTTTTCAATTTTTAGCTCGAAGCCAGTAGCGCACACAGAATTTTTCGAAGGGGGACCGGGGTCGAAAGTTCACCATTCTTGTATCATGCTCCTTTTTGCTTTGATTTTTGTCGATTTTCGGGAACAAAACGGTAAAAAACTAATTATTGAATAAATAATTAACACAATTACTAAAATTAATCGGTAATAACAAATACTTATTTAAATTTTACGTTCTGCAAAATTATAATCAATCCGGAAAAATCCGCAAAGGGGCTTTTGGAGGGGGTCCGCTACTTCAATGTCCTACACACTGCTCGAAACAACTCACGAGGATTTCAACCCATGGTATATAATGCTAGCTTTCAAAATCAGATAAAATTCATAATTCCTCTTTTGGAGGAATTTAAATCCCACAACCAGAAGTCAGGGATTTAGAGTTGGGTGAACAGAAAGACCATACATCCGGAAAATGTCTGGATATTACACGATTATGTCCAAAGTTAGCACTAAGCAGTGCTTTGACTTGACGCACAATATGAGGAGTTGCTCCATCTTGCATAAAACAAGTGGTTTGTAAACGTTGTCGTTCCTGTAAAGCAGGAATGACCTGTTGTTGAGGAAGCTCACTATACCATGACAGAGCATCTTGTATGACCTTGTGGAGTGAGAGTTTCAAAGAAAAAGATCCGAGGATTATATATATATATAACTCAACAGTAAATCCACACTAAGCAGAGTCACGTAATCAAAACGTAGTACTTGTTGATGCAGGATATTTGGTGTGCTTCATCTAACCATAGAATTTTCCAAGGCCACACATCATCAACTTCCATCCTCGCAAAAAATCGGCAAGAAAATTCAAGACGGGTTTTCTGATCTTGAGGTTTCAGCATTTGCATCACGTGGATCTTATAAGGATACCATTTCAAAATGTATAGCAGAATTTTTCGTACTGTCGGCCCCGGAATCTCCAACTAGCGTGATACTGATCGACAACTTGCTGAAGAATAGATAGGCCTTTTCAACCATAGCAGTAGCGAATTCTTCCACAGTTTCAGTCCCAACCGGTTTCCGTCCTCTTCCGGGCAACACACCCAAAAATTCCGTCTCTTCAAATTTCATAATCATCTTTCTCAAACCAATCCTCGATATGGGGCCTTTTCGCAGAACTTTTAAACCAGTGGTCTCCAACCCCCGGTACCGGTCGGTGCATCAAATACTACCAGTCCGCACAAGAAACATTAAATTATTTCCCTTTTATTTACTGCGGTATATTTTTCTTAGGTTTGGGCTACTTTTATGAAAATCACTTTATATTCCTTGTTAAATCACTTAATATTCATTTTTTGGTGGAGCTATATTTTATTCTGTGTGTGTGAAGTCACGTTTAAATACAATTAAATTAAAATTATTAAATCAAGTCTAAAATATAAACAATCAACGTCCTTTCCCTCAGCGGGCCGCGGTAAAATTAACAAACGTTGACAGGTCCGCGACGATAAAAAGGTTGGGGAACACTGTTTTATAAACGACGATATTCCCGCAGAGTAGCTAAGTGGTTGCTACCGTTCTGATAAAACATTTTTACCAGTTTTTTTTGTAAAGGCATGACTGACAATGAAAAACGCACGCTGAATGATTCCCTGGCTATGACTGCAAGTTTATATAAAGTTTTTACGGATTTGCATAGGGAATATTCGATAAAAACCACCTAGTGGTCAAAATTTGCCCTAATTTTTTTTTAATGCAGAAACCTTCTTTCCCCATGGTCCATATAGTATGCATTCCAAGTTTCATCAAAATCCGATAACCAGAACAGGTTCTACATGCCTCTGAATAGTGTAACTTTAATTAAAACCACCTGGTATGTGTGTGTGTGTGTTTTAACAAAAAATATCTGAAGACATTGTGCTCACTATAGAGTTTCAATAGAGAGAGTACAAAGGTAACACACTAAAGTACATGCAAACTATTTGTAGTTAGCAATACCACAAATGAATTCAGAATTTTGAACCTTAAAGGATAATGCAAACTTTCGAAAGCAGAAAATCATCACGATAACTCAATTGATGTAACAAGTAGGTGGCGTGCTATAATGGGAAATGGTACCCCACACCATTATGCAAATAATTATAGCCATGGTCTCAGCTTTAGTGATAAACAATAACTATAAGAGAGTACCTTTGCACAGCTATGTTTCCGAGTAAAGGGGAAACCTGATGTGTTCAATAAAAACTTCACATAAAACAGTGCTTCTCAAACTTGCAATAATTGAGATCCAATATTCAATCATGATTTTCATCGCGCCCCCTCCTCTCTCAATACAATAACAATGTATTGTGTGTGTGAATTCAATATAATACTGTACTTTGACGCTAAAACTACAATACGACTTTCATCTCTTTAGTACCACCGGCGTATATAAACGTTTCGCGCAGCAAAAGTGTTCAATTGCTTCGAATGTAATAAAAAGACCTTGATAGTGTATGCGAAGGATTTACCTATTTCATAGGATTTGTTTATTTTTATTTCTTTTCTCCACCCCACCTCCTCCCAATACATCACATATGCGCCTGCGTGGAAAATGGTGGCACTGGGGAACAAATCGCGGAACTTTTAATCGGCAGTTAAGGGATTAATTATAAACCGTACAAATTATCAACATAAGAACTTTTGTACATTTTATATATGACAAGCCCATGGGGTCACTAGTAATTATTAAACTTGTTCTTAATTTTACTATTGTTAAATTAATTATAAAATACATTGTGCAGTACTGATACATTTATAAATGTATTTTATCAGTGTAAATGTGCATTTAATTTTTTATTATGTCAGATTGTATTTTGCTTGTTTACTCTTTCAGCAAATTAATAATTTTTAAAAAAATAATCTTTTGTTTTCTACTTTTCAGTATGCTCGCATAAAAACAACTTTATGCAATAATTTGATGGCATCTGCTCTTTTTTCAAAACTTTTAACTATGAAAAGAATTTGAAAAATATTAATATTCCCCTCCCTCCCAAAGATAAAAAAAAATTCCTCAATTTTTTTCCCTTTAAAAATAAATACTGTGATTTAGTTACATTACCCTGGAAAATAGTATCAAAGCATTTAAATGATTGATTACCATAAAGCAGGGGTACTCAATCTTTTTTTCTACTGGGCCACATACATATATCTATAACTTGAGGATTAATGGGGAGAAGGACGCTATAAGATCAAAGACATTTAAATTGTGGAAAATATATCAAGACAGACATTGACTCATAATTTTGAGTTTTATTTTATATCAAACTCTCTACCAACTACAACTCACAAAAAAAGTTTTTATTCATTTTTTTTTACCCAGTTATGGAATAATTTCGATTTCCTTTCATCAATGACCTCAAGCCCTGTGTTTGCACACACATTCCATTATCATAAAAACAAAGCTGCCATTTACTTTGATTTTTTTTCTTTTGACAAAGCCCCGTACTTATTTTTATTTCAGATATTAATTTATCAGGTGCAGAATGGTAGCAAAGAGTTTTTACTGTGTGAATTCCAGACTGAAATAGTATTGCTTGAACAAAATTAGTTCATACTTATTTGTACTTTTTTTTGAAATTTATTCAAATATTTTTTTTTTTATTTTACTACATAAAATACTACTTAAGTACCTGAACGAATAACTCAATTTATCAAACAGCAAGTACATCAGAAGCATTTAAGAAACAATCAATTTCTGCATCAAATCATATGTTTATCCTGAACAATTTTATATTTTTATCAATATATATAATGTAACGAATTTTACAGGATGCTTTTGTTACCTCTGCATTTTGTGACAAAATATTTTATTGCTGTTTCATAGATTTTTTTTTAAGAAAGCCAATTTATTTCGTCTTGAAAGAGATCCTCAAGATTAATTGCCATTGAAAAATTAGTGGTAAAGTGACTAGCAAAATTATAATGTTTTCAGGACAAATCAAACAATTTGTTGATTCATGTTGGTTTTTCATTATGAAATAATCAAGATCCCAATCGTCTTGAAGCAATACATATTCTTTAGATATTTTTTGCTTTTAAGACATGAGGGTTAATTAAAAACGTTTCACCCATAAAATGGTCATTATTCCACCATTATTTGTTATCACCTACCAATACAATTACAAAAAGAAAAAAAAGTTAACTCCCAATTTGTACTTGCATGACATTGATAGCAAAATTCACATATATAATTACTTGATTTATAGAATTTCTTGTTTAATTTTTAATGCATTGTTCTTAAATAATTGAATTTGTTATTTCAACAGGTCACTAAGAAAGGTTCGGTGGGCTACCACACACAGTCTGCAGGTTGAGTATCCCTGCCCTTAAGTAAATGCCAATAACATGAATATATCTAAAATTCTATTAACACTTTAAACAAAGATTTTAAGTTTAAAAATTAGAATTCTGAAAACAAATTCATTCAATTACTTATTATTAGTTTTCTGAAAATTAAATGTAGTTAAATACTCATATTATAAAAAATTAACAGATATAAATTAAGTTTATACAATTTAACATAATCTGTAACAATTTAAGAAGCAATATTGTTTTATATGTATATAATATATATAGAAAGAGAGAGATAATCTTACTTAAACTAACAAAAAAAGCCAAAATAAACTATAATTCACATTACTCAATTTACTTAGTATAATAACATTTATTTGAATTACGATTTATATTATTTTAAGCAGTTTTTCATGAACAATCATACGACACAAATACAAATATGTATGTTTTATTACAAATTTTACAAAAGGGTATAAAAAACAGGAAATATGCAAATTGAATTTAGGAAACTCAAATAACAAAACATCAACAGGCTTAAAATTCAAAACAAGTAGTATAAGATAGAAGTCAAAGCTGAAATTTGAACAGCATTTTAACTTCATTTAATGTAATAATAAACTAAGCATCATTATTAATAAAATTATAGAATTCAAACTCTTCATCTTCACTTTATATTAATTTGAAAACATGAATAATTAAAAAAAAGACAAGTATTTTCACAAAAGAACACAATTTAATACAAAATTTGACTTTTATATAAGTACAAAAAGAGTCAAACTGTAGAAGAAACATGGAATCAATCAGTCACAAGTCCATTCATGCAAGATTCACATTTATATAAAAGTTAATAAATTGCACAGTATTAATTACTATAAAATTAATTATACAAATCTACAAGAACTTTTAAAAAGACATTCTGATTTCATTAATTATTACTAACTAGTAGAGAACCACTTCATAAAAAGTGCACATTAAAAATAAAAAAAATATTGAAACTGAACTTTCCATATTTGATAGGTTTATTCAGCAAAGAATAATTTACAGGGAGTTCCCAAAACATTTATTTATACAGGAATTCACATCAACGTATTTCCGAGTTTGTAACAAGCACATGTACATACACAACAAATTGACACGAATTGCATATTTTGGAGAAAAGTAAATTTTCTTTTTAATAATTATAAATGTATACATTCAAATTAGTTAATATAATTAAAAACATCTTCAAAAAATGCACGAAGGATTCTTTTATAAATATTTATTTACATTTCATAATTTCAAAAGGAAAGATATATAATTGAATTTAGAAGAGGTTTTTTAAATTCAAAGCATTTTAGATAAAATAAAACAGGTAAAAAACTAAATAAAATATATCTATACAAAAATTATATACATAATATACCTCCAAGTAGAGTATTCTTTCAATGACTAAAATCTAATTTTACAAGTACAATAATAAAAAGCAAGTGTAGACTTTCCAATAATCCATTTTCTAAAAGGTCAGACAAATATAAAATAACCTAATTAGAAGCTTTCAAACAATTTGAATATACTACATTTTTATAACAAATTTAACAGAATTCATTTTGATAAATAGCAATCAAAATAATAAATCCCTTTTATAGATCATAATAGAGAAAACAGATAAAATTAACAATTTCTAAAATATTTACCGTAAAATTCGGAGTATAATGAGCACTTAACACCAAAATTAAGATCGAAATTTACGGGTGTGCGTTATACACCGGGTATAAAAATGAGAGCATTAAAACAAAAAATAGATAAGCATAAAAATATTAGATTTCTACATATTTCGAAATGCCATTTATTTAAAGAAAAAAAGGTTGTAGTTCTAAAAGTATAATATTTTCGCAAAAGCTTAAGAAAATACCACGAATATATCAAAAAATATGCTGCAAATATATCACAATACCACGCAATTATGAGTGCACGTTATACGTCGGATTTTATGGTAGTTAACTTGTTTACTGAAAATAAATAATGCAACAAAATTAATATACTACCAATTCACAAGCAAATAACAATATAACAATAATCAAATAGCATATTTTTTACTGAACTTAATTCTATAACAGCTAAGAACACATTTTATTTTAGTTGTTGTGTGTTTTAAATTAGCACTTAATTTTAATAAATTTCTTTAAACATTTTTTTAAAATCCCCTTTATTGAAATTTAAATGAAAGGTTTAATTAGATATTAATGAACAAAGAAAAGAGGGATTTTCATAATATACCACCATTTCACAGCACCATATATTTTTTCCAAGTAATTAAGATCAATTACTTATTCGAATTTCAGAAACATAATAGAATGTTATTCCTTTTAGTAATTATTTTACTCATTTGTTGTTATTTTTAAATTAAAGAATAAACTTGGATTTAAAGCTAAAAATTACCTATTGCATTAAAAAATATTGCAAGCTATTTTTTGGAATGTTTACATAAAAATAATGGTCAGTTTTTTTAGGGAATGTGAAAATTTAAGGAAAACGGAATTTTTTTATAAATAAAAAAACAATTTAGAGAACACTAAATTTATAACAGAAAAAATTCAGGGAATAATTGACAATAAAAAAAGTTTACTTAAAAATTAATTGGAAATTTTCTGTATTAAAAAAAAAACACTGAATAATTTTATTTGCAACAATAACAAAAAATGGGGATTTTTTCATTTTTTGTCCTAATGCTATTTTACATTTAATATATACTTTTTTAGATTGAATATTATACAATTGTATTGAAAATCAAAATACAAGTTTTACTACATGAAACAATTACCTAGAACTCTTACAATAATTATTCGTTTCTATAATTAAGAAATTTGATTTAATCTGTTTTAATACAAGAGATTAAAAAGATAATTTAGGATAGAAAAATTTACAAATCCCAAATGTTGTTTTTTTGTGAACAGTAGTCCACTAAGTAAAACACTTCATTAGACAGATGAATTTGCCACATGTCTACTAATAAAAATGACTTTTTACTTTCTTCAATTGAGATTTTGACTCATTCAGAAAAAAAAGAAAAACTCGTATATACAAAAACAAAATGAGAGGGAACTGGATACATTCAAGCAATATATTAAAACAGTGTACCACTACATAACATCCAAGAAATATTTAAGCAATTGGCAATCATAAACATGGATACTAAAAGGAGCAATAGACTAGATAAGTATTCAGTGTAAAACAATGCTAAAAACTGAAAACAAACATGTATCAAAATACAGCATAATAAAAACATTTCTTTTATGTTGTTTTATCCAGGGTTGATTTCATCATTGACATGACTGGTGTTTAGCGGGGGGGGAAACAAAAAAGAATTTGCTTTGGAGGAATGGGAGAGGAAGAAAGAATTGGCAGCTCACAAACTACAATTCAGTAGTCATGCATGAAGTGAGAGCTTGGACTCGTTTTGCATTACAACTACGGCAGAGTATGTGATCATCCAAAGGATAGCAACTACCTTCTGCTTCAGAAGACAGTCGTAATCCACAATCCTATAGTAGGGGGGAAAAGACATTGTTTAAAATACAATAAATAAAAAAGAAAAATTATTTTTATGCAATTATAAGTACTCTGAAATCCTTAATTATTTGAACATACATCAGATGGCACACAACTTTTTAAAAATTCTCATTTTGTAACTATTTTCCTCTCACAAGATGGATGTTACTCTTAAATTTATTCAGAAAATAAATCATTAAAGAAAATACTCATAAGAGAAAAGAAAAGCAAACCTAACTAAAAATGAATATGATACCAATAAACTATTCTTTAGGCAAAATTCAATTATAATTACAACTTATTATGCAGATAATTAGGATTAAATGACAAAAGAAAGAAGACATCTTACTTTGTTTTAAAAATGAAGAGATTAAAACACTATTATATCAAAAAACTTTAATTACAAATTTTATTTGTGATGAGATAATGATCTTTTACATTTTTAAGTAAAAAAACATGAAAATCAACTTAATATGCACTTACACTACTTTAAAAAAGTTATTTGGAAAAAAATTCCAAAATACCAACTAAACTAATATTCAAAAAGCTTTTCATTTTTATCAAATAAATGAAATAAATTCTTAACATTAAAACCTTCACATACCTTTTTATTTTTAAACCAACATCAAAATAAGCATTAGTCTCAACACTTAGTTTCACTAACTATTGTTGTTTTCCTTTAATTTTAGAACATTTTTTTAAAAAAAGGCCTTAAAAAATAACTCCCACAGTGTGAAGTTATTTTAAGGTATTAAAATAAAATTAAGAAATTAATAATGTATTTACTTCACATCTGTAGCACTGTACATGAAAACTACGATCTAGGGCAACAACTCGCACAGTTTCTTCTTTACCATGCTCAGGCATGATTGGTTGTTGACAAACACAGCATCGGGGTGCAAATTTCCTATAAAGTAATAACTATTAATATCAGATATTCAAAGTAACTTTAATTCTTATGGAAAATAAACATGGATTACAAAATTCCAAATAATCTTAAAAGCATATGAACACATACTTATTGGTTTAAAATAAAACGCAGAAACTATACAGTTTTTGCTATTATATATAAATGACCTTATAACTCTTATTTCCATTTAGTTAGAATGTCAAGAAAAATGGCTGAAAATAAAAAGTGTAACTATCAAAATTTTTAATTTATAGTGAAACGGTCACTTCTGACTAAAAACCTTTTAACTACTACTTCATAATCCAATTTTCTCAGCATGTCAAATGTTGTCACATTTGAAGTCAAAGGATTTCCATACAATTGTAAAGTTTCTATTATTTTGTATGTGTATTTTTCAGAATGAGTTGTGCCATTTAACAAAATTTTTGAATTGCACAGAAGTCTTGATTACATCAATAGTCAAGGGAAGCAACATGATAACTTCAAACTAGAAATGCAACCACAGTAGTTCTCCCATTTATAATTAGAAAATAATCAATATTATTCTGACAACAATGGAATTTACAATTCTATTAATACTTTGCATTGATCGGTATATTGAAATGAGATTTCAAGTAATTTTCAAAAAACTTTTTTTCCCCTTCATTCTTTTATTTGCAATTTCTTATCTAATTCTTAAAGACATAAAATACTGGAATATTTTATTTTAATTTAAATCAATTATGCTATCGACTTTTTCATAACTCAAGTTCTGTAATCAAGGAAATAAAACTGTAAATAACCAAATTTTTTGAAGATATTACAAAATTTTTTACAAAAACTTTGTACATATGTTTAAATATTAAATAAAATTTACCAACAAAATTAGTAATATTAAATATCAATTCTCTATTTATAATTAAATTATGCAAATATTAAAAAATATAAATTTGATCTACTTTCATTTCTGGCATTGTTTCAGAACAATAAGATCGTTTCCATTTTTTTATCTATTTATATCATTCACACTTAAAAAGTTATTTTTTATTTTTATTTTAATAATTAAATATAATATAACATTAAGTATTTACAATCAATGCTGAAAATGATTTTAATGAACCAAATTTCTTTTTCATTGTTGAATAAACTTGAGTGGAAGCTAATTAAATTGCATACTTCAGAAATTCAAAAACTTCTTTTGAATCTAAATTTTATTTAATATTGTTACTTAATATTGTGTAAGTTAATATTAATAATTGTTTGTATATATTATCTATGATAATAAAAAACAATTACAGTGTTTATTGTTAGTAATAGTAAAAAGGAAAATATTGCTTTGGTTTATGTAATGTTTCCAGCTTTGTCTTTCATTGTGTATTTCTTGCATCAGTAAAACATGATTTTACAAAATAATTTTTTGGATTTACATTTTAATCTCAAAAGGGAAAAGTCCACTCCTATTCAATATGAAACATTTATAAATAAATTAAAAAATTTTAGTTTACAATAGATACTCTGGTTTCTTTACTTCTCTGTAATGTTTTTTTCTCATAAGTTTTTATTTAATAATTAAAATATTTTTATTAAGCAAATACACAAAACCATTGACAAATCAACCTTAAAATGCCAGCCAAAATTCAACTGTTTAACATTGATTTACTAATAATTTAACATTGATTTGATACAGTAATATCTCGACTTAAGCTACTTCAACTTGCGCCAATTCGGAGCAACACAATTTACAAATCTCTTCGATTCGTCTCCCCCCCCAATTAAAACTCAGGCAGAATCATTGCCAGAGCCTAATGAAATTGGTAATTTGATGGAAGAGTTGTTGATCTTGGCAGGCAAATAAATTCAGAAGTGAATAGTGAAGATATTCAAGAACTACTAGATTCCCATAATCAGGAGCTGACAATGGATGAACTCATAGAAATGCATGAGTAAGATCAAGACATTGAATTACTTGAGTCTATAGACCCAGTTCAATCAGAAGATCGAATGACAGTTGGTAATTTGACAGGCCTGAGTTTAGTTGAAAAAGGTTTACAAATTTTAGAAAATACATATTATACTGCAATGAAGAGCATATTTTCCCACAAAACAAGGAATAAAGAAATTATTAGTATGCTACGGGGAAATTTTGTAAGAGGGGAAAAAAAATCTTGGAGCCTACAGACTACTTGTTAGATTTTATAAAAACTTTTACATCAAAATAACTTCAGTTTGCTCTTTTGTATTTGTGTCATCATAAGTATTTATTAAACATTTTTTTTCTAAATTATTACTTTCTTTTGTCTACAGCCCCAACTAAAAATTTATATGTATTTATATGCAAAATGATTCCACGATTCTTGCGAATTCGACTTATGCAGTTATCACTCAATCCCACCAAGTTCGGGGTATTACTGTATATATTTACAAAATAAAAACATTGACTGTAACCAATAAAGTTCACATAAAGGATTAACAAATATTTATGGATATATTTTTTTTTTGAGCATTTATAGAACTACATATTTGCAAAAGCATTTAAAATCGCTATTAAATACTAACACATTAAAGAAAATTGATCCATTCTTTCAAATTCAGCATAATTACAAATAGAATAAATATTCATTTATTAAGCAACTTCAACGAAAAAAACAAACAGAAACACAAGTTAAATAGTTTCTTATACTAATAAACAACAATGGACTGCATTAAAACATGAAAGAAATTACAACTTACTTGTGAAAATCATCTATGCAGTAAATTTGGTTTGTTGCATCTACTGTAAATGGAATACCATCTAAGCACTTTCCACAGACAACACAGGTAAAACAGTTAGGATGATATGGTTTTCCAGTAGCTCTCAAAATCTACAAATGATCACTAAAATTATTATAAATGAATATCTTAAGATAACCAAATATTTTAAGCATAACCCCTTTACAACAGCAGGCACATACTGACTGCTGAGGCTAGCAGTCTCTTACTAGAGTGCCTGTTCAGGGACTGAGGGTTTTTGCTGTTAAGCATAAATCCTTAAAATTCCCAAAATATGCACAAACTGTTTAATAATGCTATGTTGAATATATACATAGTAAAAGCTTAACATATTTTATTTAAATACTATACGTCTTCAGTTATTTCTTGTTTATCGTATAATCCGGCGTATAACACGCACCTATACTTTCAAGCTAAATTTTTAAAATTTTCAGTATATTCGCTGTATAACGCGCACCCCCCTTTTTAATGAAAAAATCTGAAACATAAGTGTACATTGTTTTTATGTATTGAAGTCATTTATTCGAGGTAGTATCCCAGACTTATGAAAAAATTGTATACTTCTACAATTACAACTGTCTTGTTTATAAGACCAGTTGTTTCTTTTAAATAAACAGTGTTTGATCATCGAAGAAATTTTTTTTATCCCATCCTTTTGTTTTTTTTTAATGCTATCGTTTTTATACCCGGGTGTATAACGCACCCTTAATTTTCGACTTTTTTTTTGTGTTCAAATTTCCTTTCCCCGGGATTTTATAAAAACACATTTTTAAAATTTCACTTTCAGTATTTACTTAACACTTAATGATAAACATTCAACATATTAAAGAATTTTAAGTAGCATTTTTCATATGAAAGCTTTGAAAACAGGATTCTACACACAGTCTTAAGTAGGCTAATCCCTGCACTTGTAATAATTCATTTTCATTTGAGAGTTTTTGAAGGGATGTGAACAAATAAAAACTAAATTTTCTATTGTAGATTATTGATTTGGCATACAGATGTCTGAAAAGTTCTTATTAGATTTGCTAGATTCTTTATGAACAGAACACAATCTCTCAAAATCTGTTTCAAAATCAATATCTGAAATATTTATTATTTTTCGTTAGGTTAAACATTTGATGTTCGACATTGAAAAAGTAAACACAGCAAAATGTCAAGTTTTACAATATCTAATATTCCATTAAAAACTGGAATACCAATTGCCCCTGGGAAAATAAAACTCCCCTCCTAACAGTAAACAAATACCAAATACTCATTTAATAAAATGTCATAAAGCATGCTTTTCTTAAGTTTTTGTTTCACCGCATGTTTATAGAGCCAAAATCTATGTACGTAAGGCACATTTCAAGTAGAAGGTTAAATCTACATGCATCTCAAAGCTTATGGATATACAATGCCTTGTGCCTAAATTTACAGTTTTAAAGGGATTCCAGGACACCAACACAAATGTGTGATGACCAGGGGTAAACAGGAAAAGATGTCATACTGGCTGAGAAATTAATGTTTCTTGCCGACATACATGCCTGACAGTTGATGCGAAAGGGTTAAAAATAAAATAGAAAAAAAAAAAAGAGTGGAAAATAAAAATTATCATATCCTACATAATTTTAAGAAATTTTGTTAAATTTTTCAAATTACTTTTACTTTTTGAACAAATGAATTTTAAAAACAAAAAGAGTTTTCACATCATACACAGGATTAAACATTTAGACAGAAAGGCTCTATAAAAGTAATTCATATCCATTAAATAGTTTAAACCATTTTCACAATTATAACTTGCAATTTTTTTCTTAGTAATATTATGTAGACTTTTACAGAACTTAACAAAAATTACGTTTATCCAATAGTGTATATTTTTTTAAACAGTAAAAATATATTAATACTTTCAATGTCAATTTTCTTTCACATTATTTTCTTTTCTTTTCCTTATCCAAATATACAAAGAATTACATGAATTTTTAAGAGATATTAACAATTTATGTAATAAAAATATAAATAGATCAATGATGTAAATTAGTTTTAAAAACATTACTGAATCTCCATTTTTTAAAAGATATTGTGCCTCAAAGTTAAACTTTAGTATTAAAACTATAAATTTTTAAGTGAAATAACAGAACAAATACTGATTTATAAGCACACTAACACAGATATCAATAATTTTAATATAAATTACTAAATCAGAATAAGCTATATGAAAAAGCTTGGAGAGATGAAGTAATTTTTACAATTCTAAACATAAGTTGCATATCCTAAAATGAATACTTGCTCATGTGGAAGTTGGTAAAAAAACTTAATACCAATAATTTATTTAGTTAAACACTTTAACTTTCAAATTCAACAGAAGAATATACAATATCCGCATTAAAATATAATTAGGGCAGCTCGTCAACTGATTAATAAGTTATTTGGAAAGTAAAAACAAAAAATAAAGGTAAATGAACTGTTCAATTTGCTTTTTATATACAATTTTCAGTAACAATATGTTTGTTGATTTATGGAATTTGCACAGTTTGAAGGGATTGTTACACTTTGCTGAAAGGTATTATTGTGAAAAGAGAGAAAAAAATTAACTTACACGATCAAGAATTCTTCCCCCACATACACAACATTTTTCCAATGTATTCTGTAATAAAAAAAAGTACAATTAAATATATCTTTCAGAAAAGTACAGAAACTAATTTCTTTATTTTATTCTATGAACTATTTTCATAATTCTACAAACCATTTTTATAGTATAAGAATCCTTTTCTAATGTTTATGTATAAATTATAAGCACAAATAAAAAGAAACCAGTTAATATTAAAAATAATAAATGCTTTTAAAAAAATACTTGCACATTAACCCTTAAATACTCTTAGCACATTAACCTTTTGCATGCCAATGTTCTATTTGTGGAAACAATTTTAAAATTTTTCTAAATATACAATTTTTTTTTACATTGCACAGTAAAAAAATATTGTGTAGAAAGAAAATATGCTTTTTTTTAGTATCAAGAAAATGAGGCTGAAATAAACAGTATGTGTTTTGATGAATATAAAATTCAATAAGAGTAAAAGAAATGATCATTTTGTTGTTACTTTCTTTTAATTATTAAGCAAGAAATTTGAATGTTCCAGAAATGAAACACTGGCAAGAAAGTTATCATTCTTAGCCCATTTAAGTTAATTTGAATACAGTACACAGAACAATAGAGAAAATATTCTGAATGCTTTAAGGTATCTAGTAAATTACAAAAATGTTTATGACTTGATAAATATTTCAATATACCATCCCTCTCCTCTTTTATTCATTACAAACAGATCTGAAGAGGATTATTCATAGTAGCTGTAGATAAGTATATTCCAGTGCTGATTTATCCATTGAGTGCTCAGGGCAGGAGCCTGGAGATCTAAGGTCCGGATAAGTTGGACTTAATCAGATTTTCTGGTTGTAAATTTCGATCCTCCAGTGCCAAGGGCTTGTAGATCTTCTGCGCCCAGAGCCCGAAAGGAGCTTAAATCAGGACAGGTATATTCATTTTTAATAACTCTCCTGTAGAGGCGTTTATTACAAAGAATTACAGGATTTTTTTTCCTTTTCCTGGTCTCTGCTTGTTTCTTTAATCAGTAATGATACATAACGCTGATCAAATGTCTCATTGTAAACCATTTCAGATCATGGAAAAAGCAATGGATTTTTTTTTATACATTATCAAGCAATAAAGAATGATACTTGTAAACTGTCCTCAGAAAAAAATGGATGTTTCATTAAAAAAAAAAGGAAATGAAGATATTTTTGAACCTGTACTGCCAACAGTTATTAAAGTTGAAATTTCTACAAAATAGATGAGAAAATACCTTATGAAACTCCATTTTAAACACCCTTGGAAAGACAGAATGCTGCAATAACTATAGCATTTAATTATTCAACACAAGACTAATATTAAAACCAAATAATTTTTTTCCAAGCACATACACACAAAATAAAAATCTCAACAGAATTTTGTAAAAATATACATTGAATGAATTGAAGTCAATTTGTGAGACCGTCTTTTTGAATTAAAAGGACCTTTGTTTAGAAAACAAAAAAAATATAGCATTGGAATCTATCTAGCAATCTATATCTTTATTTTTCATCTACATGATTATTGTTGAGTGAATTTCAATATGAAGATTATTTGTTACATCTTTCACCCAACTGTTGGCTTTTTTGGCTTGAGATTAAGTAATTTTAAAATTCTGTTAATGTATAAATTCCTTCTTATCAATTATGTAATAATTTTTTTTTTTTGATAGGAAAGCTGAATTTTTAGTTAAATCTATTATTTTTGAAAAACTTTTTGAAAAATTCATTTATTACTTCTAAACAATATACACAAATTGAATTTTGAACAAAGATACCATTAATCAAATATTTTAAAACCATAAGAAACAAAATAGAGAAAAATACCAATGTTCTATTCATGAAACTAGTTATAAGTCAAATTTTTTTATTAATCTGAAATGCTATATATTGATGACAAAACTATTTGTAAATTATTGCAAACATTTATAAGAGAAGAAAATGATATTCAAGTAATGGTTCTGAAAAAATATATATAAACATTTTACTTATTTATCACTCAAACACATACATCTTTTAAAAAAACGTTTCCATTTTTTTAAGATGCGAAGTCTTTATACCATGATTATGATCCTTGCTCTAAACACATTTTAAAATTAATTTACAAGCATTCATGTCACTCACGTTTGAATACTACTGAAGATAAATTAATAATTTTTATATCAACTATACAATATGTTTCTATTGTATTTCATTAAATTATACATTGTATAGTTAAATTATTATTAAACTTCTTCAAACTTACCCATAAAGTTATACCATCAAATCAAATTTACAATTATTTTATTATTTGAAAAAAAAAACTATATAAAATCACAAAATATATAAGCAGAAAAAAATTATTTATAATTTCAAAAGCAATTTATATTTGGAAATTTCAGATAATGAAGTGTTTTTTTCTTTCAACTTTTATTTTAAATATCAATTGGCTAATAGATAACATTTAGTTATGTCTACTACAAGTGAATGATATGCAAGATATAAACTTGATAACAATATAACCAAAGCATTATACACAAATCTTGTATGCAAGTAAGATACAATTTTGCAAAGCACTGTTAACAAGGATCATGCTATTTTAACAATATATCAAAAATTAGAACTGCCATTTCAAGCAAAACAAACTGAAAGGGAGGAAGGGGGTGAGAATCGGTGTATACTTTTTGGACAATTCAGGTGTTATAAAAACATTTATCAAGTTGAAGGAAAAGGAATTTTAAAAAATGGGAGGAAAAACATACCAAATAATCATCTTCACAAAAAGGTTTTCCGTCTTTGGCATAAAATGGCTTGCCTCGTAATTCCTTATCTAAAAGGAAAGATGTTATGTAACATGCAAACTATATAAAAACCATTAATAACAAATATCTTAAAATGTATACCTTAAAATATTAACTAACACTTACGACATATATGGCATGTGAAACACGATATATGATAAACATGTTCCATTGCAGTACATCCACTACCTTCTCCAAATACTTTTTCTCCACACTTATAGCACATACCTGAAAAAAAATGCACAAGTTTAAATTTTTATTTAATATCAAAGGAGAATATTTTTTTTAGCATTCAATGAATTTTTTACTTTATACGATGCCTTTTTAAAATGATGAAAATGCAAATACAACCTATTTTGAAATATAAAAGATAAGATTGTTGTTTTGAAATTAAAAAAGATGCTAACTTCATTAATCAAAAAAACATAACTTTAATAAATAATATATGAATTACTTTGAAGATTCAATGATTTTTTCCCCCAATATATATATACATTTAACTCCTACTTAAATCCTTTCAACATTAAAAAATAAAGTTTATGCATAAAAGACTTCCAAACAAAACAATGTAATCTACATTTATATTAAATTTTTAGGTTTAAAAAAAAAAAAAAAAATTATATTTGACATTTACGGTACTTATAATAAATTGAAGATGAAAACTTAGATGCTCAGATATCAAAAGAATGAGCAAAATTAATTCTCAATAAACAACAAAATACAGTAAAATTTATCATATCTCAGTAAGCATTTCAAGTAAATATTTCTGATACTAAAAAAAAGAGGACAACATAATATAACAAAAAATTGCATTTCATTCTACATTTTGTTCGTGTCTTTCGAACCTATTACTTTAGACTCACCAATAACGGGTATTTCTTCTTCCTCCTCCTCCTCTTTATGAAGCATGAGAATAAAAGGAGAAAACATGCTATCACATTTGAATTGCATATATGACACTAAGTTATACATTTACTTCTTTTACAAAAAATAAATAATTTCATACTTAGTGCACTTTTAATATATCAGTTTTTTTTTCTTCTTAAAGTGATATAAATAAAATCCCTCTTTGCACAAATTTAAGAATTAGTACATTAAATAATTAAAAGCATACTTACTAAGCAAATCTGAATACAAATTATAAAGTAATATGACAATGGTTTAAAAATAAGGGATATGTCCAAAAGATACCCAGCCATAACTTTTTAAAACATAAAACAAATCAAATTAAGGAAGTTTGACTTTGTTATGCATGCATGGATGCAATTTTAATGATCTTGCTTTGTTTATTTCCTGCTAACAGAATTTGCAGTCACTAGTAGATCAGAGACAAGTAACTCAGTAAGTAAAGTTTACAATATAAAAAAATTTTTTTTTTACAATATAAAAAAAAATAATAAGATAAGGGTTAGCAATTTTTATGGACTTAAAAAAGTTTTCAGTTCAAAGATATATTCTATTCTTCTGAAAAGGAAAGGTTTTTTTTAGAAAAGTTTGTGGCAAGCTAATAGAACTATTTTGAAGGAGGTTAGTGAATATAAGTATTTGTTACAAATAATTACTAGGTATTTTTAAAACACTACATATGGTTTAAGATCACTGCAGAGTGGTTAAAATTGTAAGCTGTTGATACTCAGAGCTCCAGTTATACTTTCAAATATGTATTATGTAGACTGGGGTCAAAAATTTAATAAGGAAAAAAATTTTTATTCAAATTTTTTCTTTTACTGGGTCACTAGGGGAATAATCACATGTAAATGAACAAGTACAATAGTTATGCTATAAAATTGATAGTCACAAGAAAAATAATTGTGCCAATGAACAAGAAAGAATGTGCATTTATTACAAAACTGTCTTATAAGAAATAATAGCAATTAAGAGTAGCAGGATAAAGAAATTAGAAATAAAACAGAAAAATATTAAAAAAGGTAAAACAAACCAAAACTGGCAAGACTCTTAGAAGTTATCAAGCATGTGCCTAGTTTAAAACAATGGAAAACAAATATGTACTTCATGCTTTTAACTCCTGAGGACAGGTTATATTCAGATCAGTTTTAATAGTTGTGATGTCGCAGTGATGTTCCAGTTGCGCTTCAGACTTTTCAGCAGTAAATGAGTAAGTATTTATTAACGTCTCACAATAAGGTTAAACAAGGGCTATTGGTGATAGACCTTGTAATTTAGTACAAGTGGCAAGAACTATTTTTGTGTTTGAGTTGGGAAAAAAATCCCCTCCAAAAATCCTCGAATTGGGGGAAGGGAGGACCCCTCGGGGCTCCCAAAGGATTAATGTTCCTCAACTTCCCCCACATAAAAGTTTTTACAGAGGCATAAAAGGGTCTGTGACCACACAGTTAAGGTGGCCAAATGTTTTTTGACAGATGGAGGGGAAAAGGAAAAAAACCCATTTTATAAATGCCCCACAAAAACCCAATTCCAAAGTTTTAAAAAAACCCAGTAAAATAAGTGCCACATCAAGAAAAGACTGTTTATAAATGTCATAAAAACCTGATTCAAAAGTTTTAAAAAAACCCAGTAAAATAAGTGTCACATCACGAAGACAATGTCCTACTATGCTAATTGTAGTGAAAAAAATTGCACAATTGCAACTGTAGTAGCACCCAAAAGTTCTCCAAACATTGCTGTAGTCAGGGAACAGGACATTTCTTGTTCAACCTTACATGATTTTGTACAAATTTGTAAAGTTTAATCTTCACAAGTCATGCAATGATTAGAAACAACTGACAATTCTGCACATCTTAACATTGCTTTGTTTCCTGGCAAGGATGCAAATGAACGAATGCTGGACGCTATACACCTTATGGACTGATAAAATTCATTTTCACCCAGACAGTGCAATGAGCTCACCAATATGGAATTTCATCCATTTTCATGCTCTATAACAGCATCTGTAATATTCACCATATAAGATGACAAATGGATTCCTAAGAAAAGTTGCACTAAATGCTTTTGCTAGATGCATAGTCTCAAAAGAACAGTGAAGCAAACTTTAAGAGGTTGTTCTAGAGTTAAAACAACACACCATTTGGGCACCTATTTGTTAATGTATGATGAAGCTTCTATTCAAGTGGATATACGTTCAAAAACTGCGATTCAAGGAGATACCTCTTCTCATGAACATGTTATTTCAAGTACCTTTCATGGGATAAGATAGTCTGGTCATCCAGATCACTGTATCTTATTGAAACTATGGAGGTTTACTTTGGTGATGCATCAAAATGTTATAATGCCAGGGAATGAAACCAGTAAAAAACCCGTATCATTCTCCGCTATGTTGTCATTACTTCAGGAATATTATATATGGTCGGTGATAATGCAGTCTTATACTTTCAATATGTTGTTGAAGGACAAGGCATGCATTTTGATTGTAGATAAATGTAACAAATAAAACTGTGAAGTCTTTTTTTAAAATTTTGTACTTACATTATAACATTTGCTTGATTGCAGCACAATTGACAAAAATTCTATTAATTTTTCATAGCTAAACCTTGGCCCCATTATTTACAATAATACATATTTAAAATTTTATTCGTATCTGTTCTGTATTACAGGAGCTACAAACCCCCAAATACTACCGGTTTAAATCAAACCCCCCTGTACAATACTTTACATCAGTCTTGCATTCCTAACAAGCCCTAATACGAAAAATAATTTCATCTAAAAAAAGTATGGACAGTTTTGGAGATGACATGATATATTATAAAGGACAACATACAAAATGTCACTTTATAATTTTAAAAATTTAATAACACAAGCAAGCAGTTAACACTAAAAAGCTAACAAAACAAAGAAATAGCCTTCAAATTTAGAGAAAATCCAACCTTTTTTTCCCTTTTGTTGAAAATATAACTAAATTATAAAAAATTAAAGAATACATTTAATTTTACAGCAAAGATTACATTTAAGTTAGAGATTAATAAATTTCTCATTTCATTTTCCAGCAGAAATTTAAATTAAGAATTTTACAATGAAAAAAAAATTGAAAGGAAATTGATGGATTTTAATAAAATAAAAGTCGTGTATGCAAGATGAAAATTTTCAAACAGTTAAGTATACAAACCATTTTATTATAAGAATTGCATATAAAACATTAATAATGACACCCAAGTTACAATGCTTAAGATCAAACGCCAAGAAGTTACAATTATTGATAGAAGTATCAATGAATTTAACAGACGAAATTTGCTTTCAAAACTATTTGTATGATGTACTGCTAAAACATTTGAGAAAAGTATATTTTACTTCCAAAATATTATTCTATTTTAAAACATTCATAATTATAAAAAAAAATGATGTACTATTTAAAAAATTAGACAAATTTCACATAAGATGGATCCCATTCTATCACCTAAAGTAATAATGTTTATAAAACAAATATACCATAAAATTCAGGATCACTTGAGTTCTCCATACTCTGGACCATTAAGTCAGTGAGGCGATCCACTTCAGCCTCTTTTCCTGCAGGTCGTCCAGTAGAACCTTTGCCTCGCCCAGAAGCAGGATAATAGGAAGAATATAAAGAAGTACTGCCACTGCCCATGCTGTAATTAGAACGATTACTCATCTGGCTGGGAGGTCTGGGAGTAATAGGCTCATAAATAGAACTTGTGTCATATGAACTCTGCAAAACAGAATATAAGAGTTTAGTATCACACAAATTTTAATTGTTGTATTTCATGAGAAATTTTGCATAACAAAAAAATATCTACAAAATATTAAAAATTTAAATATAATTCAATATAAACTGAATAATGAATTATTGATAAATATTTCATCCAATGTAAAATTTTTAACACTCCAATAATCAGCCTGATTCATCTTGCCAGGTGTTTATTAAAAGATTATTATTATTATTATTATTAACTGTCTTGATTGCATTTCTTTGAATTTCTGACCCCTCCCCAAAAAACATTTCTTTTTATTGATGAAAATTAATAAATGTTCTACCCTAAATTTGAAGAAAAATACTTTTAATCTAATGATAATCAATTATGTTACATGACATACATTGAACTCCAGTTTTTTCAATGCAATACACCTGTTTCAAATTTTTAAAAATACATTTCAATACTACATAAACTTAACTGCTTTGAGGTGTGTTTAAGACAAATATTAAACAAGAAATAATTAAAATTTAAAAAATATTGAAAATGGCTTTAAAGCTTTTTCTATGTCAAAAAGTAAAAATCGCATTTATCATAAAACCAAAATAATTTATTACAAATTGTATTTTGCTTACTTAGTTAAAAATTTTTAAGCTATCATTATCAAGAATATATTGAATGATTTCATAGTAAAAATTCTCTAACAAATATCCAGTTGTATGAGAAAAATTTCAAAACATAGAACAGCACAAAGTCCCACATCACACTTCTTACAACAGTACATTTCTTTTCTTGTTCTTTTACCTTTACAGTCTTGTTAGCTGCACTTCCTTAGTGGTTTTTTTTCTCTCAGTTATTGGAATATATTTTACAAAATGTCCCTAAATTGGAGTGATGTTTGAAATGATCTCTATAACCTACCTCTTTGGCTGCACATTGATTCTGAGTGATACCTTATAACTGTTTAATTTATTGAATCTGATCAAAACTGAAGCAGCATTATAGAACCATCATTTTTCTTGTATAAGAGATAAGAATTACAAATGAATTGATTGAATAAATAAAAAGTATTTTTCTGTCATACTTTTATCCATATTTCTCTGAAATAGCATGAGATGACAACTTTGATCAGCACGATTGATGACATTTACGGTTGACAACCACCTCAGGCTTCAGGTTTCTTTATATAGATGATTTTACTGTACCCATCTCCAAATTATGAATAGTTGAAACAAGCGACACATCTTTTCTTGCTAAAATGAGAGCTTTTCCATGCCAAAATGCTACGGTGTCATCTTTCTTAAATTTATTAGTTTTCATATAATTATGAAATTTTATGTTGGGAATGATTTACTCCATAAGAATCAGTTTAATAATTGACAAACATATCAGTTAAAATTAGAGCTTCATTAGTGTCAGAACCACTTGCATAGATTTAGAAAATTCTGGCTTCAGAAACTTATCAAAAAGTGTTTTTTTTCTCTGTAAATTATTGAAATATAAATATATACCCTTTTTGCCTTAAGTAACATACATATCTTTAAATCAAATCAGTCCCTTTCCAAAGGTAAGTACTGCTTCCAAGCAAGTCTACCTTTATATAAAAGACCCCATAATAGATACATCCTGTTCTAAGGTAACTGCATTTTTATCAGATTTGTTTATTTTTTAATAAATATGTTAAACTTTATTCAGTTTTGGATTAGGGTGTGTATCAGTATCAATTTTCATTAAAAAAAAATCGAGATATTGTTTCAGGTTGTGATATTGTCTGCATGACATCAGTTTCCAGAAGATCATTTGACCCAAACCACTGTTTGACTGAGTTTACTACACCCTGTCTGATCCTAATGCAAAATATAATTCTGTCCACTTTTGTATAAGTTGAACACAATCACAATAGGTTCAAATAATTTTTAGATTTCTTAGAATGACGAATATTAGTTTAATTCACAATCAGCTGGAACAGGGAAAAAAACTTTTAAAACGAATCAAATCTCATTTCTAAAATTTATATGTATTTAGGTTTTTTTTCCCAAAAATGGGCAGGATTGATTGATTTAATATTCGTAAAAGTTTTGCTACCAGGGGGTTTTGGGGCCGGGGCCACAATTTTGAACCAGGTCAAGGGCAACGGGTGCGGTTTTTTTCTTTCTCCCAAAATTTTCCAAAAATCAAATTCCCGCTTTTTATTTTCCCGGTGTATCAAAAGAAATGGGAAATTTTTTTAAAAAAAACAATAAACCGAAAACTGTTAATTTTTTTTGAAATATCCATCGCTAGCTACATATTTTCCATCTTGGCAATTTTGAATAACGCCAAAAAAAATTTTGGCTTTGGGGGCCAGCCAGTCATCGCCAAGATTTGACCTTTTGTAGAAAGGGAAGGGTGGTCAGCCAATGCATGTCCCAATGGAAAAAAAGGTGGTAATCAAAGGAGAATCTGGGAATAAGCTAGGCTAAGTCTCCCACCGGGCCCCTTAACATTCCCTTTGGTTTTTGCCGGTGACTAGGTGGTTGTCATAAAAAAAAAAAATTTTGGCCGTTTTTATTGTTTAGCTTTTTTTAGTATAGCATCGTTCAAAAAGAATTTTGCTTTAAAACCATAACGGTTTTCCCCGTTTGAAAATTATAAAGATTGGGCCCTCCCGACCCCCGGGGAAAAACCCAGATTTTTGCGGGGTTTTTTGCCTTGGGGTTTATTTTTGGCGGCGTCCGGGGGTCAAATATGATCATAAGGCTTGAGATTCTCAAAATAAATCCATTTTTATCACCAGTCACAATACGATGGAGATATGACTTATGCTTTTAACGGCAAGCAACATTCACACAAAATTTTTCGTTTTCCTGTTGACGGTCCGTTAGTCCCGGGGTACCCATCTACCCATCTTTATTATCTTGCCCATTGCTTTGGGGACGCTGGAAACAGTCCCTTGCTCAACATTCAATTGTTCTGCAAGATGTTCTTTCATTTGACCATCATCTTCTCGAGTAATACTTGCAATTCAGCATCTTCAAATTTTTTCTGGTCTGCCACGCCCTCGTTCTCACATCAAATCACCATTTTGAAATTTTTCAAACCACCCGAAGAATTGGACAACCCCCCAAAAAGGTTTCCCAAAACCCGTGATGCTTCTATTAAGCATTTGAAAACCTTTCCCCGCAGCTTTTTTTCTTCAGATGGAAAAAAAAATTAAGGGTTTGTCCGCAAACGGGGTCAGAAGACAAAAAATTTTACTTTTTTAAACACAAAAAAAAACAATGCAGCTGAAACTCATCCAAATGTAAACAAAAAAACCTATTTTTCAAAGGTCAAACTTTTAAAAAACCTTTTCACGCCTTTTATTTTTTGCATATAGGGAGCTTTCTTTAAAAGAACCCTTCTTTTGAAAGAATACCCCCTGGTACTTGATGCAAATTATTTTTCCCCCACGAAAGATATTAAATTAAATTGCCTCAGAATTAATTTAAAATTTATATTTTCCCATACAAAATAAAAGCAATAAAAAGAAAAATTTTTGGGAAAGAAAAATTATTCTGTTTTAAAATTTCAAAGAAAAGAAATCTCCCCTTTAAAAATTATGAGTTTAAAATGAACAATTTGTGTTATCCAAAAAAAAAAAAATACAAAATAAATGAATTTTTTGAATTTTAAAACAGTACCTAAATAGAAAATTAAATTAAGTTTAAAGATGAATTTTTTTTTTAATTGTATGGCATACAATGACAACAATAAGGGCACAAAAATGCAACACCAACCAAGAAAAGCAGGACTTAAAAATAAATTAATGGATGAAAATTATTGTCAGAAATCTGAATCTGTAATATATATTGATCAGAAATACTAAATGAAGAATACATTTAAATAAGAGGGGAAAAAATAGATAAGTTCAACCAACTAGGATTCATTCACAGTAAGGGCAGAAGCAAAATTTTAATACTCTTGTAAATATACTAAACTTTGTTACCATTGAGTGAAACTTTGAATCATTAATATATATGCTCCTTTTTACTATTATTTTTTAAAGTATTTAAGAACCATACAGATAATCAAACAAGCAATTGCTTTTATTAAAATTTTCAATGAGCTCATTACTCTTTAATCCTTTATCTACTGACTGTACTAATAAGTACCACTCACTTTAAAATTACATAGAGTAACCATTTTACTTTAAAACCTGGGCCATATCATAAATTAAGACCTTTTGGAAAAAAAATTTGACTTTTTTATTTTAAGTGAAAGTGTATATAATTAATTTTTTCCCGTTGAATATCTTTTAATTTAAATTTGCTCTAACTGATTAAATTTCCTAAGTTAATATTTTGTTTATGAAATTTCCCCTTTTAATTTTTTAAAGTAGTGATAAAAAAAAATATTGATTTTAAAAAATTTTTCAATAAATCGGAAATGCAGTAGATAAAGGGTTAAGGTTATGGACAACTACAGAAAAAAACATTTAATTTTATAATAATTTTTTTTTGTATAATTTAATCATGTCCTCAGCAAAAACTTCAACAAGTTAATCCCCTAAGACTAAAGTGACATTATAAATGCACAATTCATTGTGAATAACAGAATACATGAAAACATCATTTTTTCAATTTATAAAAACCAAAATTTTGGGTAAAAGAAAAAAACTTACAAAAAGGGGAAAAATTAGGTCTGTGGGGGAATAAAAAGCTTGTGTTTTGGGAAATTGAACTTTGAAGGTGATGATGGAGCCGGCCCGTATCAGGAGGAGGTGGGGTTGGGTTTTGATGGAAAAAGGGGGGAAAATGATACCTTTTTGTGGGGGGGGGTGGTGGAGGAGGGTAAAAAATTACCCCCATGATAGTTACTATATATTGGATCACCTGAAAATATAAACAACCTGTAATAACTTGTAACAATTATGTGTTTGTTTTATTTCAACATAGAATAAACTGCATCTCTCTCCATTAACCATTTCTCTCATTCTTACATTAAAAAAATTTGATCATAAAATATTGTAGCCATCATGTTGAGAGAGAGAGATCTTACGATACATTTTTCCTTCTCTCAATTTTTCTCATGTTCTAGTTCATTATAATATATTTTTTTCTCTCTCTCATCTCTTGAACATTAATTTTGAAAATTAAAGAAATAACTAATTTTGGGGAGATACAAGCAAATAAATTATTAAGTTTTGTAAAAAGAGTTCAAAATCGATCAAATTCAAAAGGAGACTTTTTTTAAACAAGAATGCATCTTGAAATATATAACATTTCAAAAAATTACTGTTCTTACCTAATAATGGGGGACTTAACTTTTCTACTATTTTAAAACTTTTACGGGGAAAGTGTTGGACAATAAAAAAAAATTTCTGGCAACTTAACTGAATAGTAAAAACTTACTAAAAATATATTACAGATGCTAATCAGCTAGAGGAATTTACTTGGAACTCTTATGGTGATATAAGCAGTTTTACATTTATGTTCATAAATCAATAAGATACAGAATGTTATACTAGAAAAAGATTGAAGACTTTTAGAATAACATTGAACATAAGAAAAATTTTACTACATACATTGATAAATATAAAATACTGGTACTTGCATATTAGCATCACCACAGCAAAATTGTTGCCACACAAATCGCACCATGATATCAAAACAACAAAATGATTCTTATGTGTTTTACTTGAAAAAATCCAATCACTCAGATTTAGTGGAAAATTGCATGATTCGTGTGGCATCGATTTGGCTACGATGGCGTTAATATGTAAGTACCAAAATATTTTTTAAGAAATAAAAAAAAAACAACTTATAAATAAAAATTATATTTAAATGACAAATTAAATATAATTTTTGAATTATACTTCACAATGAAAAATTATATTTCACATATGAAAATATCTCTTCAATACAGATACAGTAAAACTACTTGTTCAGCCTTTAATCATCCATTTTTTCATAAAATTAAAATGTTAAGTAAAATCTCTGACAAGACTAATTTATCTTTAAAAGTAATTTAAAATATATATATATATTTATAGAAATTGCCATAAAATCTGGCATATAGTGCACACTTTTAACACAGAAAATAAGACTGAAATTTACGGGTGAGCGATTATATGCCAGATACAAAAACGAGAGCTTAAAAAAAAAAGATAAGCACAGAAAAATAAAGACTTCTACATACATCAAAATATTGCTTATTTAAAAGAAATAAAATCCTTATGAACTTAAAGGGTTGTAGTCTCTTAAGTATACTATTTTTTCTGCTTGTAAGGATACCTCAAATAAATTACACAGTCAAGACTCCAATTTTATGAACCCCTATTTAATGAATAATAAACCCCGAAATAATGAATTATTTCAGCAGCTGGAAATTTTTTTTATTAGTTTGTTTCAGAAAATTTTGGACTATTTTTAAATGTCATATCCTTTTTGTCCAAAACAGCAGAAGACTTCTCTTGTAAGCAACAAATTTCAACGGGAAAGGGTGAAAACCATTATTAGACTTTACAGGAGCCGATGCGGAGTGAGAGTCCAGGGGATATTTTAAGATTTTAACGATTATGATGCATTTAAAAACCGACTGCCTTATCTGTGCGACTAAAATTGAGGATATTGTTGATTTGTTGGAGTCAATGAATAGCAATTCTAATGTAAAAATTAATAATGAAACTCCATCAAAACTGTCACATTTTCTAAAGTTTTACATTGTTTCAAAATTGTGAAAACATACTTCACACTTATGCAGCAGGGTGTAAATGATGTAGTATTTTCTTTTCTGCATAGAGTCGAAAAAGAACTCGGTTCAGTCCTAGGAGAGCCCACACCCTTGGCACAAATTATTTTGGGTTGGTGATAATTGTGCCATCTTGGTAACACTACTTTGATACACTAGATATGGTAAACCTATTTCTGAAAAATTTCAGTATTTTGTTGCGGGCATTTCGAATTTCATTTGTTTTGGAGAACCGGGCTGAATGGTTGCGGTGTGAAGGAATATATCTTAGAATTTTTACTTTGTTAAATGCAAAGGTTAGAAAGAATTTATTGAATAGTGCATGAAGGAAGATTTATTGCTTAGAGTTATGAATGTCCTAAATGTAACGACGTGGCATGATGTAATATGGTCACAAAAACGCTTCTTCAAAATTGCACCAGCCACGCTGAAGGTATGTTCGACCATTACTCGCTGAATAAAATGGTAGCGCTCAACCATCATTCACTTAGCTGATGAGACCTTCTAACTTTTTAAATCTGTGATTCTGTACCCTCCATTTCGAAAAGATCAGCAGTAAGAAAGTAAGTGCTGTTTTTATATATTTTTTATCTTAAATGCTTAATTTCTGTATTGTTTACAAATATTTTCATTACGCATCCACCTTATCTCTCTGTATTCACTTGCCGCCATCTCATTCTGGCTTGGCGCTTTTTTCGTTTTGTTGCCAAGGGTGTGGGCTCTCCTAGGATTTTACCAAGAACTCTTTGGAGTTAAAAATCAAAAAGATTTCAAGCATCTATTAGTCAGTAATTTAAAATTTCCTATTAAAGGGTGTGTAATAATTCACTAATAGTGTTTTTGGCTGTTAAATAAAAAGTGTGTAATATCTTAAGTATGGATATTTTTTATGTAGCTGTTTATAGAATTACCAAACAGTAAATGCAAAAAAATTGTATTTTGTTTGGGCCCCGATATCATGAATAACCCCTAATTAACAAACAAAATGTTTGATTCCCGATGAATTCGTTAAATTGTGGTCCGACTGTACTTCAAAACATAAGAACATTGCGCACATACATTTCAGATTTCTTTGTAAGAAAAAAGGAGTGTGTGTTATATGACAAATATACCTAAAAAATTAAAAATTGCAGCTGAAAATTATAGGTGCCTGTTATACGATGGATTTTACAGTACATATACAAAATGTTGATTAAATAGAAAACAATTTCAAATTAAAACATTTTTATATAAATTCTTTACTAGTTATGTGACAATAACTATTAATTACCAATACAAGTACTTTTTAAATGAAATTCAATTACTATCAAAATATAATTTAGAATGTTTTTTAATTATCTTGAAGTATTGAAACCTTTATAAAAATACAATTCAATCTGCTCACATGGATAGCCAGAAAAACAACAAATGCTTGTGCAATTTATTCACAACCATATTTTTTTACAAATATACAAAACAAAAGGCAATTTCAGTTCACTTATTTAGTATAAGTAACAAACAGAATCAAAATACTTGTACTGCTAATTAAATTTTTATATTTTGTGAAAAGTATTGAACAAAAAATAAGTATTGGACAATGAAACAAAAATTCAATAACTATGTAAGAAATCCATCCAATATCAGAGAATCTTTATCAGCATTAAAATATCGCATCAAAATTGTAAATTCTATGCAAATTTGTTTAAATGTGAACAAGATAATTTTAAAGTGTTAGAGCAGTATGATAAATTAAATAAATGAATAGTAATTGGCAGCTTAAATGGTAAGATTTTAACAAAAAACACCTTCACTTTAAACTGAATTCTGTATATTGAAAACAATATTTTATTAATACAAGCACATCACAGAAATCAAAATTATATTTCATATTTTTGACTGAATATGTGTATCAGAAACATTAATATTAAAAATGTCAATATATGAAAATCTGAAAACATACAATTAAAAATGCTAAAAATTCAACCTTATAATTGAGCATTATTTAATTAATATATCTGTACAGTTAATGTTATTAAACCTTTATCACACATTATTGGTTTGTGTTTGTTTTTTAAATTTAAGCATTAAATTTGAAGAGCATTGATTATTTAATTGTTGCGATTATAAACTTATTTAATGCATAGAGATCGTTTGTACATTATAAAAAAAGATTTATCAAAAATAATTCTGCACTTTATAATGATAAGCTTTACAATTAATAAATATGTGTATAGCCTTACCACTATTCTGTACAATTGATGCTGGTAATGGAGATGGATGCATGGAAGCATGATACATCCCATTTGATTTTGAAGAAACAGTTGCATACATTTCAGATTTAGGTTTGGGAGGTACAACAGGCGCAACCTTTTTACTACTAGGCGAATATTGTTGTGGAGAATAATTTGATATCTGTAGATGACCCATCTCTCTAACGAGCATTTCTGGGTTAGAGGCCATTGCTCTGTATCTGTAAAACATATAAGAAACATTTTATACAAATAAAACAACAGAAATAACTTATTTTGATACAATGAGATTAATTTATTTGACGACAAAAAGCAATCAAAAGGTTTGTTTACTGACAACTACACCATAAGCTAAACACTACGAACATTCTATTTTAAGTGACAGATTAAATTGTTTATTAAAAAAGAAAAAGAATAATGCTTCATAAGACCATTGGTATTTTGAATATTTCACGATTTTAAAAATGATTCTTACATTACTTTTTACGAAACTGATTGAAATCTGGAAGTTAAATGACCTGTGAATCTTGAGATTTTTAATATCAAAACTAAACTTTCATGAAGTGGCAAAATCAATAATAGAATTAAAACGCACAATTCAACTCTAATTATGGAGCGTTGCCAAATGAGTTAGGTTCTTCAAATATTTCTTTAGATAAAAGATTTACTTACTAGCCGACTACTTTCCGTCCTGTCAAAATAGATTCGGCATGAGTCACTTGAAAATTTCTATCAGAATGCCAGGAATGAGAAATAGATCGTAATCATAATAATATAACGATTTTAATTTATATCGATACTACACAGCAAGCTGTTTTAAATTAAGGCTGAACGGTTAAAGCAAAATATTTTTTTTTTCGGTAAGAGATAGGAAAAGTTAAATATCTTAGGATACAATTTTATCAATAGTTAAATTAATTTAAAAAACGTTTAGCATCCTTCCTCAACATCCCAATGCAAAGAAGTTTCGGCGAAGCCACGTAACACAGTTGACAGAAAGAAGATAGCCGCCAAAACAGCAAAGTGAATAAGAAGCTGTAAAGTAATGATTTTTTTACTCTCATGAAACGAAGATGATGTAATTTCAAGGACTTGTAAAAATTCGTTTGATTCACGTAAAGAGTAAATTAGCTTACAGACTAGCGAAACTAAATGCATAGCTTTCATAAATATATTTTTGTCAATGGCAAAGTTAAACTTTTGATGTTCAATGCATATGAATGATGGATTTTGATAATATATTTTATTTCATTTCGATTCGGGGGATGAGAGGAAAAACTAATTTCCGTTCAGTTTTTCACCGTAACACAAAACTGGGTAAATTTCCCATTCACTCTCACGCCTAAAGAAGTTTCACTTCAAAAATACACTGGTGTGCAAAACTTAAGCAACAGGTGGGTTTATTGCCATAACTTCACGAAAAATCATCTGAGAGACATGAAATTCTGAAATGAGGGAGAGTATTATGTACGTAAAGGATGACGAAAGCATCGGCGCTGAAAAAGGAATACAACGCATACGGTATGGAATCAAACAAAAACAAGCTTTATTGAACGCATAGTATCGTGACTCATGATTGTCTATCCAACAGGAAGAACAACAAGCAGATGTTCCTTAATATGGTAAATGCCCTTCCCTTACTACAATGGTTGCTTTGCACCGTCTCCGCATACTCAGAACCAGCTGGTGCAACATTTCTTGAGGTAGGAGTGCCCATTCCTCAATCAACATCTGTTTGAGTTGTTGGTTGTACTCCGGATGATGTGAGCGTGTGGCAATACGTCTCCCCAAAGCATCCCACACAGGTTCGATGGGATTTAAATCTGGGGAGCACGCTGGCCAATCCAATAGAGTGATATCTTCATTTTCCAGCAGCTCCTCAACAGCAAGAGTGCGATGTGGCAGTGCATTGTCATCCATAAAGATGAAGTCGGGCCCAAAGGCACCTCGGAAAGATGCAGATGGGGAAGAAGTACCTCCTCACAATAGCGATCCCCGGTTACAGACCCTCTGTCGGAAATGGGAAGCTCAGTTCCGCCGTTCAGCATAATGCCAACCCAGACAAGAACTCCAGAACCACCGTATCGATGTCTTTCCTTGATATTACTGGGATAAAACCGGGTCCCGATCTCTCCAAATCAAAACGCGTTGAGAATCGCTTCTGGTACTGAACCGACTCTCATCCGTAAGGAGAACACGACTCCATTGATCAGTTGTCCAGTTTTTGTGCTCTCTGTCCCACTGTAAACGGTGGCTTCGGTGGCCATCTTTCAACGGGTGGCAGCGTTCAGGACGGCGAGTGAACAGGCCCCCTTTGTGAAGGCGTCTGGCCACAGTAAACCACTACACTTGTCGACCTGTTGCTGTACAGAGTTTCTGAGCAATGGTGCTTGCTGACTGCTGTCGAACTTTTTTCGCCTGCACGATGATATATCGGTCATCCCCTGCAGTTGTCGTCCTCGGGCGGCCACACCAACCTTTCTAACAACTGTACCTGTGGTTTGGAACGCTTTCCAAGCGCGTGAAACGACACTTTTGTTGATTCCGAACTCTGCAGCTACACTGGTGACAGTACGCCCCTCCTCCAGCTTTCTGATCATTCTTCCACGTGTGAAGTCATCCAGATGATTTCTTCTAGCCATATTTCACGAACTGACTCACGGGCACTTGCAGAGAATATGGTGAATTGCGTCTCCGTCCTTCATTTCATTCTACTGTTGAGCAGCGCGCGCCGACATCACGAGTTTTTGCGTACGCTCACATCGCTTCTGACGTTTTGTTCCTGATATTTGCATACGCATGACGTTTCGACTGACTTACGTGTTCCCTCTACTGATCTCCAGACCTCCTTTTCTGCAATTTCATGGCTATCTGCTAAATTTTTACATTGTTGCTTAAGTTTTGCACACCAGTGTAGTTTTATAATATATAAAATATATTATGATATTATATATATATATATTTTTTAATCAATATAATAAAATAACATAATATCTTATATTATCATTAATTTAATTATTTTATAATTACATAAAATATTTAATAAGTTTTTAAGCAAATTTATTTAATTGAAAAAATAATTAAATAAATTGAAAAAGAAGCAGCAAGTCGATCACGCGATTCGAACCCTGACCTACCACGTGGAATGCAGGTACGCTATCACCTATGCCACTGTATCAGTGGAGCTAATAATAATTTAATTGTATAAAAACTAAGTATGAATTTCGAAGGCCATTTTCTCCGAACTGACGGCTCATTCGGCGCTATTACACTGACGGTTGAACACCCTATAGGAGTACTACAATTACACAAAGTCTTGTCCCAGAATGAATTTCCATAGTCATGCCCTCCCCTTGTAACATCTAATTGAGCAATCAATGAAATTTTCTTAATTTTATGCATCGAAAGATCAAAAATATATATAAATGCAAAACTGCTTGTAAATCGTAAAATCTTTTTCTACGTAGGTGCAGTAAAATCTAATTAAGCTTTCAGCCTGGTCAAAATTTCCTAACCAGATCCGGGATTACCGCCGTATTCACTGGATCAGCTGTCAAAAAAGAAAAGAAAACCGGGGTCTCTCCCAGTTTATTCCCCCGCCTCAGACAGTTGCACACGCAAGAAAGGGGGCGGGGCGTGCTACTACTAACTTAATTAAGTATTCCTTATTAATAATTTATTTCCTTAATTTATGCTAATTTTCCCCCAATGGGCTGCATATTAGCAATTAAGCCTTTGCAGACACGGCAAGTCGCCACATGTGAGATCCATTTCATTGGTAGCACTATCTGGTGGCGAATCCTGCTACCAAATTGGGACGCTTGAATTATTTTAATTCAAGCTCTCGTTGGATGCTGAAAATTGCCGTGATTTAATTTTACCGACAGTACCAAAGCCAAATTGATACTCAAAGGATTTTTTTACATACCACATAATCATATGACGTGAGCGCCTACAATTTTCGAATCCAGAAAATCTGTTGACGGGGAACTAACTTAAGAATTATGTTGGAACAGTGAAGCATGGAGGTGGAGGTATTTTTGTGTAAGAGTGTAAATCAGATCCAGAATTACGTAATTTAGTACTTTTTGATGGTACTATGAATCATGGGCTTTATTAAATATTTTAAGGAACAATGTGACATTATCCGCCTAAAAACCGCCGACTTCAGTTATTAAATTGATAGTAACCCAAAGCGCGCGCGCATTGCTCTAAACACGCGCCTCTGGTGACTCTAAAGGTGTCCCCAAATTCTGAAAACACCTCCTCAATACCTTGATTCAAATCCAGTAGAACATATTTGGTGAGAATTTGAAGTTAGAGTGCGAAGATATAACACATAAATACAAAATGTGAACTAAAAACAGTAATCACAGAGGAATGTCGGAACACCGATGCAGAAATTAAAAAAAAAAAAAAAAACTGATGAAATCTATGCTAAGACGTTTAAAAGTTGTGGACGCTAAAATATATCATGCTAAGTAATACATAAAGAAAAAAAGTAATAGTTAAAGCTATAATGAGGGGCTTTTAAGAGTACAAAAACTTTTATGGAATAATTTTTCAGTAGTTCTTTTTATTGTTAATTTTTTTTTTAAATAATAGTTATACTATGTTTAAAAAGAGGATTCTGGTATTCTAATAAGAAAGAGTTGCAGATAGAAATTACAATACCGGAATATCGAATACCGGTATTTTGACCCATTCATACAATTTAGTAATACCGGTAGGCCGTGGGTAGCCTAGTGGTTAAGGCATCGGAGTCCAGACCGGAAGGCCTGGGTTCGATGCCAAATACCCTCCGAGTACACTCGGAGTACATGCTCGTTAAATCAGTGGGTCCGAAAGTCATGTGGGCGGAATCACGAGTGCAGGGGACTGGAGAATATTTCCCTCCCCTCCAGATCCATGCCTAATTTGTAGAGGTGGAGATAGGTGGTGTCGCCATCTATCGTAAAGAAGTCCAACCTGTCTCAGGCTCTGGCTACATTCCTTCCTTCCCTTCGGGAAGGATACGACAACAACAACAGTAATACCGGTATTCACAAGTTAAAATACCGTTTTTTCCATATTTACTACAATTTTCACAATTGTCTCTATGTTTAGAAATCGCCAATATAGCAAAATAGTATACACTTTTGTGTTTTTATGTCTCTATAACGGACGAAATTATAAATATGCGTGAATATAAATAATATAGATAATAGAGATATATAGATAATATTGATATATAGATGATAATATAGATAATATAGATGCGTGAATATAAAGTTGCGTCGTACAATCAAGAGTAGTGATAAAATATGTAAATCATCCAAGGAGGCGGTCCAAAACTATCCTATTAAGGCTCAGAGGGATACTGCATGCGCGCAGGATTCGTAGTCTGATATTCGTATCTGTAAAAACAAGGTTGTAGCCTTGAAGAAAGTGCGTAATATTTCGATATTTTTTAAATTGGTGAGTTTTGTTATTCACATTGTATTTGCATATTATACTTTGGGTTTCAAAATATTTTTCAGATTCATTATACATATACTCATAAATAATAACCCATGACAATGAATAAGAATAAGATAACAGTTAAGAACACGTTTCAAAAATTTGTAATTGTACCCCACAGACTGATATTTACACTTTTATGTGATATGAATAAATAAGATATTTCTTTACTTTTTGTCATCATTCATAAGTTACAAATAATTTTTTCTGATATTTACACTCTCTAATAAAACAAAAAAACACCTGTGTTTTCCTTTTTTCTAAAATTTCCACTACCGATATTAAAACCGGTATCCCGGTATTAAGATCTAAAAAGTACCGAATACTGGTGTTGAACTTTTGGTCCGATATTGCAATCCCTAGTTGCAGATATTATTGAAAAAAAAATGCAATTCCGATATATTAATTTTTGTTAGCCTAAAACATAACATTTTACAGAAAATTGAGAGCCACTATAGGTAAAAATAATTATAAATGAATTACTCAACATCAACATATGTGAAATGTGAGTGTTGCAGATGGTTAAATAAAATCCCAAGATTAAAAACAAAACAAAACAAAAAACACAAAACAACCAGAAAAAAAAATTCAAATTTATGGCAAAATGTTTGCAAAATTAAAATTTTTTCAAGTTTTTATAAAACATTTTTTAAAATTTTCAAGGCTTTTTTAAATATGTACATTTTTTTTCAAAATTTTTTTTCGAAGTACCTTATATTATACTACATAAAATCGTGCATGGTTTTTTTTTATGCTGCAGCTTATTAATTTTATATTAATTTTTTCGTTGTAAAATATACAAAAATTCTTAAAAAAGCAATAATTTTGATTTTGAAATTTTTTTTTAAAAAAAATTACTACGTATCTTAGAGTTAATTTTCTCTGTACATAGTCTTACAAAACAAATATTTTAGAACATTTATAAAAATTTCACATCCCTACATCAATTATCAAAAAAAGCCTTAGGGTTTTGAATGATAGCATATGATGAAAATTCAACAAGAAACATCAGTTTGATGTTTTCATTCCATGAATAGCAGTGATATAATATTCATCGAATAGTCTGAAACTTTTATGAAATGTTAATTAGTTTATATATATTTAAAACCGCTTATAATAAGAAATTGCAAAAATGTAGAACAATTAAACAGTATACTGGCATAATGAATATATAGTTGAAAACAAATGAAAAATCAATACTTCACATAAAACTTTACCTTAATAATTATAAAAAAATAAATACACACACACCTCAAAGCTAATTCCATGTTCAGTTTTACAACTTAAATAATACACAACATGTACTAAAGATGTTTATTTATGCCTTTAATTTTTCCCACCATTTTAAAAGTCTTCGCATGTTAAATATTGTACACGAATGAAAGCAAAATTAAATAACAATTTATAGGTAAAATACATCAAAATCGAAGAATTGCATCTATGCATTTGTTTAAATAAATATCTTAAAATATTTTAATAATAATTGTGTTGAATTTCACATACATAGGATGTATATGTATGTGAAAGGGGCGCCACCTGCATGCCACCTGATATATAAACCAGATGGCTTCGGAAGGAAGCGAGGGGCCAGTGTTGCCATATGGTGTGATTTTTCGCGATTTTTGCTACTTTTCAAAGCTTTCCGCTACTTTTTTTTATCCTATTGCTACTTCGCGAATTTTATGCTACTTCACTTGAAGACCCCGCTACTTTTTGCTACTTTCAACCATATGTAAAAGTATTGGAACAAGTTTAGGAAAAATCGCAAAGAAAAAAAAATAGTGACTTTAGTACCCAAAAAAAATGGAGTTATAGTCAGTTTCACCACTCCGAAAAGACACAAAACTCTGTAATCCCCCCTTTACCGCCACCGCCACGATTCGGAGCCTATCTAAGAGGCTCCCCTCTCCCGCTACTCCTGTCCACTGCAAGTAGTAGAAAAAAAGAAATAGGGACTCTTTCTAATCCCGATAGAAGCATGAAAATGAAACATGTAATATTCTTAAAAAATAGGCTGAGAGAATTTCTACATAAATATTAAACTGGAAAAGTAATTGTGAAAGGACAAATTCTTATAGAACTAAGAAAATTGTATAATTATCATGAACGGTACTGCATTGAATTAATGAATAAAAATCTATTTTTGTAATTTTTACGTTGCAGCACTGGACTTATAAAAAAATTGCATACCATGACAAAAGTCAGCACTTGTCATCTAGATAGATTATGTGATAAAAATCTGATTAAATCCCTTTTGAAAGGTTTTGATGTAGATTCAGTGGCGTAACGTACACCCTCGCATTGCGGGGGGCCCAAAGCCTGACTGACACCACGTACGTATAAGGGCTTGGGGCCCTAATACTCTCCGTTACGCCACTGCCTAGATTCCTCTCTTTCCAATTAACTACTTGTCTTACTATCCCTTTACTTAAATTAATACGAGGATAGAATTAAATATTGTTAAATTGCAGCTGCCAATTTTAGCAGAATTTGAGTGGATTAATTTACTCTTTCAAAGTGATTATGGTGATCATTGCAAATTACTGAAAGCATTAAAAGATTGCATTACTCTTTGAAGAAGAAGAATTTACTCTAAATTTATGAATCTCGAAGTTGACATGAGTTTAAAAAGCATTTATTTGCCTATTGAAGTATTTGATGGATGTCTTTTTGAATAAACTGAAAGCAAAAGTAAAATAATTACTACAGAATCTACTATTTTTTAAAATTCAAATCATCCTCCTTTTTTTTATCTGCCTTAGAATTAGAAAGGAGCAACCCAAATTATATGTTCTAGAGAATCAATGGAGACAAATTTTCAACATACAGTTGGCAAGTTTTCATCGGATCTGAACTTTTAAATGATGGAAGAATTTTGTGTACATCTTTATATAAAATATCAGAATTAGAAATCCATTTTAAGATATTTAGTTATATTTAGGACTTGCTTTACAGCCGACCTGATTATCCACTCGCTAAAGGCATTTTCAAGTGGCGTCAAAAGGACAAAATTAAGGAATCAAGACAAGCGAACTGTTTGAGCAACTCAGAATCAAAATGACTTTGAAGAATGAGGGACTTGTTGCGTTGATTTCCCATCGAAACAAAGTTTCAATATAATTCGAAATTTATAAAAAGACACAGCAGATCACGATACTTCAGGAAGAATTTGAAGTATTTTAAATGGTGTTGATTCATAAACGTCACATGATAAAACAAACACTGTTTTCCATTGAATTCAAACAATTAAACTAATTGTACTTGTTCTATTCGTAAACTAAGATAAAATTTCAAATTTCATCTTGGTTAAAAGATGTTTAAATTTGGGAAAAAAATTTCTTCAAAATGATTTTTAAATTAAAAAAGTTGATTTTATACTTATACTTTAAATAGAAATGCATTTTCTGCTAAAGAGTTCAAAACTTGGCAACACCGAGAGCGTGAACTGATAGTTGAAACACAAGATAATTTTATCATGTGACTATGACGTACACTGAGTTTTGAATGATTGGCTAGAATCACGTGAAGTTTTACTCATCATGTGACTATGACGTCACATGAAACAACCTCATTAAATAATTAAAGCATTTTAACATATTTTTTAAAATAGTGTTACAAAATTAAAAAATTATAATTATGAATTACAAGTGAAAATCGATTCGCTACCTTTCGCTACTTTTTTTCCCTCCTCATGCTACTTTGCTGCAAGTTTCTGGCAACTCTGCGAGGGGCAATGACTCCGGCAGAGCAGAAAGAGGGCACAAAGAGAACCACGACGCGAAGACTTATTTTCAACCATTTAGGAAACGACTCGCGTTAAATGTTTCACTTTATTAATTGTTATTCCGCATTTTCTTTGTTACTTACTGTTAAAATAAACAGTTTATCTGTTATATATTAGTAATATTAATATCTTAAATATTTTAATACCAACCCACACCAACATAACATGTACATATCATCGAAATCAAATGTATTGATATATAAGTATAAGACAATTACATACATATTGATTCACTAACAGACCGACAATTTTGCAGGGGGTACACGAATGACTCCGAATAACATAGGAATGCAGGGTCGCAAATGCTGTAGTTGCAAACTACGAGGCAAAGAAGCAGAGAAAAGAAACAGAAGCATGAACACATTAAACAGCATAACTCCCATGTTTGGGCTTTGGAGAACCTCCATTGTACACAACCACGTGAAGCTCAACAGCGTTTCTCGATCAATATTAGCCGGCACTCTTATTGGGCCATACCTTGAACCCAGTTCTTCGGATGGCAGGATATATCTGATCTGATACCTGATCTTCTTACAACAAGTCTTGCCCTAACTTCTTGAAGCAGCACATGTTCCTCCGTCATTGCGTCGCTCCTTGTGGTATCAGCATGATGATGCTCCTCCACATTACGGAATTCACGTCTGTGAAAAACACCTCAACGTTAAGCTTTGGACAGCTGTCAATAGGTCGCGGTGGCCCGGACCATTGACCTGCCAGATCACCGGACCTATCATACATGGACTTCTTCCGGGGTCAAATGAAGAGTTTAGTGTACGAGACACCCTTTCTTTCAATTGAAGGGTTGAATATCTGTAGCTGCTGGCGGGATACGTGACATGCCAGGAATCATTCAGAATGTAAGGAATTCCTTTGAAGCGCCGCTGTCAGACGTGCCACGAGACTTCTGGTAGTAATTTTGGACACCTATTGTAAAACAACCCTTCAATAAAATGTTTTCTGTTCTATTAATGTGTTGTTTTGTTTCTGCTATTTTATTTTTCCCTTTCTCTCTGTTGCTTTGCACCGTTGAATTTGTGACCCAGCTTTCCTATGTGATTCCGAGTCGTATCGCTTCCCTCTATACACCCTGCAAGTTTGTCAGTCTGGTAGCGAATCACCTGTGTATAACTGAAGGAAAATGAATGTGCAGAATTCGAACTTAATCAGTTCTGGAGCCTTGTTTGAGTTCAAAGCCATTCGAATTCCATCATAATTATCCACATATTGGCCATATTTGTCTTTTTCTTACAGTTACCTACAGTTATCATGATTCTTAAATCCCAAAGCCTTGAAGATATACTAGAAGGGACCATGCATACAACACACTTATTTCATACATTTTAACAAATCTTCGAGCTTCCGGCTCGTGCTTATAAGAAAATTATTAGAAGTTGAATTTTACTAAGGCAATTTGTTTTAAAAACCAGGGATCAGTCTTTTTTAAAAATATCTTATACCTAAATTATAGAGAATTTTCAGCGCAATTGTTACAAGGTTGTTGCACTCTAAAAAGGAATTACGCAGTTTTCACACTCTCCAAAAAGTTCTTTCTTTCCACGTATTTCAATATTTATATTCTTTCTAGTACTTGAAAAAATCTAGTATTGTAGAACTTTGCTCAAGGGACTAGAACAGAAGATTTCTTTTCAATGGATTCCTGCCCTTTGTGGAATTTTGGGCAATGGAAATGCTGACGTGCTGGATAAGCATGGAGCCTTGATAGAGCAACGCATTAAACAACCTCTTTCTTTTCATACGATTAAATTGTCTCATTAAGGGGTTCACCCATGTGATGGTTTAAAAAATCAAGATTTTTTCCTTCATAAATTGCTTTCTTAACATTTGTCCAGAATACAGTGGTAAAGTGATTTTTTAAAATTCGAAGTCATTATAAAGAAGCAGGTGTTAGAAGAGCAGCTGTACGTAGCGCTAAGTTAAGATTTTAATTGTTTTAAAATCAGCCTTGAAACTTTAAAAGTGTTTCTCAAAACTGTGTGTTTCAAACTTTCCTCCATCATATCTCAAGAAAGGTTGGATCGAATGACTACCAATTTGTAGGGTAGACTCAGCACATATATACGCACCAAAGGAACTATGATCATTCCAAAATTCAAAATATTTCTATTTTTTATAACAAAAACATAACAAAAAAGCCAATGAAATTCGAAACTTTTCTTCAGAAGTCTACCAAAAATCCAATTTTTGATACTTTCAATTGAGTGTAGTTTATTTGGTGCATTTAAGCTTATAGATTAAAACGCCGTTATTATTATTATTTTTTATTTTTGATAAGCCAATCAGCCGGAATCATGGAGGAAGTGATTGTCCATTTTTTCTAGGCGGGTGTGTTCAGAGCGCTATAACTCACTCGTTCGATGGGATCTTTTTGGCTAAACATTTATATACATACTCTTAAAACACCTATAAATGAATGATAAAAAACTTAAAAGTTCTATCTTTTTACTGGTCGTCAAAAAAAATTCCCTAAGAATGCCTAAAAAACAGGCCATCACATGGATGAACCCCCTTAATCTGACTGTTGTGAAGATATTTAAGGTATCCGATTGAGTTGGAGACAATTTTCTAAAATATGACCTAAATAACTACTTAATTGGTTTTTTTTAAGTAAGTATGTTGCAAAACTATAAAAATACAGCAAAAAGAATTTTATGAAAAATTATTTTTCAAAATATTGAGAAATCTGAACCAAAATATTACAAAAGTTTGTTCTTTTGCTAACAACTTTAAAAAAATATATAAACATTACAAAAACAAAGTAACTTTTTGCAGGTATACAATTCTTTAATGTTTAACTATGCTGTATACTAAAAACTTCAAGCTTTACAATAAAATTAGGAAATACAAGTGTTCTAAAGAAAAAAAACCGAAATTTTGGTTTTTTAAAAAACTTTTTTCAAATAAACTAACATTAAAAAATAACTTAATTAAAAAATACATTTAGCTTTTTTAACACAAACCATTCATCAAAATACAAAAAAACAAATTCAAAAAATTTCATAAGAATATTTGAATTACTTTAAGAGATGTCACTGTTACCGTGAACTATAATGTACAAAAATAACATTCCTCAGAAAATGCAAAATAAAGTTTATATTCGTAAATAAAACTCTTTTAAAGATTTAGGATGGTATTAAAACTCTCGTGGTGCCTTCCTGAACCTCATACTTCAAGCTTTTACATTTTTGAAGGGCTATCTTTTTTTAACTAGTTTCTTATCTGGTTTAGAATGCCTCGTTGAATCAAGGATTCTCGTATTGACGAGATACCATCTTCCTTTCAGGCCCTAGTTCCATTCCTAACTTTTAAAGTAGAGGTAAGAGACCAGCAAACCCAAAATTAAAAAGTATTATTGCAATCAATATAAATCCCTAAGCTGAGTGTTTGTAGGTCAACAAAGGTCTCTTTCGGGATTATACTGCACACGACAGTGTTAAAACTTTCATTGCAGTTCTGAGTTTTTCCATGAGACATTTTCTTAGGAGATTTCGATCGCAAAGATCCATATGTCCTTTTAATAGAATTAATAACTGAATTTGGAAGATTCGTTGATTTTTCTTTCAACGTATTTTCAGCAAATTCTGCTCTCTGAAAATCTCTTCTTTTTTGGCCTCACTTATCTTGTTTTTGGCATGATAACTTTAATTCAATAAAAAAATAACTAAAATTCTGTATAAAAGTACACATTTTAAAGATCTAAAGAGCTCTAATTTTGAGCGCAACATTAAAAGATAGCAACACGTTTAAATCAAAAGAAACATTACAATCAGTCAACTGTTGCCTGTGTTTGAAAGAGAAATATATCTATTAAAACATTTATAAAGTGAAATAAAGTATACTAAACATGAAAAAAATTCGTTAAAATATTTTAAATGAATAAAAATCATATTTTTCGGGGGGGAAATCAACCGAAAACTCACACTTCCTGTTTCGGATTTAAATTTCCGGTTACGATTTAAGGCTCATTACGCCAAACAAAAATAGCTGTAACTCTTTTTCTAATTGACTAAGAGTTAAAAGTAAAATTTTTTAAGAAATTTTATTAAACAGGCTACAAAAATTGAATAAAAAATAAATTTGGATTTTTTTTAAATGAAAATGATGATTTTAAACCAGTCGGGTATCTTAAACAAGATATGATCTAATGCGCTATGGATAAGAGATGAAAGGGAAGAGGGATCTGTCCCCAGTCTGCCAAGAAAGGCTGCTGTGGCTGTCTTTAGGGGTGTGACTGGACAAGACTGCTGGCAGAACCACCTCTACACCAAAAATTCCAAAGACAGTATTATCTTTCCGAAGATATGTAGTAGCAATAAAAATGCAAAGTAATTTAAGGTATCCGACTTGTTCGGAACCGTGATTATAAAAAAGCGCATAAATGGATAATTGTCATAATATTTAGTGTCTTAGATTAAAATACATGTATAAAATTGTTTTAAGGACATTTTGACAAAAAAAATTTAAATACAATATTTTGGCAAAAAATTAACTTAGAATAATCTTTTTTCCAAATGTTCTCCATTTGTGAAAAATACTTCTATTATAATAATATTTTGCCTCTATATAGCTCAGACCTCTCTACAGAGGCTCAGCTAGAATTTTGGAAAAAATTCACATTATTTTCAGAGTTACCACCAATTTAAATAATTATTGGCGTTTTTTTCTTAAAATTGCTCCCCTCTGTTGTCGTAAATGAAGTTATGAAGTTATATATTTCAAAAATTATAGTTATTTATAGTTATAAAATATTTATAGTTATGAAGTTATATATTTCAAAAATTCTAGTTGAGCCTCTGAACAGAGGTCTGAGCTATATGCAGGCAAAATATTATTATAATAGAAGCATTTTTCACAAAAGGAGAACATTTTGAAAAAAAAATTATTCTAAGTTAATTTTTAGCCGAAATATTGTATTTAATAAATTCTTTTTGTCAAAATGTCCTTAAAACAATTTTATACTTGTATTCTAATCTGACACTAAATATCATGAAAATTATCCATTTATGAGCTTTTTTAAAATCACGGTTCCGAACGTGGTCGGATACCTTAATATGAATATCAGAAAATAACAATCATTCAGGCTATTTTTTCATAATTACGAAATTTTTTTACATATATGTATATAATAGGATGAATTCAATACCACAAATTTTACTATAGAAGAACTTTGCTTGAAATCCCCAGAATAATAAAAAATATAAATGTAATTCTGATTATTTCGGGAATTAAAGTGTGAGTATAAAGTAAGAGTAAATTGTTAATGTTGTTTTGTGCACAAAACAGAGCATATAATATAAATCAAGGATGTAAACATAATAAGGAGGTACATAAAGACTATTGTCTGACAAAACTTGTTATTCAGAACTGCGATCAGATGTGATGACATTTAAACACACAGTTATCCTCTTTTTTATTTTAACTAAAACGTCATTCGTCGAGAGAAGCTCTCTAAAGGCTAATTTGAACTTAATGTGTAGTAGTCGCCACATTAGTGCTCACATCAGTCATTAATGGGATCAGGACTTTATTTGATATGATTTTTATTAACGTTAGGCTCTAATGTAGCGCTAGGACTACTGGTGGTAATAGATCAGAATTGATCAAAACTCACGACTCAACTTGTCGTGAAGATCGCGACGAGGACGATTGGACGTACGTATCATATAGAGTTCAAGATCAATTTAGCATTACAATATAGGTGTCAAAGTGTGGAACTTATTTAATGCAGAAAAAAATGAACTGATTTAAATCTAATTACAAGATCCCCAATATGCTATACCAAGGGTGGCGAACTTTTATGAATCAACGAGGCCTTTTTTCTAAAGAAGTGTTGAATGAGGTATAGACGTGCGGTCAAATAATTTTGACTTGCGATTATTGGAAAAATAATATAAAACCATATACTAACAACTCAAAACTCTTTATTTACAACGAAAAAAATACCTTTTTGCATAATATAGTTGTAAATGTTTTAGTTATAAGTGTAATTCAAATTAAGAGTAACATTAATGTGACTTCCGTTGTTGCAGATTGATGGCAAATAACTTATATTAGGATTGTAAGATGTATCTTTTAGTGTAGAATGTATGCTGAGCTGGAGTCATCTGCCAAATGGTTTCTAAGAAATTAATTCTTTTTGTTCTGGTTCACTTTTTTGACAAGATTATTTGTTTCAAAATGCCGTTTTACAGACGATGTTCTTCATACCACTGTTCCAGAACATAAAACACACCCTACTCTGTCTCCTTTACTAACAATGCCATATTTCTAGATTCACCAAGTTTGAAATTCTCTGTTACACTTACTATCTTGCATTTTTATTCTTAAGCTGAACTTCCATGTTAAATAACAGTTTAAAATAGTGAATATAGCATACATTAACTTTAAAATACAATTGTGTCAACGAAATTTACTATGCTATGCGTAGACAAAAATTGCATCATAAGCAACTGTAGTCCACGACGCAAGACAATAACAAACGAGTGTGTGCATCGTGACCGATCACTCAAATTTGTTTGTAATACTTCATAGTGAACTTTGTTATTTTGAAATAAAATGCGAAAAAATTTGATTGCTGGAGTGCCTAAAATATTGTGTCGCGTGCCACTGGCTCGCCATCCCTGCTGTACAGCAGGGGTATCAAACTAGCGGCCTGCAACGAACACTTTTGCGGCCCAACCAATATATCAGCCCTCAATAATAATAATAAAATGACAAACCAAGGGAAATAAAAAATAAGACAGGTAGAATTCGTAAAATGTTTTTTTAATTATACTCTTTTTATTCTTTCATTCTAAGATTTTAATTTTTGGGGACAAACTTTACTTGTTTACTTCGACTTTCTCATTAAATATAGTCTCAGTACACAACCATATTCAAATGGAGGTGATCGAGATGCAATACGACTCAAATTTGAAGGAAAAATTCATTAAAGTGGGTATGCCTGAATTTTACAAATATTTACCCCGAGCAGGTTTGAAAATATTCAAAAATTTGCATAAGAATTTATTTCCATGTTTGAAAGTGCGAGTAGTTATTTTCAGTTATGAAAGGAAATAAGTCTCCTTTTAGAAATAATAGTATTAATGACGCTCAACTTGTGGGTCAGTTTTGAAAGTAATCACTGCGAACAAAATTTCTCCCGAAATAAGAATCATAGTAACAGAGACGGCCGTCAAGTGGCAGGCCGTTAACATTAATTTTTTTCTTGTTCTTTTAAATACGTTTATTATAATGTATTATTCGAAATAAACTTACGCTTCTAAGAAACTTGATTTTTTTTGCGACCCTCCTAAAGTTAAACTTTGTTTGTTTGGCCCAAGTTAGCCTCTGAGTTTAATACCCTTAATGTACAGGATAATAATATAAATTTTAAACACTTTTATTTTATAAAATGTAACAGATTTATGTGATATTCTTTAACATTGACCAAAGAGAACCTCAAATATATTTTATTCGTACTTTGATCCAACATATGGATCTAGTAAAATATTAACTCATGATAAATTTTTAAGGCAATCAATATATCACATTTAAAACAAAAAGCTTCTTCATAATAATTGAAAATTCCTCTTGAATTTAGAACCAAAACCATAACATATATTTTATGTACACATAAAAATTACTCATTAATGATTATTTAATCGTATTAATTCTAATAGATAAAATAAATAATTTTGTCAGCTAAAATAGCACAAAGTAAAATAAAAACCAACTTAAGCACTATACATACAGAAAAAGAGAGAGAGAGGAATGAGTATATAAAACATATGTACTTACATATACAAATTTGAGCTGCCTGTTTTGTTGAAATCTCACGATAGATAAAAAAAGCTCATAATAACATTTGGTATTGATTTTCATTGTAATTTTTTTAATGATAACTTCTTTAGGCACGTTTTGCTGAAGAGTGAATTTAAATGAAGCGTCCGGTTCGGATGTGTTACGCT